>OZ018328.1:33492857-33835357 GCA_963969495.1 Ceratothoa steindachneri | reverse complement strand
TTGTCGGAAATTCGAAGCCTCAGGGACAAGTGGCGCAAGTGCATTGAAGTCGAAGGTATTTATATTGAAAAATAATAAAACCCTTTTCCTCATATCTTGTTTCCTTATATCCAAATTGCAAAGCTTATTGACCGCCCCTCCTATATATATCGGAAATGTATCAACTGGCAACATTTCCTTTCGCCATGCGCACGAAAATCCAGGCATCGTCCCATTTAAATTCTGCTCCCGCGTTAACAGACCCCAAAATTCACGTTATCCATTATCATAGACATTTCACTCACCCGAGAACTAATTTTCATAGAACTAATTTATCTCACACACTATATATATATATATATATATATATATATATATATATATATATATATATATATATATACATATATATATATATATGAATAACGTTACACCCACGAGGAAAATGAAACAACGGAGAACTGCGAGGCCTTTCGACTAATGGTCCTTTAGTCTGCTCAGTAAAGGACCATTAGTCGAAAGGCCTCGCAGTTCTCCGTTGTTTCATTTTCCTCGTGGCTGTAACGTTATTCATAAATTCCTCACGTTCCTTATTTTTGTGATTCAGTTATACATAAATATATATATATATATATATATATATATATATATATATATATATATATATATATATATATATATATATATATATATATATATATATACTATAAATTTTGCCTTATTTTCAATATATTTTAATCGGCATATCATTCCTAATTTATTTACATATCGTATAGTTTTAATTACCAATCGTCAATTCTTTTATTTAATAATTGTCCTCACAGACACCATTCACAATTTTCAAGTCTTTCCCATTAAGTGCATTTTTATTCATTGATTAATCACGTTGCCGGTTTTCAAAACACCATAAGTGTTCTGCAAGGATTCTTAATTTCCTAATTTAAGGACCTAAATAACTTAAGCTCTTCCCATATTATATTACCTCAATTAAGATTTTAAAATATTATATTTCGCAAATAAATATATTTTGTTAAAACTTAGAATTAATATCCCTTCCGAAAAACTGCCTTTTTTTCATCCATTCAATTTTCAATGTCAATTCATTGCCAAAGTAATTTCTTACTTTGGATGGTGTCCAAGATTTCCTATGCTAATTACCATTTAAAACGTTCACCTTATTCTTAACCACTGTGAAAGCCATACATAAACCGCTTTAGGGCTTCCTGTTCGAAGGTTATGGGGTTTATCTCATGTAGGGTTCTCCACCCCTACATCTTTATTAAAATTCCCCCTCCCCCCCAAAAAAACTATATGTATATATAGGGTATTCACCGCTAAAATTCAGCTAGCAACATTTTCATTTTTACCAAGCGCGCTTACACCCACGTTTCTTTCTAATTTGATTCCTGTGTTCATCGAGAAAAGTCAGTTCAAATTTTGTCTGTACTCTTAGCTTGTTGTCCCCCTTTTTGTATCAAGCTCAAATTAATTATGGCGTCTTTCATTTCCAGACAAATTAATCACGCTAGCAATCAGTTCCAATTAATAACGATCATTATTAACCATCAATTCCCAATAATTTCAAATATATTTACGCCTAAATAATTATTTATCAATCGACAAAATTTCTAATTATTGTAATAACAAACAGTCATAATCAAATTTAATATTTCTTTGTTTTACTTTGCTGCCGTTTTCTTAAATTCTAGTTGTCGTATATTTAATAATTCATGGTTTCGCCAAAACTGCAAATCGTCGTACAAAGACTCCTTGATTTTGTAAATTAACGCCATTCGATCCTAAACTCTCCCATTTATTAATTCAATTAATTAAGTTCTCACCAAATACTATATTCCTATTAAAATATCTCATTTAGATTTGTAAATAAACTTATTTTTGTACCCTTGAATTCATATCCTATTTTTCATGCAAGCCATCCTTCTTCAAATTCTTTCATTGATAAGATATTTAGGATCTTAGCTGGTGCCCTTAGGTATCTAAGCTCAATATAATTCAATTTAGAATTCAATCAATTCTCACAAACCATCCCGCTAAACCCACGCGAGTTGGGGTAGTGATAGGCGCATCTTGTGGTCGCTTTCTTCGGCGCTGGTTCAATCCCTGCTGGATTAAAGTTGTCAGGTGTACTCTTCAGCCTCTTCTTCGGCCTTGAAGTTACTTGACTCTGTTCGTTCGCTTGGGGCCCGTATTAGTAGTGGAGCCTTTGGCACCTCTTCTATCTCTCACCTCTTTGTGGATGGTGGCATGCTTCCCTTGCGATTATAGTATATGGTTATTAATGAGATTTATTTTTGGTTAATAAATAACCCTAAATAGAGTTTCGAAAACGATTACCATAAATTTCTTTGATGAAATTAGTCTGCTAATGTTTAGGCCTAAGACTAAAGCGAATTAAATTTAAACTTCTGAACTAGGTTTTAAGAAAAAACAATTAAACAAATATAAATATATTCATAGAATCAATGAACACACAATGAGATAAGTTGGATTAGGTATACAATGTAAGATATGGTAAAATATGATTTAAAGTAACAAGATGTAATTTAAGATGTGAAGTGAATTGAAGTGAAATAAATATGAAATAAAAGATGACTACGATAGACTGAATTGGGGGCTGCAATACGAAAAGTAAATAAAATTAGGATCTACTCTCGTATGGCTGTTTGCAGAGAATTGTGAGAGGATGTGGAATTAAGCTAAGTATGATTTGTTTGGAGGTAAATGACTATTTGTAGAATGAATGATTACCGACCTTTATGCGGAGAATGGAGAGAGTCGAATGGGAAAGAATAGTATTCAATTTGGTTGAGCTGAAAGCGTTTGTTTGTGTGTGCGTGAAATTTTAAGAGATGCTGTTTGAATCAATAGTACGTTAAATGAATTCAATTTTTCGTCACAGGGTATTTGAATGATTAGATATTTGGATTATTGAAGGTGCATAAAATAAATGAATTGCCAAAAGTTATGGATAAATTAATTGAATGATTGAATTGACAAATTAAGCAAAGAGAAATAAATTATTAAGTTGTACATAAAATATGATTTAATTTACAAAAGTTAAGTAAAAGAATTGCATGATATGAATTTTATACATGATGATATTTATATTTAAGTTTCCCATAAGGATTTTATTAGAGGAATGCCCAGAAGCATTGCTATACGATATCACCAGCTCGTGGTCTGCCTTCGATCCCCGTTTCGTGTTGAGCAGTGCCCTTCATCCACAGTCCATTTAGTGCTTTTTTACCCAGTCCTCCTCGGCATCTCTTGATCGGCGGTCATCTCTACCCCGGCTTCTTGGGCTCCGGTTTGGGGATCATCTCGCCTCCCTGGGCGTTCCTGAACTGTTAGCCCTCCCATTCCCGCAATCTCCGTGTTGGAGATTTCGCCTTCCTGAGGTATGTACTACTTTTTTGCATTTCGATAAAGGGTCTACTGACCCCCGTTAATTAAAATGCCTGTTTCTTTAACATGCGTGTTCTCATGCGCACCAGCGTTCCATCTATACTGACGAGTCGAAGTCGGACCTCGGTGCTGAGGCAACCGCGGTATCCTCTACGGAGTCTCTTCGGTCCGCCCTCCCTCCTGTAGCATCCGTTTTTACCGCAGAGTTGACGGCAATTCTTTTGGCTCTTAATTTGATTTTATCCCTCACTTCTTCAGATTTTATCGTTTTTGGCGATTCCCACCCTTTGGTTTTACGGATTAGTTCCTAGTTGGTTAGAAATGCCTCCCGTTACAGGGTGGCGTTCTGTTGGTCCCGGGCACCGAGCCGGCCTATCGGCTGGCCCGCCGGGCCGCCCTCGAAGTGCCGGATGCTGCCACTATGCCGTTAAGAGATTCCTACTCCGTAATCAGAGCCTATATCTTTCGTTTGTGGCAGAGAGAGAGAGAGAGAGTCGGATTCGCCCCCACCCCTTCTAACCTGTCCCTTATTAAACGCTCTGTCCGTCATTGTTCCTCTAGCTCTCATTGACTATAGTCTTGAAAGGTTGCTCTTTGCCGGTTGCGAATTGGGCACACGTGACTCACCCATGGCTATTTAGTTTCGGGTGGAGGCAGAGTTGCCCCTGGTTGTCCCTTTAGCGGTGGAGAGCTGTCTATGACTCACATCTTAGTAGGTCCCTACCCTCCCTTGCTTCTCTTCTCAATTGTTCCTTTCCTATCCTTTCTGGCGTCGCCCTCCCCCCTACTCGACTTCGCTTTCTTTTACCAAATGACTCCCTTCGGTTGCGTCCCGCGTTACATTTTTATCACAAAGTGGCGTGGTTTTTTTTTTAGTGTTTCCCACGCCCCTTATGTCTTTTATCGTGCGCCCACGTTTTAACAATGCTACCATTAAGAATCCATTAGGATTAGGCGGCTGTCACCTTGTTTTACCTTACCTAAAACAAAATCTGGTCACCCTGTCTGTAAATTCTCGTACCCAAGGTCTACAAATTGGGTTCCCTCTTGACGTGGCAACACGCTTCTCTTGGTTGAGTGATTTGGTGACAAATAGGAAGCAGGGTTGGTTCTCCCTGGCCAATCGGTCGGTCCTTCCGGGGACTTGTCACACCTTGGCTTAAGGTGTCATGGTACGGCATTAGTCTGGTGCTGCCTTCTAGATCATTCATGGTTGCTGGAGTATACTAGGTTTGGTATCACTGGTGCCCTAGGAGACGAGTGATTCGCTCGCCATCATAGTGCCTCCCCGTGTAATATTATTTCATTTTTATCTTTTGAGCAACAATGTAAGTTTAGTAGTAGTAGGTTATGTAAGCCTCTTTAGTAACACTTTCTTTTCGTGTTAATCTATGGAATGACCAAAACTACATGTTTAGATAACCTGGTACTCTTTACCCGTAACGCCTTTCCTTTAGTACCTTTTCTGTTTTCAGTGGTTGTTTCCAGAGATGCTCTGGCATGGTGTTTTCGTGGCGAAGGGTCTAACCCCTGAGTCCTTTAGTGGTCGCCCGATGCTGATTACCATACTTTTAGTACAACTCTCTTCCCCCACCGTTTTTCTTTTACTGCCCATTTATTTCCCCTGTTCTATCTCCTATCTAGTGACCCTGACGATTGTCTCACCTCTTGCTTTTGGGGGGACTGATTCTGAATTCTTCTTTTATAAAAGTTGGAGATTGAGCGTCTCCATCGTCTTCGTTTGCCGATGCCCAAGGATAAACCCACTATTGCCATTTTTTTCGGGCAGCCCCTTCGGCCTAAAAAGTTAGTGTATTCGTTCCGTATCCATTCTCCAAGAGGACTTACCAGGTTCAACCAAATTGAAAGTTACAGTAACGCCGGTCCTTTGTAGTCATCTGAGGTAGGGAGTCACAGGAAAAAATGTGAAGTCAATTCGGTTTGCAATTACTTACCATAAACCTAAAACATTCCGCTCTCGCAAGAGTTCTCGTGTCAATCGTTTAGTTCCCCGTTCCGCCTTCCCTCGCTCGTTGGGACCTTACATTCATCGACGAGCTCGAAAAACCTCGTTGGATGGTTACATCGCGTTGATAAGTTGGCAGACAACTTTAGACAAAATCAGGAAGAGGGTCAAAAGGCTATTGGGGAAATCCAATGGCGTTACAGCTCCCAACATTGTTCAGACCGAACTGTTGGGAGACTCGACCCATATTTCCGATGCCTTGGTCAGATCGTTTGCTAATATTTAAAAACCAGACAACTATTCCATCCCATTCCAGCGCTTTTGGCTCCAGCAGAAGCAGCATTCTATCAACTTTATGGAGCCTAACATGGATAATGAGCCTTATAACCGGCTTTTTTCTATCCATGAGCTCCATAATGCAGTGAAGCATTGTGGATCCACTGCACCCGGATCGTATGGCATTTCATATGATATGATTAGGAATATAACTCGGGCAGCCCTTTCGGCCTATAAAGTTAGTGTGTTCGTTCTGTATCCATTCTCCAAGAGGACATACCAGGTGCAACTAAATTGAAAGTTGCAGTAACGCCGGTCCTTTGTAGTCCTCTGTGGTAGGGAGTCACAGGAGAAAATGCGAAGTCAATTCGGTTTGTAATTGCTTAGCATAAATCTAAAACTTCCCGCTCTCGCAAGAGTTCTCGTGTCAATCGTTTAGTTCCCCGTTCCGCCTTCCCTCGCTCGTTGGGACCCTACACTCTTCGACGAGCTCGAAAGACCTCGTTGGATGGTTACATCGCGTCGATAAGTTAGCAGACCACTTTAGACAAAATCTGGAAGAGGGTCAAAAGGCTATTGGGGAAATCCAATGGCGTTACAGCTCACAACATTTTTCAGACCGAACTGTTGGGAGACTCGACCCATATTTCCGATGCCTTGGCCAGATCGTTTGCTAATATTTAAAAACCAGACAACTATTCCATCCCATTCCAGCGCTTTCGGCTCCAGCAGGAGCAGCATTCTATCAACTTTATGGAGCCTAACATGGATAATGAGCCTTATAACCGGCTTTTTTCTATCCATGAGCTCCATAATGCAGTGAAGCATTGTGGATCGACTGCACCCGGATCGTATGGCATTTCCTATGATATGATTAGGAATATGCATCCATCCCTTCTCTCACATTTGCTGGACATCTATAACTTCATCTGGATTAGGGGCTGCTTGCATTCTATGTGGAGGGAGGCTATGGTTTTTCCTTTCCGAAAACGATGAGACGGAACCTATCCATTACCGCCACATTGCCATTAATAGTTGTCCATATAAATTCTTTGAGAGGATGATAAATACAAGACTCGCTGGTTTTGGAAGACAAACCATTTATATCTCCCTCTCAATTAGGGTTCAGAAAAAAAACAGAGTACCATCGACCTGCTTGTTAGGTTTGAGGTTTAAGGTAAGTTACCAGTGGGTTGCAGCCCAATCCAAATGGATTCTATATGGCAGCTAGGGTGAAACGAGACAAATCATCTATAAAAGGTGGAGGAGACCACTTTGTGACAAAAATTTTAAAAACGACGGGTTAAAAGATTCCTCCGCCAATATGAATCGAAGATGGGTGTGTTGAGGAATAGTTAAAAGGGTCGGGGAACAGGACAACCGGAGAATTGCAAAATGGCTACAATCCAATAAAAGGTGGGCAACCGATTGGTCCCCACCGCAAAAACGACAGCAAGGGCTGATATGAGCATTACCCGAAACAAGATGGCCGTAAGTAAGTCTCGTGTGGCCAATGCGAACTCGGCAAAGGGCCACCTCTAATGAACGCATTTTATGACGACTCGAGGGCCAAGAGCGAATAGAATTTTTAATTTTGTATAGTTTGGATTTTGAACAGTCATCCCATTCATTCTGCCACAGTTGAAAAATATACTCTCTTATTGAAGGAAAGTAGTTCCTAAAAGGCAGAGCCGAGTTCTCAGGGGACACAGAATGTGCTGAGCGGGCCAGCCGATCAGCCTTATCGTTGCCCAGGACCCCCACATGCCCAGGGACCCAGAAAAAAATAATTCTACATCAGGATGCATTTTGGAACAGCCAGTTTCAAATTTCTGTGACTAGGGGATGGGACGTATTAAAAGATATAATTGACTGTAAGACATTCCTTGAGTCGGGAAAAAATGACAAAATCACTTAAAGGTAAAATTTGGATGAGTCTAAAGGCTAAAAGGATTGCTGAAAGTTCGGCGGTAAAAATGGATGCTGCTGGTGGCAAAGATAGAGTTAGGAATTCTCCTCCTGGGTAGATGGATGTGGCACCCACGCCACCGCCCGACTTAGAGCCATCTGTGTATAATGGACAGCATTGTTTTGTGTGAGGTCAAATACTATAAGAACAGGCTTTTAATGATGCGAGGGTCCATGGAAGACTTCTGAGGGCTCCACATGTTGTTGCATACTGTAGGGAGAGGATCACGCCACCTAGGGGTCAGTAAGGATGGAAGGGGATGGACCCTTGGAGCATCCAGGTTATGAGGTGATCTCCTATAAGAAGGTTCAAATGGCGGGGTAAAGATGACAACTTATCATATGCCGCTGTTGATTCGGTAGCATACAGGCATCTGCAGACCATCTGCTGTACTCGGCAGAGGTATTGAATGCAGATTTGAAGTCTATGGTAGGGCAAAGGGAGTACCTCACTCTCGCAGTAAAGGCTGTTGACAGGAGAAGTACGGAAGGCTCCACTAGAAAGGCGAACTCCGAGGTTTCGAATGGGAAGCCGATGAGTAAATTTGACAGCCATAATCCAATTTGGATTGGGCGAGGGCAGTGTATAATGTCCACAATGTTTGTCGGTTACTACCCCATAAAATGTGTGGTGTGAGAGGACTTTCAAAATGTCTAGAGTCCGCATACAGCCTGTTCGAAGTCGGCGTAGGTGTGGTAACCAGGATAACTTTGGATCGAGAGTTATGCCAAGGAACCGAAACTCGAAGACAAACTCTATATCTTCGCCTAGTAGGGAGATAGATGGCGGAACAATAAACCCCTCTGCCTCGGTGGAAATACATTGCTTTGGTTTTGATCGTGGAAAAGCGGAATCCCTAAAGTTGTGCTCTTTTGGAGACAGCATCGACCGCCAGTTGTAGCCGACGCGCTGCTGATAAAAGGCGAGGTGAGGAACAGTATAGTGCTAAATCATCGACAAACAGAGTTGCCGATACACCCTCTGGGAGAGACGAACTAATATCATTGATGGCAATTATAAAACATAAAGACACTTAAAACACTGCCCTGAGGAACTCCCTCCTCTTGGGGTTGCAGGTCAGAGTATGCGTCTCCAACGCGTATCTTGAAGGATCGAGATGCTAAAAAACTTTGAATAAGTGAAGGTAAAAGGCCTCTCATCCTTCAGACGTATAGCTGCTTCAAGATGCCGTATCTCCATGTTGTGTCGTAGGCTTTCTCAATATCGAAAAATATAGCCAGGACTCGGTGCTTTAATGAGAAAGCTTTCCGGACCGATCCCTAGAAACGTACTAGTAGGTCAAGGGTACTATGACCTTTGCGGAAGCCACATTGAAATGGAGAGAAGTGGTGATTGGTTTCTAGGAACAAGTTTAGGCGCTCCAATATAATTTTTTCCAGCAACTTACTCAAACAGCTGGTGAAAGCTATAGGGCGGTTTGATAAAGGAAAGGATGATCACAATGCGCCATGATGACGGGTAAAAACCATTCACCTATATAAGATTGTACAAATCAAGTAAAAAGATTTTTTTTTTTTCAAGGGGCTATCTGGCGACTGCTCACTTGGGCATAAGTCGCCGCAAACAAACAGCCCAGTTCTAGGCACTTTAAAATAAAAATTAACAGAAACAACAATAAAAAGGGGATAACAATCAGGGAGCAAGCTCCGGCGTCGAGGGGAGGTCCCCCTCCCCCCAGCGCAGGACCCTGTGACCTACAAAAAAACAAAAACAAACAACAATAACAAAAAAAAACAAATAAATACAATGGAGAAGAGGTGGCCTCCCCCCCAAAGTATATCAGTCCACCAGTAATGGTGCATGCACTCGACCCGAGTACAAGGGACAGGCAGTAGCGACCCCCCCCCCTATCCCGGTAGCGGGACAGGTAACATGCGCGAAGATCACCCAGACTGCGACATTCAACAAGAATGTGCCAAAGAGTCCGGGGGACGACGCAGCAATAGGGCGCAGGCGAGCGCTCCATCAAATAGCGATGCGTCACAAGAGTGTCCGATTCGGAGACGACAGATAGCGACCTAAAGCCGTCTCGGTATTAGGGGATAGGTCCATGGGAACAGTCGCGGCGCAATGGCACGCGGCTTTAAGTTCCCTTCGACCATCTCCCATCTTCTTTGCCAAGCAGTCGGAAGAGATGCCCGTATTCCTGCCATGTAGTCGGTGTGAGGAAGAGCGAAACGCTGCTCCGGTCGCAGAGTCCTCACGGACTCTTTAGCGCCTTCATCGGCGCGCTCATTCCCCGCAATTCCTTATGTCCATGAACCCAGCAGAAGATAATCTCGACATCTGCCCGGCTTGCCAAAACCGTGGCGTCACGGATAGCACGAACCAAGGGATGCGGGAGATTCCAATGCCCCGAGAGCACTCAGAGCGCTTTGTGAGTCGATATAGATCACAATCCGGTCTCCGAACCAGCCACGTCGCGCAATCTCCCGTACCGAGTGATGTAATGCCACCAGCTCGGCCGTGAAGACAGACGCAGCGCCTGGCAGAGCGCCACTGACTTCAAACAGAGGGGATACGGCGTGGAAGCCGCCCCCCCCGCCTTGGGACTTGGAGCACTCGTATAAACTGGCACGGTTCCAGCGTGACACGAGGTGTGCTCCAAAAAAAGGCGAACGCAATACTCCCGGCGCCGTACAAGCTTTGGGAGCAAAGGCGTGGCGACAAATAGCCAAATTTGGTACCCTCCAGGGTAGCGTCCTGGGCAGAACCAGGGGCGCCACCGGCCCGAGAGCTATATATAGCTCTCGAAGGAGTTTCCTGGCCCTTAACCCAAAGGGCTTAGGGTATGACTGGCGTCTCTCGGCGGCATAGGCACCGTCGAGATCAGCTGCGGATGCAGTGAGAGCTGTTAGCGACTGAGGGAGGCGCCGGGCTCGCTAGTACAGGCGATTGATGCACTGCACGCGGCGCATAGCGAGTGGCATCTCCCCAGCATCGACCAACAGGCTTTCAATGGGGAAATTGCGGAAGGCACCAGTCGCAAGGCGAAGGCCACTTCGTGGATCGAATCCACCTTCCGCAATAAACGCTCGGCTGCGGATGCATAAAACTTGCATCCGTAGTCGAGCTTCGAACGAACAAAGGTTCGGTAAAAAAAAGTAGGGCAGTAGCCCTATCAGCGCCCTAGGCGCTGAACGTCACGGAACGGAGAATGTCCATGGTGTGGGTACAAGAGACCCTAAGGTTGCGAATATGAGCCTCCAAAGGTGAGGCGTTGGTCGAATACAAGACCAAGGAAACGGTGCGACTCAACCACATCCAGGTGCACCCCTTTAAGAAACAAATCTGGGTCGGGGTGAAGCCGTGGATGGCGGCAGAAGAGCAGTACCTTAGTCTTTGCCAAAGAAAACCGAAACCTGTGCGATTCGGCATAGCGAGAGACGCGTTCAATGCCTGTTGAGTCGACGCTCCAGAGTTGGCATCTGGGCCACGCCAAAAGAGATCGAGAGGTCGTCCACGTAGAGCGTAGCGAGAACATCTTTCGGCAGCACCAAGATGATGCCGTTGAAGCTCAGGGCAAAGAGTGTGACACTGAGGAAACTTGCCTGCGGGACACCCTCTTCCTGCTTCTTCGGGCAGGAGAGGGCTCCCCCCCACCCGTCCGCGGAATCGACGATCTCGCAAAAATTCAGATATAAACATTGGAAAGCGACCCCTCGCCTCCATCGTGTGGAGAGTCTCCATGATACCGTATCGCCATGCGGTATCATAGTCCTTCTCCAGATCGAAAAAGACCGTGGCGTAGTGCTGTCTACGAAGGAAAGCCTCGCAGACGGCATTTTCCAGTCGGAGCAGAGCATCCGACGTGGAGTGAAACTTGCGGAAGCCGCACTGTGCGAAAGACAGATGGCCTCCGCTGTCCAGGAAAAAGGCTAATCTAACATTTACCAATTTCTCCATCAACTTGCACACGCATGAGGTTAGAGAGATTGGGCGGAAACTGGTCGGAGTAGAGTGATCTCTTCCCGGTTTGCGAAAGGCGAGCACAGTAGCGATGAGCCAGGAGTCTGGGAGAAGACCTTCCACCCAGATCCTGTTGAACAAATCTAACAGAAAGGCCATGCCTCGTCACCCAGGTGTCGAATCATGGCGTACGGGACATCGTCCGGACCATGGGCGGTGTCCGCGCACGAAGCGAGAGCGGAGCGAAACTCACTCACAGTAAACTTGTCGTTGAAGGGTTCTCCGCATCTTGAGGTAAAGTCCAGCCGGCGGCCTTCCGCGACATGACGACGTGCATTGAATGCTGGAAGAGTAGTATCCTGGCTAGAGAATGCGGAAAAAGCGGTCGCTAAGGATTCCGCCACGGACGCAGGGTCCGTGATTGCGGTCTCATTCTCCTGGAGAACGGGAGAGAGGTCATGCGAGAACTTGCCCCGAATCCTTTTGACTCGCTTCCACACCTCAGCTAAAGGGGTCTTCCCGTTAAGTGAAGACACGTATGCCCGCCAAGAAGAGCGGCGGGCATGCTTCAAAATATACCGGAACCTAGCCCTAGCCCGACGAAATTCAGCGACAGTGAAATCGTTCGGGCGGCGCTTATAGCGCATGTAGGCATAACGCTTCTGTTTGAGGGCCGTCTCACACTCGGCCGACCACCATGTGAGTGGTCGGCGTGCAAAACAACCATCTTCCGGGATGTTGCCTCCTGTGAGTGTAACGACTCGGTGGAGGCGAGTGGCCGTTTCGCCTTACCGGAAGCGGTCACGCTGGGGGAAGAGGGGGAGAGCCCTTGTTTTAGCCTGGGCTGGGTAGGAACCCTTTTTGCCGCCAGCTTTACCAGGGGAGCGCCCGGGTTGGGTAGACCCCGCAGTAGGGCTCCGAGTGGGCGCGGAAACAACCGTGCTCTTTGGCCTGGATGGGCCAGGAGCAGAGGGTGCTTTCTAACTATTGGGGCATATGACGTCCCAGCCAGAGCCGGGCGCACCAGCTCCAAGTCCTTAGCCTCGCGGAATGAGAGTCGATCCTGGGCTTGAACGGCCATGATTTCTTTCTCAAGGATATGCACCACATTGCGTCGAAGAAGCAGGGTGCGGCTCTCCGCAATTGACACACTTGGCCACACACGATTTGGACTTATCGTGTGCGACCTTGGAGCAATTTACACGGACTTTGCACGTCTACATGAGCGATTCGTATGGCCGAAGCGGTGACAGTAATAGCACCGCCGCGGCAGTGGCACGAATGCCTTCACGCGGTACCAACCGGCACGCACCGACTCAGGGAGCTTGTCACAGTCGAACGTGATGAAGAGTGTAGTGGTGGGTCTCGAGGCCAATCCCTGTTTTCTCATCACACGTTCGACCTTGACCGCCCCATGGTCGGCCAGCTCTAGGGTGATGTCCTCAATGGAGTAGTCAACGAGTTCTCTCGCATAAACTACGCCTTTCACAAAGTTCATGGTAGATTGCGGCGTTACACTCACCGGGGTGCCATGAAGTATCCGAAGAGCACTTATCTTGGCCACCTCGGCGGGATTCGCCAGAAGGCTCCCGTCCGAGAAACGGGTCACTTTCGGCTCTCTACCAATTGCACTAGCTAATTCCTGAGTCCTGGCGCGGACTCTTTGGCGCCCTCATTCCCCGCAATTCCGACGTGTTCAGGAACCCAGCAGAAGATAATCTCGACATCTGCACGGCTCGCCAAAACCGTAGCGTCACGGATATCGCGAACCAGGGGATGCGGAGATTCGAATCCCCCGAGAGCACTCAGGGCGCCTTGCGAGTCGCTATAGATCACAATCCGGTCTCCGAACCGGCCACGTCGCGTAATCTCCCGTACCGAGTGGTGTATTGCCACCAGCTCGGCCGTGAAGACAGACGCAGCGCCTGGCAGAGCGCCACTGACTTCAAACAAAGGGGATACGGCGTGGAAGCCGAGCCCCTCTTGGGACTTGGAGCCATCCGTATACACTGGCACGGTTCCAGCGTGACACGAGGTGTGCTCCAAAAAGGTCGAACGCAATACTCCCGGCACCGTACAAGCTTTGGCAGCAGAGGCGTGGCGACAAATAGCCAAATTTGGTACCCTCCAGGGTGGCGTCCTGGGCAGAACCAGGGGCGCCACTGGCCCGAGAGCTATATATAGCTCTCGAAGGAATTTCTTGGCCCTAAACCCAAAGGGCTTAGGGTATGACTGGCGTTGTCGAGCTTCGAACGAACAAAGCATCGATAAAAAAAAGACTATCCCTATCAGCGCCCCAAGCGCTGAACGTCACGGAACGGAGAATATCCAAGGCGCGGGTACAAGAGACCCTAAGGCTGCGAATATGAGCCTCCCAGGTGAGGCGGTGGTCAAATACAAGACCAAGGAAACAGTGTGATTCAACCACTTCCAGGTGTACCTCATTAAGAAACATGTCTGGGTGTGGGTGGAGCCGTGGATCCGGCAGGTTTCGGAAAACCGAAACCTGTGCGCTTCGGCATAGCGAGAGAAGCGGTTCAATGCCTGGTGAAGTCGACGCTCCAGAGTTGGCATCTGGGCCGCGCCAAAAGAGATCGAAAGGTCATCCACGTAGAGCGTAGCGAGAACATCTTCCGGCAGCACGGTGATGCTCAAGGCAAAGAGTGTGAGACTGAGGACACTTTCCTGCGGAACACCCAATTCTTGCTCCATTGGGACAGAGAGGGCTTATCCCAGCCGTACGCGGAATTAACGATCTCGCAAAAATTCACATATAAACATTGGGAAGCGTCCCCTCGCCCCCATCGTGTGGAGTCAACATGCTACAGTATCACCATGCGGTATCATAGGCCTTCTCCAGATAGAAAACACCGTGGCGTAATGCCGCCTACGAAAGAAGCCCTCGCCGACGGCATTTTCCAGTCGGAGCAGAAAATCCGACGTGGAATAGAACTTGCGGAAGCCGCACTGTTCAGAAGACAGATGGCCTCCGCTGTCCAGCAAAACAGCTAATCTAACATTTAACAATTTCCTATCAACTTGCACACGCAGGAAGTTAGAGAGATTGGGCGGAAACTGGCCGGAGTAGAGTGATCTCTCCCCGGTTTGCGAAAGGCGAGCACAGTAGCGATTCGGCAGGAATCTGGAAGGAGACCCTCCACCCAGATCCTGTTGAAGAAATCTAACAGAAAGGCCATACCTCGCTCACCCATGTGTCAAATCATGGCGTACGGGAGATCGTCCCGACCATGGGCGGTGTCCGCGCAAGAGAGGAACGCAACTCACTCAGATTAAACTTGTAGTTGAAGGGTTCTCCGCCTCTGCAGGTAAAGTCCAGCCGGTGGGCTTCTGCGACATCACGACGTGAATTGAATGGTGGGGGAGCAGCATCCCGACTAGAGAATGCGGGGAAAGCGGTCGCGAAGGATTCTGCCGCGGACGCGGGTTCCCGTTGTCTTGGAGAACGGGAGGGGGGCTCCTGCGAGAACTTGCCCCGAATCCTTTTGACTCGCTTCCACACCTCTGCTAGAGGAGGCTTCCCACCAAGAAGAGCGGCGAGCGTGCTTCGAAATATACCGGAACCTAGCCCTAGCCCGACGAAATTCACGGAGTGAAATTGTTCGGGCGGCGCTTATACCGCATGTAGCCATAACTCTTCTGTTTGAGGGCTGTCTCACACTCGGCAGACTACCACGGGAGTGGTCGGCGTGCAAAACAGCCAGAGTTTCTGGGAATAGTAGTCAGGCCTTTGGGGATGAGGTTGCCGGAGAAGAACTCAATGGCCTCATCTACCAACCTAAACTCCTCAACTGAGAGAGAGAATTCAGTCATTTCCTGAAATGCAGGCCACCTGCGCCCTTTTACCTTGTCCAGGTCCTCCGCACCCCGGGTGACCGAGGGGGCTGGATGTGCCAATCTTGGCTTGGTCGCTTACCGAAGCAGTAGCCCCATCCGTCCGCGTAAGCCCCGCGGATGGAGAGGAGGGCGGGGAATGAACCCGCATCTCCCATCCGCCGGACTCAGCCAGGTCCTTCTCCGAGATAGAGAAGTTCCTGGCAGTCGCAGGGGCACCAGTGGGAAGAGATCCCTCCCCTCATTGTACTGTCTTGGAACACCTAAGCTTTTGAGGAGGACCTTGCATGGGCGCGAACTCGAGTTCGGTTCTTGGCGCCGAGCCCGGATTCGCTCCCATGGAAGGCCCTACCGTCTGAGGCTGGGTTGCCTCAAGGACCATGTCTATCTCAGGGGGAGGCCTCCAGTTGGCCATCCCCACCACCCCAGGACATCACAGGTCCTATTGGCAGCAGAGGCATGTCTAGGGACGCACAGGCCTCGACCCCCGATAGGCTTAAAATTCTAGCCAGAGGGTCTTTTGAGGGAAGCGACCGAAGGGGCCTGGCTTCCCTCTCCCCCCTAGGGGGGTTTGCCCTACCGAGCCACTTTCAATGGGGAGCAGGCGGCTATGGGCTGCCTGTTGGCTTTCTTGGCAGTCGCCTTGGAAATAAATGGGGGGACTGCCGCTGGGAAGAGGGAGGTGCCCGAAAGCACCTCCAGAGCAGGGGGTGTAAGTAGGAGGAGTAAGCCTCCTCTCCGGTTGAAGAGTTATGGAGGGTCCCCTGGGAAAAAACAGTGGGGGAAACCTCCCTTTTCTCTGTGGAGGTGCCTGAGGGCGGCTGCGTTGGTCTTACAGGGAAAATGGGGAGAGATTTTAGTTTTATGTTTTCATTCATGGGCATGGTGACCCTCTTTTTCTTACGGGAAGCAAACGCTCATCACCCCTCGCAGTACCCGGCTCTGCGAGGGGTGCATACAGGCATGACAGAGCCAGGTGCCACCATTTAAGGCCACTCCCTCCCGCCTGGTGACCTGGTAGCTCTTCAGCATGGCGGCTCTACCTTGGGCACGGCGTAAAAAAAAATAGATGGTGAAGTGAGAAGGAAAGGAGATGTGAGGAAGGTATGGGTGGGGATGAAACAGGTTATTAAAAACCCGCCATTCCAAACTGGAGCTCAAGGGTTAGGCAACATTGTCCCCTCCCCCCTCCGCCCCGATCCGAGATAGTTGGCTGAGAAGAAGGTTAACATCTAACCTGTGAAATTAAAGGCTGACCAGAGAAAGTTGGGGGAGAGGTTGTATGAAAAGCGAGGAAACAGGAAGGAGGGGGGGGGGGGGGGGACACAAGTGTCTGAAAGAAGGAGAAGAGGGTAAGCTGGGGTCGGGGGGGGGTGCTGAGTCCCGTTAGCACGGCGGCCAGGATGGCATATCGCCGCGCCTCTTACGGGGCACAGTGAAGTAGAGTAAAGAAGGAATATCGAGTGGTTGGGGAGGGCAGGAAGAGGGCATAAATGACATATGAGTAATCAAAGTAATAAATAAATAATAAAAATATGGGAGAGGGAGTATTGTGGCAGCTAATAGTCCAGCTCTGTCAACCCAGGCGTGAGGGTTGATTTCCCACTCCCACGAAATTTTTTTTTTTTTTAAATTTTATGGAGCCCATCTGGCAACTACCCACTTGGGCATAAGTCGCCGAAAAACACGACAGCCTAGAACTAGGCTACTTTAAAGTAAAAATATGAAAACTTAACAATGATATAAATTGGAAAAACTTAACAATCGAAGCAATCTCCGGCAGCGGGGGGAGGTCCCCCTCACCCCGGTGCAGGAGAGTGCAATCTAAAACAAAACAATAACAAAAAAAGGAACCTTAAATAAAGGGGAGAAGGCCGGCCTCCCCCCAAAAGTCAATAAGTCCACCAGTCATGGTGCACGCACTCGTCCCGAGTACAAGGGACAGGCGGTAGCGACCCCGCCCATCCCGGTACCGAGACAGGTATCGTGCGCGAAGATCACCCAGACTGGGACATTCGACAAGAATATGCCGAACAGTCTGGGGGACGACGCAGTCGTTGCAATAGGGCGCATGCGAGCGCTCCATCAAGTAGCGATGCGTCACACGAGTGTGTCCGATTCGAAGACCCCTCCCACGAAAAGGCAGGAGCCCTTTCACAATGTGATAGCATTAACAGGACATAAGCACTAATCGGAGGTAAGGGCAATTTATGAGTTTTATTACGATACAAGTCCAAGAAAATGCTCCTCCAGGGTAATGTTATATCTTTTAATGCAAATGATTTTGTTGGCGTATGCAGTTGGTCATGTTCTCTCCTTCATAGTTCAGGAGTGCTTTATGTAGGGCTTCTTGATTTATAGCTTCCCACATTGCCTCACCGAAGTATTTAGCAATGTTATATTAAGAAGAGAAGCTATTGATTTGAGTGGCTTTCTTGCTGGGTGCAAGGTTAGATTTCTGTAGGTTTGAAGAGGACGCGATTTTTGGTCTTCTAAAGATCTCGCAACAGTAGGAGGGGTTCCTTTTCACATAGTATTTTGAAATCAATTTAAGGCCAACTGATCATTCGGATACACAGGACAGGGGACAAATGGTAAAGGTTTGGTAGCTTTAGGGCCTTAATCACGCTGTTTGCTAGACAAGGCCGTTCGAAGTCTGTCCTTACCCACCCTGGGGATAGATTATGTTGATTGTGATTCCCCATTGTGGGTTTTTTCATGTTGCCTAAGATGTTCCATTCGCGATGTCTTATACAAACAAGCACTACACTTGAAAGGTTTTTCAGCAGTGTGGGTTCTTTCATGTAGCTTAAGATTCCCTAATATCGCTGCTTTATATGGACAAGTACTACACTGGAAACGCTTTTCACCAGTGTGGGTTCTTTCATGTTGTTTAAGAGGCCCCAATTGCGCTGCTTTATAGGGACAAGTACTACACTTGAAAGGCTTTTCACCAGTGTGGGTTCTTTCATGTAGCTTAAGAGTCCCCAATAGCGCTGCTTTATATGGACAAGTACTACACTTGAAAGGCTTTTCACCAGTATGGGTTCTTTCATGTTTCTTAAGAGTCACCAATTGCGCTGCTTTATAGGGACAAGTACTACACTTGAAAGGCTTTTCACCAGTGTGGGTTCTTTCATGTAGCTTAAGAGTCCCCAATAGCGCTGCTTTATATGGACAAGTACTACACTTGAAAGGCTTTTCACCAGTGTGGGTTCTTTCATGTCGCTTAAGACAGCCCATTCGCGATGCCTTATAGGGACAGGTGCTACAGTGGAAAGGCTTTTCTCCAGTGTGGGTGCTTTCATGTAGCTTAAGATGGCCCATTCGCGATGCCTTATAGGGACAGGTGCTACACTGGAAAGGCTTTTCTCCAGGGTGGGTTCTTTCATGTTGTTTAAGATTTCCCCTTCCTGTGGCTTGATAGGGAGAGGAGCGGCATTTGAGGGGCTTTTTATTAGTTCGCCGCTTGTTACCAGTCTTTCCTCTTCCATCACACGGAGATGCTTGTGAATTAGATTGCAACAAACCTTCTACCATGATGTTTGCTGGTGAAGACTGAATCTGAAAATAATTTTATTATTTGTATAAATATCACTATTATGCAGTCGGACGAACACCATTTCAACTAAATGACTCTCTTCCCACTTTTCTACCCTCACCTATTTTAGGTTGAGATTCAACCACCCACCACTCTTCCATAGGCGGTGGGAGGCCCATGATTTATTTAAGATTTTATGGCGCTCATCTTCGGCCGCCAAAAAACCACATAACTGCCATAGCTTCAGCTACAAGTCTATCTTTAGTCTACTTTGAAAAGTAATTAAAAAAATAAAAGCAACAAACTAACAAAACCACCTCCCGATAAGAAGAGAGAAAGGGCATGCTGAGGTACCAGAGGGAGGTTGAAGAATCAATCACACCAGTCTACTGAATATGAGCATCGTCTCTGAATGATGGGCAAGCGGAAGCGACCTCGCTCTTTGAGTACATCGACAGGGACTGATCGAGGACTACAGAGTAGGAGATTCAACCCAAAAGGGTCTCATTCTCAGGGGGACCAAGCAATCTTGAGAGAAAAATTCAGGTAAATGCCATGTCGATCAAATGACACATCTATTATTTATCTTGTATCCTAGAATTGGTCTAAAACAGTAAAAATACAACTAAGACAATAAACAAAGAAGAAAACAGAGAAAAACAAAGGAAATGACGCTCGTGTGCTGTTTTTTAAACGCCCAACTGACGACTGCTTAGAAGTGCATAAAGTTCTGTAACTAATTTAAAGACTATTAATACTTGGCTCCGTTAAAAATAATTCAAACGATCGAACCAAAAACAAAACAAAAAGACCCACACAAAGGAAAGCAAAAATAATAACTACAAAAAAAGAGAACAAAGCGAAAGCAAGAAGGGAGCACATTCCGGCGTTCGGGGGAGACCCCACCCACCCTGGCGCAGGAACACGCGTCCAAAAACAGTAAAATAAAATGGAGGAGGCCAGTCTCCTCCAAAAAGTCAGATTGTCCACAAGTCTTTATGCTCGAAGCCGTCCCGAATAAGAGGGAAAAGCGGTAGCGACCCCGCTTGTCCCGGTAATGGGGCATGAACGTGCGTGAAGATCCCCGGGATTGGGACATTCAACAATAATGTGCCGAACAGTCCGGGGGACAATGTAGTGGTCGCAGTATAGTGCAGGAGAGGGCTCCATTAAATGGCGGTGCGTAAGGCGAGTGTACCCAATTCAAAGATGACAGAAAGCGAACTGAAGTTGTTAGGGGGGGTTAGGGGGTATCTCTATAGAAACACTCACGGGTAAAGGCACGCAGCTTTTAGTTCCACTCGGTTGTCTCCCATCTTCGTTGTCAGGCTGTCCTGATTCATGCTATGTAGGTGTGAGGAAGAGCGACGGGTTGGTGTGGTGGTCCGGTCCTCGCGGACTCTTTAGCACCCATCATGTTCAGGAACCAGACAAGATAATCTCGAAATATACCCAGCTATCGGTACGCGTGACGTCACAGGTACCGCAAACAAGGGGGTGGTGGAGATTCCAATGCAAAGAGAGCATTCAAGGTGCTTTGTGAGTCAATAGAGATGGTGTGTTGCAAAAATCTCGGCAGTGAAGAGAGACACAACGCCTGGTAGAGACCCGCTGGATTCAAACTGAGGAGGATACAGCGTGGAAGCCAGGCCCAACCCCAGCCGGGACTTGGAGCCGTCCTTGTGCACTGGTAGAGATCAAGGGTGACAGGAAGTGTGCTCAAAGAAGGTCAAACGCAATAGTCCCGGTGGTGTGGCAGCAAAGGCGCGAGACAAATTATCCTCCAGATCGGCGTCCTAGGAAGAACTAGAGGCGCCACCAGGCCGAGAGCTACACCGAGGTCTGGCCACTCTCGCCGGCATATGACCCTTCAAGATTGGCCGCCGATACAGTAAAGAGCCGTTGTATAAAAATATTAGATTGTATAGTGACGAAGATAGCAAATAATGCGTAGCATAATCTATCATGTAAATACAATGGGAAGAATGTTGTGACATCACAGTCGATGACGGCGGGAAACTCTTGGTGCGCTACATGTAGGTTGCGGTGTGTTAGTAGGTTTTGGAAGTTCACGGTAGTAGATTGTCTGGTTAGATATTGGAGTGGATAACCGGTGATGCGGATAGAGCTAAATGCACTAGGCAGATTATATATATTGTAGTAAGGTTATTTCTTTGTGCTTCGTGTGAGAGTTGTGGGATATTCGTTAAGAATCCTAAAGCTTGAGCAGACTGACTAAGGGAAAGGTAATTATAGTTCTCCCATTTATTATCGTTACAATTTGTGTATAGCGTGGGCAGGTAACATAATATTACCAAACTGGTAGAAGAGCATGGTTCCAGGCATATCTTCTGTAATTAAAAATCCTCCGCTGTTGAATGATCTCGAGAAATATGAACAATGGAAGGAAGATGTGTTAATGTGGACAGAGTTAACGGATACGAATGACGGTCAATAAGTTTTGCAATTCGGATATAAGGAAACGAGATATGAGGAAAAGTGTTTTATTATTTTTCAATATAACTACCCTCGACTTCAATGCACTTGCGCCACTTGTCCCTGAGTCTTCGAATTCCCGACAACCAGAAATCTCCCGACTGCTGTTCAATCCACTCCTGGACGGCGAGCTGGACATCTTCATCGTCCCCAAACCGGCGTCCACGCAGTGCAGCCTTGAGCTGGCGGAATAAAAAGTAGTCGCTAGTGGCCAGATCTGGACTGTAGGGAAGATGGTTGAGCTCCTCGAATCCGCACTAGCGCAAGGCAGCTTGTGCAACTCTGGCCTTGTGAACTTTGACGACGTTGAAGTCGATCATGGGGCGTGAGGTTTCTAGGGACCCAAAGGGCAGAGACCTTGGTCATGGCCAAATTGTCCTGGATGATGTTGATGACACTTCGAGGATCACCCTCTCCACACGGGCCACATTGTCCTCGTTGGTCATGTCTGAAGGGCGTCCTGCCACGACGCAGAGGAAGTCCCCCGCGTCGAAGTCAGCTGACAGTGGAATGTACGTGGAAATAACAGTATACATCCTCTCCAGGAGCAGCTGCACAGCTACTACCTGAAAGGAGCCATCTAAAGCGAAGAGAAGAACGGAGACATCATGCCGGGTGTAGATCGCAACCCCCCGCCCCCATTCCACGGTGGTGGGGTCGAAAACAACTTATACCCCAGGAGTGTGGGCAAGGAAAATGCGCCCAGCATGGTCTCCTGCAAAAAGATACCTAACGGGGAACGGGAGGAGAGGAGCCACGGCAGCTCCTCCCAGTTGGCCCAGAGTCCACGGGAATTCTATTGAAGGAATATGCCCTTCAGGCCTATCTCAGAGGAGACGCGGGGGCCCTCTTCAAACAGAAGACCCTCACGGGAATGGCCGTGCGCTTCCCGGACCCAGAACCCTGGATGCTATTGGCAGGACAATGCGCTGAAGTCGCGGACGCCTTCGAGGACTTATCGGGGAAGGTTGAGCTCCCCATGCGAGTCTTTTACTTCCTCCGCCTCGAAACTTTAGGCTGACGTTGCGGCTTCGGAGCCGGGGGGGCCTCTTTTTGAGGATCCACCGTCTCCCCGCCACCCAGCCCACCACTAGGCGTGGGCAAAGGAGCCGAAGCTCCTTTCTTGCTATTCTCTTTTCGGGGGGGGGGGGGCAGCTTTAGGAACCCAGGAAGATGGCCTGGCAAACTTCAGGGGTGTTGCCTCCTGCGAGTCTAACGACTCGGTGGAGGGGCGTGGCCGTTTCGCCTTACGGGAAACGGTCACGCTGGGGGAAGGGGGGTGGAGCCCTGGTTTTAGCCGGGGCGCGCCCGTGTTGAGTAGAAGCCACAGAAGGTCTCCGAATGGGCCAGGAGCAGAGGGTGTCTTTCTAAGCATTGATGCGTACGACGTCCCAGGCAGAGCTGGGCGCGATAGGACCAAGCCGTTAGCCTCGCGGAACGAGAGACGATCCTGGGACTGAACGGCTCAGATTTCTTTCTTAAGGAGATATGCACAATATTGCTTCGAAGGGTGCGGCTCTCAGCAATTGACACACTTGGCCACACACGATTTGGACTTATTGTGTGCCGCCTTGGAGCAATTTACACATAGTTCGGGTGACCCCGACTTTGCACGTCTACATGAGCGATTCGTATGGCCGAAGCGGTGACAGTAATAGCACCACCGCGGCAGTGGCACGAATGCCTTCACGCGGTTGTTCTACCAACCGGCACGCACCGACTCAGGGAGTTGTCCAGTCGAACGTGACGAAGAGTGTAGGGGTGGGTCTCGAGGCCCCTCCCTGTTTTCTCATCACATGCTCGACCTTGACCACCTCGTGGTTGGCAAGGTCTAGAGTGATATCTTCTATGGAGTACTCCACGGGTTCCCTCGCATAAACTACTCCTTTCACAGAGTTCATGGTAGAGTGGGGCATCACACTTACCGAGGTGCCATCAAGTTCCCAAAGAGCACTTATCTTGGCCACCTCAGAGGGATCCGCCGCATTCGCCAGAAGGCTCCAATACGAGAAACGGGTCACCTTCGGCTCTCCTCTGATGGATCATGTTACCCTTAGCCAACATGGTGCAATCAGTGTAGCGAATAAGGAGGAAGCATTTGAAGCCAGTGGGCTCGAAAACGCCAGGTAATCTCTGAATGAGGGCCCCGATGAAATCGAGGCTCTTCTCTGTGCTCTAGCACTTTTGCTCATAGTCAGGGGCTCCACACCCGGGGAGGCAGAGGGGCTGGATGTGCCGATCTTGGCTTGGTTGCTTACCAAAATGGCCGCAGACCCATCCATCCCTGCAGCCCACGTGGATGGAGAGGAGCCCCTGTCTTTTTTTTTTTGTTTTTATTTAGGAGAGGATGGCAGGGAATGAACCCTATTCTCACCTCAGCTGGCAGGAGCCCCCATGCCAGATGGACTGGCCTCAAGAAGGTGATTCTCCGAGATCGAGTTGGTCCTGGCAGTCGTAGGGGCACCAGTCAGAAGAGGAAATCCCTCCCCTCCTTGTACTGCATTGGAAACCCTAGCCGTTTGAGGACCTAACATAGGAGCAGACTTGAGTTTGGTGCTTAACGCCGAGCCTGGAAGGCCCTACCGTCTGATGCTGGGTTGCCTCAAGGACCATGTCTATCTCGGGTGGGGCCTCCCTTTCCCCCCCCCCCCTCCCAGGAGATCACAGGTCCTATTGGCAGCAGTGTCATTAGTCTTGGGAAGCACAGGCCATGAGCCATGCTAGGTTTAGTATTCTAGCTAGCAGGTCTTTTGAGGGAAGCGACTGAAGAGACCTGGATTCCCTCTCCTCCTTAAGGAGGTTTGCCCTACCGAATCGCTTCCATGGGGAGCGATCAGCTATGGGCTGCCTGCTGGCTTTCTTGGCAGTCCCCTTGGAAAGTAAAGGGGAGACTGCTGCTGGAAAGAGGGAGGTGCCCAAAAGCACCTCCAGTAGTAACACCTCTGTGGAAGTGGCCTAAATACCTTCACGTGGTTGCGATGTGGTGGAGCAAATTTGAGTGTGTGTGAAGGGCCATTCTCCCACCCCTTTCCTAATACCCTCTCCCTCCCTCTGTAAGAATGTGTGTGTGAATGGGAATGTTTTGTCTTTTTTCTTTATATATATATATTATATATATATATATATATATATATATATATATATATATATATATATATATATATATATATATATATATATATATATATATATATATATATATATATATATATATATATATATATATATATATATATATATATATATATATATATATATATATATAATTGATTTCATGATTTGTGTAAAATTTATTTTTCTCTCTTTCCAGGAGCCATATTCTGGAAAGATTGACGTAGTTTTTATATAGCATTATTGCAAACAAAAAGCCACTCTGTTAAATATATAACAAGAATAAATATTACCTTTGTAAAGAGTGGCTGGCATTATATGATTAGGAATATTACAAATTTAAATTATTGTATGTCCCATTTGAAGAGAGGGCTTTGATAGCCTCAAGACATGACCAGATCCCAATATTGTATGAGCTTGAACACTAGTGGCAGCCGGCAGGTCTTCCCTCCGGGGCTAAAATGTGAGGCCTTTTCTTTTTGTATTGTTTTGGATCCAGTGTGCTTATTAAGACTCTTTTGGATTGTTCATTTAGTTGTGTATATAGGATTTTGTCTGGCAATAGGAGCGATTATTTTTTTAAATATCTTTTTGCTAGCATTCATAAGTAGTAGGACTATTTATTTTGATCTTGTATATATTGTAATTGTAAATTTACCAATCTCATTTTTTTTGTTCATGTACATAACGAGATCTCTTGTAAATATTTACCCTGTATTTTTTGGTAAGTAAAGGACTATACATACAATCCATTTCATTTCTCACGTCTGAATTAGTGTAGGAAGCGGGTCGGAACAATTGAGATTAGAGTATAGATTTTTGGCCCGCTACATTTAGTGCCTGAATAGGGACGTGAGATCTTGAAACCGGGAGCGTGACAGGATTGGATTGCAGTCCATCATCGGATTGGACATAGTGATTGTTTTTCCATTCTTCTGTCCTTTCTTACTAACCTGGGACGATGGCTTCTGTGGAGCAAGGTCTCCATGATGAGGTTGTATGACTGAGGCTTGAATTGAGAAATAAAGAGGAAGAATGTACAATGTTAAGGAGCGTGATTGAGGAATTAAAGAGTGATATGATGAATATGAATGAGAGGACAGACAGGATGAGGAAAGAAATGGACGAGTATCAGAAGCAGGTCGACCAACGAATGAAGGACCTGTATGACATGATGAAGGGGTGGGACTGGCTCTAGGACCCTTGACCCTGACCCCTGCTCTGACCGAAGGGGATAAGACTAATGGGATGAATGGGAGTGTGTGTTAATCTAGAGAGGAGAGGATGATTGTGAGTGATAGGAAAGATGGAGAATGCAAGAGAGTGGAATGCAAGAGAGGAAGGAAGACTGGGTTAAAGGGGAAGGATCGGAAGGTGAGAGGAAAGAGTGTGGACTCATTGTACACAGATGAAGGAGATAGTGATTGGTGAGAGCGAAAGCAGCTCAAGTGAGAGTGAAGTGAATGTGGGGAAGGGTATTTTGATAAGGGAAGTGCCAAAGATGGATAAGTTTAGGTTGCATGGTGGGAAGAGTGTGAAAGATTTCTTTGGGGAATTTGAGCAGTATTGCAAGCTCAAGTACCCGGAGAATAATGGATACTGGATGAATGTTTGGATGGAAAAGTATTAAGAGTTTTTCCGCGTGATCACGAGTGTGGGGAGAACTGAGGTATGAGGTGGTGAAGGAGAGAGTGATTGGACAGGTAAAACAAATGAAACAGAGAGTGAATGACTGTGAGAAGGCTTGAATGGGGAAGAGTGAAAGTGTGAACATGTATGCACATAGGCTTGAGAGTATGGTGATGATGATGTGAATGAATGTAAACAATTGATGAGAAAGTTCCTTGATACGGTCCAGTGAAAGATAAGTGAATCGCTGAATGGGAAGAGAAAAGAGAGAATGAGGCTGAGAGGTGAACAATTGGTGTGGGAGGATGTGTTGGAACTGTTGGAAGACAGGTGATTTGATGAGGAAAGTGATTTGAACAAGGATGGATGTTACACTGTGAATGTTGGGGGTAAGAACACCAGGGGCTTTCCTCCACCCCAGCAATTTGCCAGCTATCGGGTGTGCCAGGGGTGATTTTGAGCTTCCTGGGCTGGCAGACTGGAGGCGTGAATGGAAGGGGACAGATGAGTGGCAAGCGTGTGAATGGGTATATGGGGGACAACCGAGGTATGTCCCAGCAAATGAGAGACCACATAGGTGTGGAAGGAAGGGTCATATGTTGGTGGAATGTAGGTGGATGTCTGGTGCATTTTTTTTTTTTTTTTTTTTAATTAAGGGGCTATCTGGCGACTGCCGACTTAGGCATTAGTCGCCGTAAACAAACAGCCTAGTTCTAGGCTACTTTAAAAATTAAACAGGAAACAATAAAAAGAGATAACAATAACAATAAAAAAGCAATAACAAAAACAATAACAAAAACAACAATTAAACTGGGTTAAATGAAAGGGAGAAGGCCAGCCTCCCCCCAAAAGTCAATAAGTCCACTAGTCATGGTACACGCACTCGTCCCGAGTACAAGGGACAGGCGGTAGCGACCCCGCCCATCCCGGTACCGGGACAGGTATCGTGCGCGAAGATCACCCAGACTGGGACATTCGACAAGAATGTGCCGAACAGTCTGGGGGACGACGCAGTCGTTGCAATAGGGCGCAGGCGAGCGCTCCATCAAGTAGCGATGCGTCACACGAGTGTGTCCGATTCGAAGACGACAGAAAGCAACCTGAAGCCGCCGCGGCATTGGGGGATAGGTCCATGGGAAAAGTCGCGGCGCAATGGCACGCAACTTTAAGTTCCCCTCGACCGTCTCCCATCTTCTTTGCCAAGCAGTCCGAAGAGCTGCCCGTATTCCTGCCATGTAGTCAGTGTGAGGAAGAGCGAAACGCTGGTCCGGTCGCAGAGTCCTCGCGGACTCTTTGGCGCCCTCATTCCCCGCAATTCCTACATGTCCAGGAACCCAGCAGAAGATAATCTCGACATCTGCCCGGCTCGCCAAAAACGTGGCGTCACGGATATCGCGAACCAGGGGATGCGGAGATTCCAATGCCCCGAGAGCACTCAGGGCGCTTTGTGAGTCGCTATAGATCACAATCCGGTCTCCGAACCGGGCACGTCGCGTAATCTCCCGTACCGAGTGGTGTATTGCCACCAGCTCGGCCGTGAAGACAGACGCAGCGCCTGGTAGAGCCCCGCTGACTTCAAACAGAGGGGATACGGCGTGGAAGCCGACCCCCTCTTGGGACTTGGAGCCATCCGTATACACTGGCACGGTACCAGCGTGACACGATGTGTGCTCCAAAAAGGTCGAACGCAATACTCCCGGCGCAGTACAAGCTTTGGGAGCAGATGCGTGGCGACAAATAGCCAAATGTGGTAACCTCCTGGGCAGAACCAGGGGCGCCACCGGCCCGAGAGCTATATCTACTTCTCGAAGGAGTTTCCTGGCCCTAAACCCAAAGGGCTTAGGGTATGACTGGCGTCTCTCGGCGGCATAGGCACCATCGAGATCAGCTGCGGATGCAGTGAGAGCTGTTGGCGACTGAGGGAGGAGCCGGGCTCGCGCGTACAGGCGAGTGATGCACTGCACGCAGCGCAGAGCGAGTGGCATCTCCCCAGCATCGACCAACAGGCTCTCAATGGGGGAAGTGCGGAAAGCACCGGTCGCAAGGCGAAGGCCGGTGTGGTGGATCGAATCCACCTTCCGCAATAAACGCTCGGCTGCGGATGCATAAAACTCGCATCCGTAGTCGAGCTTCGAGCGAACAAAGGATCGATAAAAAAGTAAGGCGGTAGCCCTATCAGCGCCCCAGGTTCTGAACGTAACGGAACTAAAAATATCCATAGGGCGGGTACAAGAGACCCTAAGGGTGCGAATATGAGCCTGCCAGGTGAGGCTTCGGGCAAATACAAGACCAAGGAAACGGTGCAGGTCTACCACTTCCGGGTGCACCCATTAAGAAACAAATCTGGGTCGGGGTGAAGCCGTGGATGGCGGCAGAAGTGCACCACCTTAGTCTTGGCCAAAGAAAACCGAAACCTGTGCGCTTCGGCATAGCGAGAGACGCGGTTCAATGCCTGTTGGAGTCGACGCTCTAGAGTTGGCATCTGGGCCGCGCCAAAAGAGATCGAAAGGTCGTCCACGTAGAGCGTAGCGAGAACATCTTCCGGCAGCACCGAGGTGATGCCGTTGATGCTCAGGGCAAAGAGTGTGATACTGAGGACACTTCCCTGCGGGACACCCTCTTCCTGCTCCTTTGGGCCGGAGAGGGCTCCCCCCACCCGTACGCGGAATCGACGATCTCGCAAAAATTCAGATATAAACATTGGGAGGCGTCCCCTCGCCCCCATCGTGTGGAGAGTCTCCATGATACCGTATCACCATGCGGTATCATAGGCCTTCTCCAGATCAAAAAACACCGTGGCGTAGTGCTGTCTACGAAGGAAAGCCTCGCAGACGGCACTTTCAAGTCGGAGCAGAGCATCCGACGTGGAGTGGAACTTACGGAAGCCGCACTGTGCAGAAGACAGATGGCCTCCACTGTCCAGGAAATAGGCTAATCTAACATTTACCAATTTCTCCATCAACTTGCACACGCAAGAGGTTAGAGAGATTGGGCGGAAACCGGTCGGAGTAGAGTGATCTCTCCCCGGCTTGAGAAAGGCGAACACAGTAGCGATTCGCCAGGAGTCTGGGAGAAGACCTTCCACCCAGATCCTGTTGAACAAATCTAACAGAAAGGCCATGCCTCGCTCACCCAGGTGTCGAAGCATGGCGTACGGGACATCGTCCGGACCATGGGCGGTGTCCGCGCACGAAGCGAGAGCGGAACGCAACTCACTCACAGTAAACTTGTCGTTGAAGGGTTCTCCGCATCTGGAGGTAAAGTCCAGCCGGCGGCCTTCCGAGACATCACGACGTGCATTGAATGCTGGCGGAGCAGCATCACGGCTAGAGAATGCGGAAAAAGCGGTCGCTAAGGATTCCGCCACGGACGCGGGGTCCGAGATTGCGGTCCCATTCTCCTGGAGAACGGGAGGGGGGTCCTGCGAGAACTTGCCCCGAATCCTTTTGACTCGCTTCCACACAACAGCTAAAGGGGTCTTCCCGTTAAGTGAAGACACGTATGCCCGCCAAGAAGAGCGGCGGGCGTGCTTCGAAATATACCGGAACCTAGCCCTAGCCCGACGAAATTCAGCGACAGTGAAATCGTTCGGGCGGCGCTTATAGCGCATGTAGGCATAACGCTTCTGTTTGAGGGCCGTCTCACACTCGCCGACCACCATGGGAGTGGTCGGCGTGCAAAACGGCCAGACGTCCTAGGAATAGTAGTCAGGCCCACGGCGATGAGGTTGCCGGAGAAGAACTCAACGGCCTCATCTACAGACCTAAACTCCTCGACTGAGATAGAGAATTCAGTCATTTCCTGAAATGCAGGCCACCGCGCCCGCGCCAAGCACCAGCGAGGTGGTCTCTCAGGCGGCAGTTGCCCTGAAAATGATATTTGAATGGGAAAGTGATCACTACCATGGAGGTCATCGACCACCCCCCAATCAAAATCAGGCTGTGCATCCGAAGAGCACAAAGATAGGTCAAGGCAAGAAAATGAAGCGGTTCTCGGACAGTGATGCGTAAACTCATCCACGTTTAGGACACCCATCTCAAGCTCTTCGATCAGATCGGCAAGGACTTGTCCCCTGGGATTTATGGAGTAATCTCCCCAGAGAGGATGCCTGCCGTTCAGATCTCCAAGCAAGAGATAGGGCCTCGGCAACCGTGCCACGACGCGGCGGAAGTCCCCCGCGTCGAAGTCAGCTGACGGTGGAATGTACGCAGAAATGATAGTATACCTCCTATCCAGGTGCAGCTGCACAGCCACTGCCTGAAAGGAGGTATCTAAAGAGAAAGGAAGAACGGAGACATCATGCCGGGTGTAAACCGCGGATCCCCCAGCCCGGCCATCCCGCGGTGGTGGGGTCGCAAGACCCTTATACCCCGGGAGGACAGGCAGGGGGCACGCGCCTAGCATGGTCTCCTGCAAAAAAATAGCTAACGGGGAACGGGCGAGGCGAGCCTCCGCAGCTCCTCCCAGTTGGCCCGGAGTCCACGGCAATTCCATTGAAGGAATATGCCCTCCAGGCCTAGCTCGGAGGAGACGCGGGGGCCCTCCTCGAATTGAAGACCCTCACGGGAATGGTCGTACGCTTCCCGGGGGCAGAACCCCGGGCACTGTTGGCCGGACAAAGCGCTGGAGGCGCTGTCGCCTTCGAGGACTTATTGGGGGAGGTTGGGCTCGCCATGCGAGTCTTTTCCTCCCTCCGCCTCAAACCTTAGGCGGGCGCTGCGGCTTCGGAGGCGGGGGGGCCTCTTTTCGAGGAACCACCGTCTCCGAGCCACTCGCTCCACCTCGGGGCGTGGGCGAAGGAGCCGAAGCTTTTTTGTTGCTGTCCTCCTTTCGGGGGACAGCTTTAGGAACCCCTGAGGATGGCCTAGCGACCATCTTCAGGGGTGTTGCCTCCTGTGAGTCTAACGACTCGGTGGAGGCGCGTGGCCGTTTCGCCTTGCGGGAAACGGTCACGCTGGGGGAAGAGGGGGGAGCCCTGGTTTTAGCCGGGGCTGGGTATGAACCCTTTTTGCCGCCAGCTTTACCAGGGGAGCGCCCGGGTTGGGTAGAGCCCGCAGAAGGGCTCCGAATGGGCGCGGAAACAACCGTGCTCGTTGGCCTGGATGGGCCAGGAGCAGAGGGTGCCTTTCGAACTACTGAGGCATATGACGTCCCAGGCAGAGCTGGGCGCGCCAGGACCAAGTCCTTAGCCTCGCGGAATGAGAGTCTATCCTGGGCCTGAACGGCCAGGATTTCTTTCTCCAGGAGATATGCACCACATTGCTTCGAAGAAGCAGGGTGCGGCTCTCCGCAATTGACACACTTGGCCACACACGATTTGGACTTATCGTGTGCGACCTTGGAGCAATTTACACAGACTTTGGGTGACCCCGACTTTGCACGTCTACATGAGCGATTCGTATGGCCGAAGCGGTGACAGTAATAGCACCGCCGCGGCAGTGGCACGAATGCCTTCACGCGGTAACGGTACCAACCGGCACGCACCGACTCAGGGAGCTTGTCACTATCGAACGTGATGAAGAGTGTAGGGGTGGGTCTCGAAGCCCCTCCCTGTTTTCTCATCACACGTTCGACCTTGACCGCCCCATGGTCGGCCAGCTCTAGGGTGATGTCCTCAATGGAGTAGTCAACGAGTTCCCTCGCATAAACTACTCCTTTCACAAAGTTCATGGTAGAGTGCGGCGTCACACTCACCGGGGTGCCATGAAGTGTCCGAAGAGCACTTATCTTGGCCGCCTCGGCGGGATTCGCCGCATCCGCCAGAAGGCTGCCGTCCGAGAAACGGGTCACCTTCGGCTCTCTACCAATTGCACTAGCTAATCCTCTCCTCTGATGGATCATGTTGCCCTTGGACAACATGGTGCCATCAGTGGAGCGAATAACGAGGAAGCGTTTCAAGCCAGCGGGCTCGAAAACGCCAGGTAACCTCTGAATCAGGGGCCCCGATGTCATCGAGGCTCCGCCCTGTGCACTCTTGGTGTTAGTCTTGGTCAGGGGCTCCGCACACGAGGGGGTAGAGGGGCCGGATGTGCCGATCTTGGCTTGGTCGCCTACCAAAGTGGTAGCAGACCCATCCGTCCCCGCAGCCCCCGCGGATGGAGAGGAGCCCCGAGTCTTTTTAGTCTTCTTTGTCTTTCTTTTTTGGAGAGGAGGGCAGGGAATGAACCCCCTTTTCACCTCCGCCGGCAGAAGCCCCCAGGCCAGATGGACCGGCCTCAGCCAGGTCCCTCTCCGAAATGGAGAAGGTCCTGGTTGTCGTAGGGGCACCTGTCGGAGGAGATCCCTCCCCTCCTTTTACTGCCTCGGAGCCCTCAGCCATTTGAGGAGGACCCTGCATAGGGGCGGATTCGGGTTCGGTGCTTGGCGCCGAGCCCGAATTCCCCCCCATGGAAGGCCCTACCGTCTGAGGCTGGGTCTCCTCAAGGACCATGTTTATCACAGGAGGGGCCTCCAGTTGGCCATCCCCTCCCAGGACATCACAGGTCCCCTTGGCAGTGTCGCCAGTCTTGTGTGGGGAGGCACAGGCCTTGACCCCAGAAAGGTTTAAAATTCTTGCCAGCAGGTCTTTTGAGGGAAGCGACCGAAGGGGCCTGGCTTCCCTCTCCCCCTTAAGGGGGTTTGCCCTACCGAGCCGCTTTGATGCGGAGCGGCTGGCTAAGGGCTGCCGGCTGGCTTTCTTGGCAGTCCCCTTGGAAAGAAAAGAGGGGACTGCCGCTGGGAAAAGGGAGGTGCCCGAAAGCACCTCCAGAGAAGGGGGTGAGGGGGAGTCCCCTGCACCCGTAGGCGAAGGAGAGGAGTAAGCCTCCTCTCCGGTTAGAGAAATATGGAGGGTTCCCTGTGCAAGCACAGGAGGGGGGGACCTCCATTTTTTTGCTCGAGCTGCCCGAGGGCGGCTCCGTCGATGAGCAAGGGGGAGTTAAAGGGGTTTGGTGTTTTGAAAATTCATCCATGGGCATGGTGACCCTATTTTTGCTACGGGACGCAATAGCTCATCACCTCTTGCAGTTGCCCGCACTGCAAGAGGTGCTTACAAGCCCGGCAGAGCCAGGCGCCGCCATTTGGGACCATCCCTCCCGCCTGGTGGCCTGGCAGTCCATCGGCATGGCGGCTCCACCTTAGTCACGGCGTATAAATGATAGATTTTGAAGACGAGAGGAAAAGGGATGTGAGGAAGGTATGGGTGGGGATGAAGCAGGTAGTTAAATACCAGCCACCCCGGACCAGAGCTCAGGGGTTAGGGAACATTGTCCCCCACCCCCTCAGCCCCGATGCGGGATGGTTGGCTGAAAGGAAGGTCAGCATCTACCCTGTGAAATTAGAGGCTGACCAGAGAAAGTTGTGGGAGAGGTTGTGTGAAAAGAGAGGAAACAAGTGTTTTGAAGGAAGGAAGAGAGGCTAAGCTGGGGCCGGACGGAGTGCTGAGTCCCGTCAGCACGGCGGCCAGGATGGCAAATCGCCACGCCCCTTACGGGGGGATGTCTGGTGCATGTTTTGGGTGCTGTACAAAGGGGCATATGATAAAAGATTGCTAGGAAAGTGTGAAAGAGCGTTTCAAATGTAAAGAAAGAGGCCATTTGAAGAAAGATTGTCCCCAAGTTGAATGGTGGAGCAAATGCTGGGGGGAGTAAAAGATATGTTTGTGATAACTGTGAAAAGGCCGGTCACTATGCAAGGATGTGTCGTGACCAGAGGAATGTATGTAGCTATTGTGTGATGGAAGGACATTCAAGTGAAAAGTGTTGGATTAGACTGAGAGTGCAATGTGTGAATGGAAAGTCTGAAGCGGGAAAACTGAATTGTAAGAGGGTACCTGGTGAAGTATCCTCTGGGTGCATGAGTGTGAGTAATGTGTTGGTAGGTCTGTGTAGTGTGAAAGTGCTGTCTTGTAGGAAGCATGAGTGTCTGAGTCTGAAGGTGGAATTAAATGGAATTGAGTGTTTGGCTTTAATAGATTCTGGATGCAAGATGAGCTTGGTGTATAAGGATGTGAATGACAAGGTGAGTGATAAAGCCCTACTGTCTGAGTGTAAGGGTAGTTTGGTAGAGATTGGTAGTATGACAGTGCCTGTGAATGGAATGATGAGGTCAGCTGTTCCAATGCATGGTATGTTGATGAATGAGTGTGAATTCTCTGTACTTGATAAGGCGAGTAGTGAGTATGGGGTGATTTTGGGGTATGATTTTATGAAAGTGAACCGTATGGTTGTGCATCCTGTGAGCGATCAGATTGAGAGAAAGATTGGTAAAAATGGGGTGTATAAGTTGTATGTAGGGAAAGATCGTAGTGTTTTGAGGAGTGTGTTTACTGCTATTGAGAGTGTAAGGCTTGTGAAGGGTGAAAGGGTGTCTGTTAGAGTGAGTTGGAGTAAGGATGTTAGTTTGAATATGGGTGAGAATACTGTGATATTGGATGGAAAGGATGCGTGCTGCTTGTGTTTGATGGCTTGATGAGAATGAATGATCCTTTTGTATGTGTGTAGTCAGACACCAGAGTGAAAGGGCAGGTGAGGGGGATCCAAATCGGAGATGTACTGGGTCACCTCTCCCCTGTCAGTGAGGTAGGTATGGATGATAGCACAGATGTCATGGTAAATGTGAATGAAAAGGTGTGTGAATGGACATATAATGAAGTGGAAAGGATGATAGAATTGAATGAATGTGTGACTCGAGTATGAAAGGGAGGATGTGTATTGAATGCTGTTTGAACAAAAGGGGGTCCTCAGTAAGGGCAATCTGGATTTTAGGGTTGAAAACCTCACAAAATTTAAGATTGTCCTGAAGGAGGGCACCCCAATATATCAACAGCCAAGACATTTACTGCATCCAGTTGCTGATGAGATTGAGGAGCAGTGTGTGGAATTAGAACGATTGGGAGTGATTGAAGAATGTGAGAGTGCATGGAATAGTCCGATTGTGCCAGTATATAAGCCGCATGGAAGATTGCGTCTGTGTGTGGATTATCAAAAGGTGAATGAAAGGACTGTGAAAGAGACGTTTCCGATGTGTGTGGTATCTAAGTGTATATAACTATGCATGGGATGAAGTAGTTTTCAAAACTGGATCTAGTACGGGGGTATTACCAGATGCCCAATGCTGAGGAGAGATGGCCAGTGACTGCCTTTGCCTCTACAAAAAGTCATCAGTTCCAGAACCTCAGCTTTGGGTTGGCTAATACTCCTGGAGCCTTCTAGAGGGCAATGAATGTTGTGTTGAGCAAGTTTGCAAGCAAGAATGTGATTGTGTTTATAGATGATATTTTGATTATGACAGAGTTTTGAGGAGCATATGAGATTGGTGAATGATGTGTTGAGAATGTTGGAGAGTGTTGGTGTGAAGGTGAAAGTAGGAAGTGTGAATGGTTTGCGAAAGAAGTAGAGTTCCTTGGGCATATGGTGAGTGAGAATGGGTTGCGAAAGTCAATGAAGTATGTTGATAAGGTGTGAATGTTTCCGAAACCGGCGACTGTGAAGCAGCTGAAGTCGTTTCTGGGTTTGATTGAGTGTGAGTAAGCTTTCGGACTGAGTGGATGGGCAAGAAAGGTAGCACAATTGTCAGGTGGAATGATAAGTGTATGAAAGACTGAACGAGGCAGCGACTGAAGATGTTGAATTGGTATACGCGGGCTATAGTGTGAATGCTAAGATTGCTAAGATGCTTGAATTGTATACGGATGTGAGTGCATATTGTATGGGAGGTTTTCTGATGCAAGAGCAGCATTTGAATGGAGAGAATGTCAGACGAATAATTGGGTATGAATACAAAGATATGAATGAGGCAGAGTGAAGTATTCGACTGTGGAGTGAGAGTTGGTTACAATAAGGAATTGTTTGAAAATGCTGCGTCTATTTTTGCATGGTATGAGGTTTGTGATCAAAACAGATCACCAACCTCTTGTGTATTTGCAGCGTATGAAGTGGGCTGATAGTAGGAATGTGAGGACCTTGGAAGATTGAGTGATTTTGACTATGTGATTGAGTATGTTGTGGTGGAGCGAATGTGAGTGTGTGTAAAAAGGGCCATTCTCCCACCCCTTTTCTCAGTACCCTCTGCCTCCCTCTGTAAGAATGTGTGTGTGAGTGGGAATGAGGTTTTTATATTTTCTCTTTGTATATATATGTATTTGATTTCAGGTATTAAAATTGTTCTCTCTTTCTCAGATTGTACTTTGTTTAAAATAATCTTTTATCAAAAGATTATATTTTGAAAGAGTAGTTTTAGAGTTAAATATTTGGAGAATTGTTGATGCTGAGGATTGTTTGGATATACATTTAGAGGTAAGATAGTCGATAAATTTACTTGGGTAATGCCCACTTATTAGTTTCCCTTCCATGTATAAGTAAATGGATCATAAACGGAGGATATATCTCTTCTACAGAGAGTGGAAGCTTGGACGGACTGCAAGAAGGGTTCTCTAGATGAGTGCTCCGCCCAGCCCTGAGATGGAGGGCTTTCATACCTCGCTAGACAACTGAACTACCACACCCACATTGATTGACAAGCCTGCTTCCTTTTATGTTAGCCTACTACCACCCACCTCCAGCACACAAGTGATAGCGCGTGCCCCTTTTCGTTCGGTTGTTGTTTTTCATTTCGTTGTGTAGGTACATTTAAGTAAATTTGTTCTATTCGCCCATTATCAAATTCTTTTGGCATCTTGTTGGGATTGGGGAATTTGGCCTCATTTTGAAGTGTGCACACTTCCCTTGTAAATATAAACTATTGTGTGAATATTTACCCCATATTTTTGTAAATATAACTGTATTCTTTTGTAAAGTAAAGGACTGTATATCAAATTGTATCAATTCTTCCTCGGGGTTCTCAAGGTCCATAAATCCTAGGATAAGGTTGGAACGTGGGTTAGTCTAGATTTTCGGCCCGCTACAATGTGCCTGGTGAACGGAATGGAGTGGCTGATTTGATGTCAAGGATTTGGTATGGATGATGAAAATGTGTGTAGAGTGAGTGATCCTGAGTATTTGCTGAGAGGGATTATGAATGGAAAGGAGAGTAAGGGTGGTGGTGATTCCTTGTTTGAGAGTGTATGGAATGGTTTGCAAGATTTGAAGAGTGATTCAGTAGATGCGAAAGTGCCCGATAGTGTGGATGGCTTAAGGAAGGAGGTAATGAGTGAAGTATGTACGAAGTCTGAAAGTATTACTATGGCGAAGATGCAGAACTTTATGAAAGAATTGAGAGCGATATGTATGTCAGGGGTCCCGCCGTTTCAGGAAATGTTGATTGTAGTGAGTTGTTTGTATGGAATGATTATATATGTGCACTTTGGTGGTGAGAGACCGATTGTGTACAAGGACAAGAAAGTGAAGGGTTTGAATGCTAATGTGGTGCATCTGCAGTGTTTGAGCGGTGTGCATTACAATTAGGTGATTGCAAAGTGTTCGTATATGAGAGAGAAGAATGATTGTCTGGATGAAGAAGAATGTCTGGTGAGTGATGATGTGGGAGTTGATGATGTGGATGTCAGTGCTGATGTTGGTATGCTTGTTCCTTCTGTGTATTGCGAACATGGAGGACCTGATATGATGGAAGTGAGAGTGAAAGTTGGTGAAAGGTTGTTCTGTGGTTTGATTGATACTGGAGCGCAAGTGTAGTTGGTGAACAAGAGGATTCAACTAAGTATGATGAGTTTGGATGTTGTGAGCGTAAGCGTGTGAAGTTACGGATAAGTGGATTGGGAAGGGAATGGTAGTGGCATGGGAACATGTTTCTCTGAGAGTGAGTTAGGGCTGTGGTGTGAATGTGAAGCATGACTTTGTGATTCTGAAAGATAAGCAAATGCCATGTTTCTTGCTTGGTGTGGACTTTATGAGATTGAATGATTTGTCTTTGGATGCTGATAAGGATTGTGTTATGAAAGGTGAATGTGAGGTGATGAGATTGAATGAGTGTGCAAAGAATGTTGTCAATCTTTGCTTTATGATCGAATTGGTCATGGATGATGAGAATGAGATTTTAAGTGATGATGATATTCTAGAGATGCAAGAGATGTGTTCTTTTGCAGTGAGTCGAAGAGGAGTGTGATGATGTAGGTTGATTTGAATGAATGGCTTAAGTGTTTGAATGATTTTAAAAGGTATGCTAAGAATTTTGTTGTTTGTATGGCTGCTGTAGATTTTATGAGGCATATGAAGGATGGGGATAATATGTATGTACCTGTGATGTCTTTGGTTGGTATGATTGGTCTGGTGAAGGTTGTGCATGATAATTATGGGCATATGGGTAAGTTTAAGCTGTGGGAGTATATGAAGGAGCGCAAGTTCCATCCGTTTATGAGAACTGTTGTGAATGATGTTGCGACTATGTGTGAAAGGTGTCAGAAACGAAAGGTGCAAGGCGTGCAAGTGAAGCCACCGATGTGGAAAGTTGATGCAAAAGAATCCTTTGAATTAGTAGTAATTGATTATGTGTCATTATCCTGTACGAGTGCTGGGAATGTTGGTATGGTTGTTATGGTTGATCATAAAAGTAAGTTTGTGTACGCGGCACCTGTGAGAGATAAAAGGAGTGTGACTGTTGCGTGTGTGGTTGAGCATATGTTTTTTTCCTCTGTGTATATGTGTGCCTAGGAGATGTTTGAGTGATAATGGGCCTGAATTTGTAGAAGTGTTTGAACGGATGTTGAGAGAGAATGGTGTGGAGCATTTGAGGACGACTCCATATGTACCGTCTTCGAATGGGTTGGCTGAGCATACAATTAGAACCATGTGTGAGATGTTGAGAATGATGAGTATGACTTTGAATGACTTGGATGAATGGTTGAGTAGTGTGTTATGGGCATATAATTCAACGGTGCATAGTGCAACTGAGGTGTCCCCTTGTCAGTTTGTTATGAATTTTGAAAGGCGAGTGAAAGATAGGTTTTGTTTTGGATGTGAGAAATAGAAAGAGAAATGAAATGGATTGTATGAACAGTCCTTTACTTACCAAAAGTAAAAGGTAGATTGAATATGTCAAGATGGGTGAAAAGTTTGAAGGACCGTATAGAGTTGTGAGAGTCTGGAAGAATGGTGTGATGTATGTTTTGGAGAGTTTGAATGAAGGTGTAACTGAGAGTGTGCGGGCTCATCAGAGTCAGTTGAGGAGGTGGAGAGAACCTCCTGACTACCTGGTAAGCCATCCGGTGTATGAACTGTGCAGAGAGAGAGAGACAGCGCATGATAAGATGGAGGGTGATAATATGGATGTCTGGGAAGGAGCTTGTCTTGGGATCAAGGAGTAGAAAGCGTACAAAGAAGAATGAATTAAGAATGTATGAATGAAAGTAAGTCTGAGCAGAGTTTTTCTGGTATGGGGGAGCTTGAAAGAGAGATTGAGTGTTTGCATAAGCAGGTGAGTGATTTGGCTGATGTAAGGAGATGAGTAAGTGAGCTAGCTGCCTGTGGCTGATTTTTCTGGTTTAGGGAACAGTATGAATCATTGTGTGTTTGGGCAGAACGAACCTAGTGTGGCTGATTTTTCGGGTTTTACAAAAGGTAAGGGTAGAGGTGAGGTTGATGTAGAGAATGAGGAGGTGACTGATTTTTCTGGCTTCTGGTGGGAACCAGTTGAAGGGGTTTCCTGTGTAGCCACTGAGAGTAGAGGGGATGTGAGTGATTTATCTGTTTCGCAAGAGTGTACCTTGAGTTGGATGAGAGCTGAGAGTGAGGAGCTGATGAATAGGGGGCATGAAGAGTGAAGGTTCTGAATGTAAGAGTATGAAGGAGTTCTGTCGAGAGATGGGAGAACTGGTAATGAAGGTTAAGTGTATGGTGGATGACATGATCGATAGTGATGAGGAGACTAACAGGATAACCGACGAACAAACCCGACAGATTGCTATGCGTAGCCAGGGACCAGTAGACGAGTGTGAATAGGGGCAGAAGGGTGCGATTGAGTATAAAAGTACCATGAGTAAGGATTGAGAGCATATTGTGAACGACTGTGGTCAAATGGCCTAAGGAAGGAAGGGTATGGTGGAGCGAATGTGTGAGTATGTGAAGGACGATTCTCCCACCCCTTTCCAAATATCCTCTCCTTCCCTTTGTAAGAATGTGTGTGTGTAAATGGGAATGTTTTTTGTTTGTTTTAAAATCTATTTTTTCTTTTTTCAGGAGTCATATTCTGGAAAGATTGATGTAGTTTTTATATAGCATTATTGCAAACAAAAGACTCTCTGTTAAATATATAACAAGAATAAATAATACCTTTTGTAAAGAGTGGTTGGCATTGTATGATTTGGAATATTACAAATTGAAATTATTATATGTCACATTTGAAGGGGGGCTTTGATAGCCTCAAGACGCAACCAGATCGCAATATTGTACGAGCTTCGAGGCACAATATATAAATATTTTTTAAAGAGCTAATCTGGCAGGCGCCTACTTGGGCATTAGTCGCTGTATTAAAAGCTGGCCAAAAAAGGGAAGCGAGCAGCAAGCAAGCTCCTGCCTCGGAGGGAAGTCCCCCCGGCGCAGGAGCGTGCGACCTATAAGGAAAAAAACAACAACAACAAAAAAAACTGCATAAATAATAGTGAGAAGGCCGACATACCTCTAAAAGTCAACAAATCCACCAGTCAATCTGCACGCACTCGTCCCGAGTACAAGGGACAGGCGGTAGCAACACTGCCCATCCCAGTACCAGGACAGGTAACTTGCATGCAGAGCACACAAGATTGGGACATTTGACAAGAATGTGCCAAACAGTCTGGGGGAAACACAGTCGTAACAATAGGGAGCAGGCGAGTGCTCCATCAGATAGCGATGCGTCACACGAGTGTGTCCGATTCAGGGAGATGACAGAAAGCGACCTGAAGCCGTCGTGGCATTATGGGATAGGTCCATGGGAACAGTCGCGGCGCAATGGCACGCAGCTTTAAGTTCCCTTCAACCATCTCCCATCTTCTTTGCCAAGCAGTCTGAACGGCTGCCCATATTCCTGCCATGTAGTCAGTGTGAGGAAGAGCGAAATACTGGTCCGGTCGCAGAGTCCTCGCTGCCTCTTTGGCGCGCTCATTCCCCGCAATTCCTACATGTCCAGGAACCCAGCACCAGATAATCTCGACATCCGCCCAGCTCACCAAAACCGTGGCGTCACGGATATCGCGAACCAAGGGATGCAGAGATTCCAATGCCCGAGAGCACTCAGGGCGTTTCGTGAGTCGCTATAGATCACAATCCGGTCTCCGAACCGGGCACGTCGCGTAATCTCCCGGACCGAGTGGTGTATTGCCAGCAGCTCGGCCGTGAAGACAGACTGGCAGAACCCCGCTGACTTCAAACAGAGGGGATATGGCATGGAAGCCGACCCCCTCTTGGGACTTGGAGCCATCCTTATACACTGGCACGGTTCCAGCGTGACACGAGGTGTGCTCCAAAAAGGTCGAACGCAATAATCCCGGCGCTGTACAAGCTTTGGGAGCAGAGGCGTGGCGACAAATAGCCAAATGTGGTACCCTCCAGGGTGGCGTCCTGGGCAGAATCAGGGGCACCACCGGCCCGAGAGCTATACCTAGCAGGCGAAGGAGTTTCGTGGCCCTAAACCTAAAGAGCGTAGGGTATGACTGACGTCGCTCGGCGGCATAGACACCCTCGAGATCAGCTGCAGATGCAGTGAGAGCTGTTGGCGACTGAGGGAGGCACCGGGCTCGCGCGTACAGGCGAGTAATGCCCTACCCGCGGCGTAGAGCGAGGGGCATCTCCCCAGCATCGACCAACAGGCTCTCAATGGGAAAAGTGCGGAAGGCACCGGTCGCAAGGCGAAGGCCGGTGTGGTGGATCGAATCCACCTTCCGCAATAAACGCTCGGCTGCGGATGCATAAAACTCGCATCCGTAGTCAAGCTTCGAACGAACAATGGATTGATAAAAAAGTAAGGCAGTAGTCCTATCAGCACCCCAAGCGCTGAACGTCACAGAACGTAGAATATCCATGGCGCGGGTACAAGAGACCCTAAGGCTGCGAATATGAGCCTCCCAGGTGAGGCGTCGGTCAAATACAAGACCAAGGAAGGAAACGGTGCGATTGAACCACTTCAAGGCGTACCCTATTAAGAAACAAATCTGGGTCGGGGTGGAGCCGTGGATGGCGGCAGAAGTGCACCACCTTAGTCTTGGCCAAGGAAAACCGAAACCTGTGCACTTAGGCATAGCGAGAGACGCGGTTCAATGCCTGTTGGAGTCGAAGCTCCAGAGTTGGCATCTGGGCCACGCCAAAAGAGATCGAGAGGTCGTCCACGTAGAGCGTAGCGAGAACATCTTCCGGCAGCACCGAGGTGATGCCGTTGATGCTAAGGGCAAAGAGTGTGACACTGAGGACACTCCCTGCGGGACACCCTCTTCCTGCTCATTTGGGACGGAGAGGGCTCCCCCCAGCCGTACGTGGAATCAACGATCTCGCAAAAATTGAGATATAAACATTGGGATGCGTCCCCTCGCCCCCATTGTGTGGAGAGTCTCCATGATACCGTATCGCCATGCGGTATCATAGGCCTTCTTCAGATCAAAAAACACCGTGGCGTAGTGCTGTCTACGATGGAAGGCCTTGCAGACGGCATTTTCCAGACGGAGCAGAGCATCCGACGTGGAGTGGAACTTGCAGGAGCCGCACTGTGCAGAAGACAGATGGCCTCTGCTGTCCAGCAAAAAGGCTAATCTAACATTTACCAATTTCTCGATCAACTTGCACACGCAAGAGGTTAGAGAGATTGGGCGGAAACCAGTCGGAGTAGAGTGATCTCTCCCCGGTTTGCGAAAGGCGAGCCCAGTAGCGATTCGCCAGGAATCTAGGAGAAGACCCTCCCCCCAAATCCTGTTGAACAAATCTAACAGAAAGGCCATGCCTCGCTCACCCAGGTGTAGATGCATGGCGTACGGGACATCGTCCGGACCATGGGCGGTGTCGGCGCACGAAGCAAGAGCGGAGCGCAACTCACTCACAGTAAACCTGTCATTGAAGGGTTCTCGTTCTCCTGGAGAACGGGAGGGGGGTCCTGCGAGAACTTGCCCTGAATCCTTTTGACTCGCTTCCACACCTCTGCTAAAGGGGTCTTCCCGTTAAGTGAAGACACGTATGCCCGCCAAGAAGAGGGGCGGGCGTGCTTCGAAATATACCGGAACCTAGCCTGACGAACTTCAGCGACAGTGAAATCGTTCGGGCGGCGCTTATAGCACATGTAGGCATAACGCTTCTGTTTGAGGGCCGTCTCACACTCGGCCGACCACCATGGGAGTGGTCGACGTGCAAAACGTCCAGACTTTCGGGCAATCGTAGTCAGGCCGGCGGCGATGAGGCTGCCGGAGAAGAACTCAACGGCCTCATCTACCGACCTAAACTCCTCGACTGAGATAGAGAATTCATGTCATTTCCTGAAATGCAGGCCACTGCGCCAGCGCCAATGACCACCGAGGTGGGCTCTCAAGAGGCAGTTGCCCTGAAAATGATATTTGAATGGAAAAGTGATCACTACCATGAAGGTTATTGACCATCCCCCAATCAAAATCAGGCTGTGCATCCGAAGAGCACAAAGATAGGTCAAGGCAAGAAAATGAAGCGGTTTTCGGACAGTGATGCGTAAACTCATCCACGTTTAGGACACCCATCTCAAGCTCTTCGATCAGATCGGAAAGGACCTGTTCCTTGGGATTTATTGAGTAATCTCCCCAGAGAGGATGCCTGCCATTCAGATCTCCAAGCAAGAGAAAGGGCCTCGGCAACCGTGCCACGACGCGGCGGAAGTCCCCCGCGTCGAAGTCAGCTGACGGTGGAATGTACGCAGAAATGATAGTATACCTCCTATCCAGGTGCAGCTGCACAGCCAATGCCTGAAAGGAGGTATCTAAAGAGAAAGGAAGAACGGAGACATCATGCCGGGTGTAAACCGCGCATCCCCCAGCTCGGCCATCCCGCGGTGGTGGGGTCGCAAGACCCTTATACCCCGGGAGGACAGGCAGGGGGCACGCGCCTAGCATGGTCTCCTGCAAAAAGATAGCTAACGGGGAGTGGGACGAGACGAGCCTCCGCAGCTCCTTCCAGTTGGCCCTGAGTCCGCGGCAATTCCATTGAAGGAATATGCCCTCCAGGCCTAGCTCAGAGGAGATGCGGGGGCCCTCCTCGAACAGAAAACTCTCACTGGAATGGCTTTGTGCTTCCCGGAGGCAGAACCCCGGGCGCTGTTGGCCGGACAAAGCGCTGAAGGCGCTGTCGCCTTCGAGGACTTATTGGGGGAGGTTGGGCTCGCCATGCGAGTCTTTTCCTCCCTCTGCCTCGAAACCTTAGGCGGGCGTTGCGGCTTCGGAGGCGGGGGGCCCTCTTTTCGAGGAACCACCGTCTCCGAGCCACTCGCTCCACCTCGGGGCGTGGGCAAAGGGGCCGAAGCTCCTTTGTTGCTGTCCTCCTTTCGGGGAACAGCTTTAGGAACCCCGGAAGATGGCCTAGCGACCATCTTCAGGGGTGTTGCCTACTGTGAGTCTAACGACTCGGTGGAGGTGCGTGGCCGTTTCGCCTTACGGGAAACGGTCACGCTGGGGGAAGAGGGGGGGAGCCTTGGTTTTAGCCGGGGCTGGGTATGAACCCTTTTTTCCGCCAGCTTTACCAGCTGAGCGCCCGGGTTGACTAGAGCCCGCAGAAGGGCTCCGAGTGGGCGCGGAAACAACCGTGCTCATTAGCTTGGATGGGCCAAGAGCAGAAGGTGCCTTTCATACTATTGAGGTATATGACGTCCCAGGCAGAGCCGGGCGCGCCAGGACCAAGTCCTTAGCCTGGGGGAATGAGAGTCGAGCCTGGGGGAATGAATGTCGATCCTGGGCCTGAATGGCCAGGATTTCTTTCTCAAGGAGATATGCACCACATTACTTTGAAGAAGCAGGGTGCGGCTTTCCACAATTGAAACACTTGGCCACACCGATTAGACTTATCGTGTGCGGCCTTGGAGCAATTTACACAGACTTCAGATGACCCCGACTTTGCATGTCTACAAGATCGATTCGTAATGCCGAAGCGCCGACAGTAATAGCACCGCCGCAGTAGTGGCATTAATGCCTTCACGCGGTAGCGGCACGCACCGACTCAGGGAGCTTGTCACAGTCGAACGTGACGAAGAGTGTAGGGGTGGGTCACGAGGCCCCTCCCTGTTTTCTCATCACACTTTCGGCCTTGACTGCATCATGGTCGGCCAGCTCTAAGGTGATGTCCTCAATGGAGTAGTCAATGAGTTCCCTCGCATAAACTACTCCTTTCACAAAGTTCATGGTAGAGTGCGGCGTCACACTCACCGGGGTGCAATCAAGTGCCCGCAGAGCACTTATCTTGGCCGCATCGGCAGGATTCGCTGCATTCGCCAGAAGGCTCCCATCCAAGAAACGGGTCACCTTCGGCTCTCTACCAATTGCACTAGCTAATCCTCTCCTCTGATGGATCATGTTGCCCTTGGACAACATGCTGCCATCAGTAGAGCGAATAACGAGTAAGTGTTTGAAGCCAGCGGGCTCGAAAACGCCAGGTAACCTCTGAATAAGGGGCCCAATATTATTGAGGCTCCCCCCTGTGCACTTTTCATCTTAGTCGGGGGCTCCAGACCCGGTGGGGCAGAGGGGCCAGATGTACAGATCTTGGCTTGGTCGCTTATCAAAGTGGCAGCAGACCCATCCATCCCGGCAGCTCCAGCGGATGGAGAGGAGACCCAAGTCTTTTTAGTCTTTTTCATCCTTTTCTTTTTTGGAGAGGTTGGGGAATGACCTCGCTTCTCACCTCCACTGGAAGAAGCCCCTAGGCCAGATGGACCGGCCTCAGGCAGGTCCTTCTCTGAAATGGAAAAGGTCCTAGTGGTCACAGGGGAACCGGTTGGAGGAGATCCATCCCCTCCTTGTACTGCCTCGGAGGTCCCAACTGTTTGAGGAGGACCTTGCATAGGGGCGGATTCGGGTTCGGTGCTTGGCGCCGAGCCCGGATTGTTCCCCATGGAAGGCCCTACCGCCTGAGGCTGGGTTTTCTCAAGGACCAAGTCTATCACAGGAGGGGCCTCCAGTTGGCCATCCCCTCCCAGGACATCGTAGGTCCCCTTGGCAGCGTCACCAATATTGCGTGGGGAGGCACAGGCCTTGACCCCAGCAAGGTTTAATATTCTTGCCAGCAGGTCCTTTGAGGGAAATGACCGAAGGGGCCTGGCTCCCCTCTCTCCCCTAAGGGGGTTTGCTCTACTGAGCCGCTTCAATGGGGACCGGTTGGCTATGGGCTGCCTGCCGGCTTTCTTGGTAGTCCCCTTGGAATGCAAAAGAGGGAATGTCCCTGGAAGCCGGGAGGTGCCCGAAAGCTCCTCCAGAGAAGGGGGTTAGGGGGGAGTCCCCTACACCCATAGGCATATGAGAGGAGTAAGCCTCCTCTCCAGTTAAAGAAATACGGAGGGTCCCCTGTGCAAGGACAGGGGGGAGGGACTCTTTTTTTCCACGGGATGCAATCACTCATCACCTCTCGCAGTAGCCCGCACTGCAAGAGGTGCTTACAGGCCTGGCAGAGCCAGGTGCCACCATTCAGGATCACCCCTCCCACCTGGTGGCCTGGTAGTCCATCGGCATGGTGGCTCCACCTTAGACAGCGTAAAACTGATAGTGTGTGAAGAGGAAAGGAAAAGGGATGTGAGGTATGGGTGGGGATTAAGCAGGTTGTTAAAAAAAAAAACATCCCGAACCGGAGCTCAGGGGTTAGGGAACGTTGTCCTGTCCCCCCTCAGCCTCGATCCGGAGCGGTTAGCTGAGAAGAAGGTCAGCATCTACCCTGTGAAATTAGAGGCTGACCAGAGAAAGTTGTGGGAGAGGTTATATGAAAAGTGTCGAAGTAGGGGAGAAATACAGGCTATCTGAAGGAAGGAAGAGAGGCTAAGCTGGGGCCGGACGGAGCGCTCAATCCCGTCAGCATGGCGGCCAGGATGTCTAATCGCCGCGCCCCTTACGGGGGCTTGGAGGCACCATCTTCTTTTGATAAGACCTAGGCGAAATTATTGTGAATACTCTAGTGGCACCTGGCAGGACTTCCCCGGGGGTAAAACACGAGACATTTTCTTTTTTGTATTGTTTTGGATCCAGTGTGCTTATTAGGCCTCTTTTGGATTGTTTGTTTAGTTGTGTATATAGAATTTTGTTTGGCAATAAGATTGATTCTTTTTTTTTAATATTCTTTTGCTAGCATTCATAAGTAGGACTGTTTATTTTGATCTTTTATATATTGAAATTGTAAATTTATCACTCATTTTTTTTGTTCATTGGAATAAGTAACGAAATCTCTTGTAAACATTTACCCCATATTTTTTAGTAAGTCAAGGTCTGTACATACAATCCGTTTCATTTCTCCCTCAATTTCTCATGTCTGAATTAGTGTAGGAAGCGAGTTGGATCAATTGGGGTTAGAGTATAGATCTTTGGCCCGCTACAGCAATACCAACTGGCATGCACCGACTCAGGGAGCTTGTCACATTGAACGTGATGAGTGTGTAGGCCAGCTCTAAGATAATATAATCTAAGGAGTAGTCCAAGAGTTCCCTCACAAAAACTCACCGGCATGCCATCAATTGGTGGAAGGGCACTAATATTGGCCGCCTCAGACGGATTTGACGCATTCACCAGAAGACTCCCATCAGAGAAACGGGGCACCTTTGGCTCTCTACCAATGACAACAGCTAGTGCTCTCCTCTAATGTATCATGCTGCCATCAGTGGAGCAAATAATCATAAATTGTTTGAAGCCAGAAGGTTAAAAAACGACAGGTAGTCTCTGAATGAGTGGCCTGACCTAATTGAGGCTCCACTCTGTGCACTTTCAATTTTGGTCTGTGTCTGGGACTCCCCGCCCAGGTGAGCACTGGAGCATTCTTGGCTGTCAAAGTAGCACCAGCCGGAGGAGGAGGTCCCTCCATAAATTGGATATCCTTGGGAAGCCGAGCCATCTGAGGAGAAGCTTGCACAAAGGCGGATTTGGGTTCTGTGCTTGGTACTGAGCCTAGGTTCGACCCCATGTAAGATCCTAAGGTCTTGGTAACCTCAGGGGCCATGCCCATCTCAGAGTGGGTGGTTACATATCGCCATCATCCCCAAGATATCACAAAAGTAATTTTAGTTTACTATTTTATCCTTGGATGACAGCAAACTGGTATCTGTCGGGGCAGAGAGAGGGGCTGGTACGCTGGCCCATGTAAACTCATAATAAATAACTGCATGATGTTACGGGGCACAGATCAACAGGCCCTACCATCTCTTGCCCCCTAAGGGGATGTTCTCTATCGAGCAGCTCCTGTCAGTAGTCAGTATTGGGCAGCTTACCTGCTTTCTTGGCAGTCCCTTCTGAAAGCAAAGGAGGGACTGCCGCTGGAAAGAGGGAGTTGCTCAAGGACCTTTCCAGAGAAGGGAGTATGGGAGAGTACACCACACCCATATGTGGTAGAAGTTTGGATGGTCCATTGAGAAGGCAAAGGGGGAGAGCCCCCCTTTTCTCCAACGGTAGTAAAGGGGAAGTTCAGTTTTTTTTTTTTTTATTATATCATCGGGCATGGTGACCCTATTATTATCGCATGATGCAAATACTAATAACCACATGTAGTAGCCCACTATGGGGGATGAATACAGGGCCAGAAAAGCCAGCAGCTGCCATTCAAGAACAATCCTCCCACCCACTATTCACACAGTCGGCTCCACCTTGGGCTGGATGTAAAATTGATAGCCCATGAAAGAGTATGTGAGGAAGGTTGTTAAAAATCCACCACCCAAAACCAGAGCTCAGGGGCGAGGGGGGCAGTCCCCTCCCCCATCAGCCCCAATCCAGGAAGTTTGGGTGAGAGGAAGCTGGTTGATGTCTACCCTGTGAAATTTAGCCTCTTTTCTGACAAAGTCAGAAAAGAGGCTAAAATCAATTTTATTTTAATTCTCTAATTTGAAAATATTTAACTTGAATACAATTTACTATTTTAATAATTGTATATGAAAATAGTCTCAAGTTTTAACCCAAATTTTTTAGTGTTTTCATCACATCAAAATTTATTATTAAACATGATACAAGACATTAAAAGGACAAAAATACCTTTTGTTGAAGGCAGGTTTGTACCACTGTTTGAGTAGTGACATTTCCTATGTTTTCCTCTTGGGAATCGAGGCTTTCTTCATTTTCATCGGGGACAGGACTATAATCTCCGAGTTCTTCTTCCTTAATCTCTTCTTTCATTAAAATCTCTCCGAACTTTTCCTAAATATAAATAGATTTTATTTAAGAACCTGATGAATACTTGATAGTTACTAACATTTTGTTTACACTTAATGTAGGTAAAAGAATTGGAACAAAACCAATACCAGAAAAATACTGCACCCTACAATTATCAGAACTAAACGAAAGTGTATTTAACCTAAAACCACCCGCACATACTCTATAACCCAGATATTTAACTTTTTTTGAAAAGCTCTTTTTAAAAACTTTGTAGCAAATGACAATGTTTTTTTAGTAAAGTTTTAATAATTTCTGCATTTAAAGGGCATTTTGGACATTAGAAGCAATTTTCATAGCACTGTAATGGCAACTTTGAAAGGCCCTTGGGTGACTAATGGGTTAAAAATCTGGTAGAAAATATTGTCGGGGTCCATACTACCAGAACTATTCTTTAGAACAAGAAATTGCATGACCTCATGACACAAATGGAAAAGAATTTAATTTAACCTAAGAAAGCAAATATTTTACAGGTAAATTAATACTTTCATTACACTGGTGCCTGTCAAATATGTCAACTAAAAGGTCAACCTAATCTTTTGGACAATGTGTGAGTGAGCTACTGACTTTGAATAGGAGTGGCATACTTAAGGTAACACAAAAAAGAGCAGCTTTCAAAGTAACCTATCACTTAAGACGCTGGTTAGTAAAAAAAAAGGGTTTCTTTGATACCATTATTATATTCCCCCTCTGGGCCTAATAACTAGATAGAGCCTCTGTTCTTAAACAAGTAAAATTTATCCAATAAAAATCACACTTGTAATTTGTGTAAAAGATGAGGAGCTGACTACTTCTCAATATAAGCAATTCTACACTCATCATTGAACCAAGTTGTTCTCTCATGTTAACTTCAGTATTCTTGTATGCACTCTTCTTTCTATGATATTAACTAAATAATCATTCAAACAAGAAGCTACATCATGTTAAATTACAGTTTAAATTTAAAAGATTGCTATGTAGAGAATCAAAATTAACTGGATTTTAAATCAATTTTGTGAGCAAAGGACACCATGCAAAGTTGGTTTATTTTAATGGTGGTAGAAACAAAGTTAAGATCTGAGGACCCAACTGGAAGACTAACATTGGTTACCACAATGTGTGAAAAGATTGTAAAGAGGCAGTTTAAGTAATGACCAGAACTGAATGGCTTGAATAATTAATTGCACACCACTTATTTATTGTATGGCAAAATCAATAACAGTGATACCATGACAATCAGTGGGTAAGACGGGTTTATAAGGTATGCAGGAAAATCTCAAATAAGGATAGGATGTTTTCTATAAGCCTGTATGGATACCACCCTGGATAAAAGGAAGTCAGGCAGTGGTAGTGATCGGAGGTGTTCTCAGCAAGCTCTTAATTCAGTGACATTTTTTTTCTCTGTATAATATATTTAAGTGCAGGAATATAGTTAACATTGAGTGTTACAACAAAATACTCTAGGAATTTTTATTTATATATGAAATTAAATTGTGAAAAAGCTCCCATTTGTTTATGTTTCATAGAGGCCTAATTTTCTCTCATTTCTATTTACACTTTTCTTGATTGCTAATTAAACTGTTTAAAAAGTTTTCTCCGGGTGGCTAAGAGGTGTATATGTAATGTGTGATTCTTGTGGTATTGAAAGAACAAATATATCTGAATGCCCCATTGTTATGCGACTCATGCATAGAGGATGAATCTAAGAGATTAAATGATTAAGTGTTTAAAGTGAGAAGGGATGCGAGTATACACATGAAGAATGTGGCTGGGACCAGGAGAGGGGAAGATAGGCCTAGACTAGGGACTGGAGAGAAAGGAGTGACTGATATAAGTGAAGATGAATGGTGGGTGAATATGGATAGAATGGATAGATTAAGGATAGTTTGGGTGTGTGAGAGAGAGGGACATAGAACCTGTTAGGTTGACTAACAGATTCAATGCCCTGAGTGAGGAAGAGATTAAAGGGATTTGTCTGATGTGGTTGTGGCAGAAAATGGAATAAGTGGTAGTTTGAATGAGAACAGGAGGGAGGGTGAAGCTAGGCCTAGGGGGACTAGGAGGATGACTGACGTGCTTGTGATGGGTGACTCTCAGATTATATATTTAGATAGGAAGCTGAGTGTGAGTGATTGGTAGGGACTGAGAGTTTGTTTGCTGGATGCTGGTATAAATGATGTGGCTGAGAGGCATAATAGTCTGGTGTCTTGGTGTGAGAGGGATGTAGTTGAGATTACACATGTGGGAGTAAATGATATCAAAAAGGTGGGTTCATGTGAGTTACAACAGATGTACATAAGGTTAGTTGAAAGAATGAGTGAAAGTAGAGCGAAAAGAATTGATTCAGGTGTGGTTCTGAGAGTAGATGTGGGGTGGAATGATTGCCTCGTGCAATTGGACTGAATGAGTATGTGAAAAGCCTGTGTGAGGAGTCGGGATTAGTGTTTGTTAATGTAGGGAATGGCTTTGGGTGGAATAAGGCATTGTATGCATTGGATAGACTCCATCTAAGCTGGTATGGGGTTGAGGTGGTGAGGCAGAAAGTAAATAGTGTCTGTAGTTATTTACAGGCAGGGATACTAGTTACTGATAGTAGTCAGCAAAATACAAGAGCAAAGGGTGGGGCAGAGAAAGGAAAGTGATGCGGAGGATATAGAGAGGAAGGTATACAGGCTACAAGAGGTGCTTCAGGGATTGGAGGGTTAAGTTGTCTTTATACCAATGCTTGTAGTCATAGCGGCCAGCATAGAGCCTCACTCATAACAGGGACAAGGAAAAGGGAATTCCAAAGTGTGGGTTTTGAGACCACCTCCCACTCAACGAGTGGAGCCTCAAGACCTCCCACTGTAGCGGGTACCAAACCTACTCCCTAACCCCAATCTATCCAACCCACTTCCTACACTAAGTCAGATGAGAGAAAGCGAGGGAGAAATGAAACGGGTGGAACACATGCTCCTTCATACACCCCCACTCTCTTCCATTCACCTTCTTTCCTACCACTCACACCACTTTCCGCCAGACCAGAATCTTCATATCCCAGTCCATGAGTGCAGGGTGTTTCACTTTGGCTAGAGCTTGGATCCTAAGGATCCCTCTTCCCAAAGAACACGAGTCTGCCTCACCTTCCCTTTCCCATCCTACCCGACTCACAGGGTCGAAAAAATTTCTAGGGTGTACTCAGTAACTTTAGCCAATTCAATCTTAATTATATTTATCTATCTATTTCTATTATTTTTTAAGAGGTTTTTGGGCTAGGATTGGGTCATTCCATGACAATTACCACAAAAAAATATTAACCACTACCTCTCCAATTTTAATCAAAATTGCTCTATGAATTTATCCTTTTGCCTTAATATATGGGTGCAAATTTGAGATCTTTATCACATATAGTTTTTGAGTCATTAGGGGTTATTGTTATCAGTGTTTTTAATAAAATTAAAATTGTACTTTCTTCCCATTGCTCTCTCCTCAACCTGGGTTGGCCTTGTCAGGGCGGCAAGGATTGTTGGTATGCGAGTCGTGACCCTGCGGCCACAGGGGGCCATGCCTAAGGCACCAGTCACCAGGCAAAGGCCAGTGTGGTAGAGCGAGTCCACCTTTTGCGATACATGCTCAGCTGCAGAAGCATAAACCTTGCATCCGTAACCGAGCTTCAAATGAACAAGGATCAGAAAAAAAAGTAAGGCTAGCCTTATCAGTGCCCCGGGCACTGAATGGTGCAGGTACAAGAAACCCTACCTCCAAATACAAAGTCAAGCCACATCAGGATTTTTAAGTCACTGGGTTAATGCTTGATTCAGGTCAACTTCTAAACATAACCATATACTGTGGATTGTTATGGTGCAGATCGTAAATAAAACTAGCAACAACTAGCAAATTATTTTTTACTCTCCTTTACAAATGTAATCCTTGTGCTTTAAATTACAGAGTCAAATAATATTTGAAACTTCCCAAATGAATGGACCAATTCAGTAGAGATTCCAAGACAACTGCTATTGATAGTGAATGATCAAGAATCTTGCAAAGGAAAGAGTTAAACACTTACCTCTTTCACTGACCAATCTTGGGACATTCTTTCACAGCAAATACCAACTGCATATTCTTGACCAATAAACCCTGACTCAATTCCATCAGACGATTCAAAATATTCTTCCTTGATCTTTTGAGCTGGGATATCTTCGCATTCATCCTTATATAAATATAATGGTAATTCAAATCATATTAAAACTTCACTCAATTATAATTATTAATTATAATTACATAGATTATAGAAGTATAAAAATAGTTTCTGCATGGAAGTAAATGAATAATTAAGTACAATTTTAATTTTGTAATTCTCACCTCTTTATCATCCAAATCATTGAATGGCAGATCTTGGCAGAATTCTTTTTTTAGTGTCATCTCTCCAAAAGTAACCTGAAAAGATAAAAGAATCATATATAAAATTGTGTATATCTTATGCTATTCATAGAGAAATGAGCTAATATCATAGGATCAAAATAAAATATAGATAAACAAATCAGTCAATTCCAATTTCTCTCCAGAAATATCTATTACAGACCCCAGCACAGCCTGACATTTTAAACTCAAAGGACATATTGGTTATAGCAATGATGCTTTAAAGGTAATTTCTATGATTCATTTCCTAAGTCAAATAGGCCCATGAGCAATTTTAAAAAAATCCCTTGTTGAATTTAAGTTCCAGTAGCACATTCTGGTAGACTTCAAATTGGCCTTTATTTAAGAGGCAAATGAGTTTTGTCCTAACAAGCTAAAATACTAAATGCTTATGGCAAGATTAAAAAAAAAAGGACAACATAAAACAATATAGTCCATCCCGAGCCTCTCACACTGAAGTTGTGTATTATTTATTGTCATTTAATGGAGTAGATATCAAATAAATGAAGAATATATTTTCAGATACCATAGGGTCATAGTGAGAATTATTTGAGACGATTGTGAGAAGTCAAAGCAACTATGACAAATAGATCAGTAAGCCTAAAGCACTATTTACTTTACTTTGTGACCCACCCTGGATCTCTTCATTCAAATACAGCAGCACTCAGGAATTATTCATATAGGGGAAGGAGGGGGGGGGGAATCTCCTAACTGCAGGTGGGGATTGAGTCAATTTGATTGAGGAATTGAGCGGCTTCATAATGCACAATGTGAGGAGAGTCACTTTTGAGAGGGATGTTTTGTAGTTGGGTCTGAAGTGTATGAATGGTGGTATTGTAATAGTGATTTTCTACCTCTCGTCCCCTATCGCTAATCCCTTTCTTCTTTTTTCAGGGTATGGCTCGTGAATTGGAATGTCTTCGCTCCAGGTAGGGGACTCAATAGACCTCTATCATTCCTCTAATTCATCTTTGTTCTCCCACAGGAATTTGAGTTAATAATAAATTAGAATTGTGACTTTGGACATTGTGCAAATCAAATGTGAAAGTAATGAACTCAAGTGTTTGATGCTTATCTATTAAATTGCCTGAATTGGTAGAGCAAAGAAAAAGTTGGATAACCCAGGTGAAAGTTGGTATGAACGGTTGTGTATGTGAGCATTGATCATGTTTGAGTGTGGCAGTGAATCTGTGATTGAAGATGCCTTCTTTCCAGCTTCTTTGTACTGGTTAAGCAAGCAACATCTGGCTTCGTGAGGCAGTAGCAGCCAGCTTAAACCCTCGTTCATGCCTGAGACAGAAAATGGACCATCCTGAAGTGTGAGTCTTAGAGAGTGCCTCTCAATCTTCTACACAGTGGTTGGATCCAGCGCCATCCCACACTCCGCCGTGAACAGAACCCATACATCCCATGTTCCTGAAGTTGAACGCTTGGCCAAGTCCTGGACCACAAGTAATCCCTCAAAAGTGGGCCCACATCCCTATCCCTTTCCCTTTTCTCCCTGATACTTTTCATAGCGAGCTTGGATCCAATATATAGAAGTTATTTCACAGTTTCTGATTCGCATTGGCTGATGAGATACATTTGTAAGGCCCTATATATATTCATCTTATATGTGCGGTTGTTGGCCAATATATCTTGTAAGGCCATATATATTTAGATATATTTATTTTCATTTGTATGTCATATATTGTGGGGGGGGGGGTGTTTGGCCAATAAAAAAATTATTTACAGCATATTCTTATAAAGTAAATTTTAGTCCCTCAAACACCCGGCCAGCCCTGGTGGAGTGGCAGGGATATGAGTGCAGGCTGCTAACCGGCCACCACATATGGATGGCTGCCAAATAGGGACTGCCCGGTGGTTTGAAGAAAGAGATGGTTGACTAGGTAGTGTTTTTTGTCCACAATGGAGGAGGAGCAGAGAGGGGCCATGGTGATGGAGATGAGAAGGCTGAATGAATTATTGCGGCAGAAAAAGACCAAGAAAATGTGCAATTGAGAGAGGAGAATGATTGCTTGAAGAGGAAAATGTGAGAGATGGAAGTGAGTAGGAAGAGAGGATTAAGGACAGTGAGGTGTGAATGAAAGAAAGGGCATACGAATGTTGAATGGGGAAATTAGGGGCAATTGGTGGTGGGGCACTTGGAATGGAATTGACAGAGACAAAAGGACTGATGTACTTGGAAGAACCACTGCAGGAGAAGAGGACCCCGAAGACTACATCTGGACCAACAAGAAAAGACCCAAGTGATGACCAGTATAGACTCATTGTACTTCAGTTCGATGAGGGTACGAGTGATAGCAGGAAGGAAGTGAGTGAGTGAAAATGAGGCTGAAATTCATAGTAGTATACTGATCCGAGAAATGCCCAAAATGAACAAGTTTAGGGTGGAAGGTACACAAGATGTGAAAGTGTTTTTGAAAGACTATGAGAGTTATTGTATGCAGAAATTGGGAGAGAATAATAGGTTCTGGGTGAGAGTTGGGTGAATTTCTAGATGGACATATAAAAGTCTTACAGGACTATTACAAGCATGGGTGAGCCTAAGTGAGTTGTGGTGAAAGAGAGAATGATAGAGCAATGCAATAGAATGAAGATGAGTGTGAAATATAATAAGTTAAATGGGTTTGAGGAAGCGAGAATGGGGAAGAATGAGTATGTGCATTTGTATGCGCATAGGGTACAATCTTTGGCACATTGAGATTTGGTGATGATAGTATAAATGAGAATAAGGAGCTAATGAAGTTTTTGAACATGGTTCTGAATGAAGTGTGCGAGTATGTGACTATAAAGAAAGGAGAAGATGAGATGAACAGTTGCGAGATTATTGTAGGAGGATGGACTTGAGACAGTAGAGGACCATGAATTTGAGGATTATGGAAAGAAGGAGGACTAAATTCATGATGTGTGCAACTCAAGTATGAGTCATACCAGGACGCACCAATAGAGAACCCAATCTAAGTGATGTCCAAGTTTTTGGAAAATTACTATGGACAGAATGAATAGCAGAGGGTGTATATTGGCCGGATGGGCGCAGAAAAAAACGTGCTTGTTGGCCTGGATGGGCCAGGAGCAGAGGGTGCCTTTCTAACTATTGAGGCATATGATGTCAGAGGCTGAGCCGGGCGCGCTAGGACCAAGTCCTTCCCCCCAGATCCTGGGCCTGAACGGCCAGGATTTCTCTCTTGAGGAGATATGCACCACATTGCTTCGAAGAAGCGGGGTGCGGCTCTCTGCAATTGAAACACTTGGCCACACATGATTTAGACTTATCGTGTGTGGCCCTGGAGAAATTTACACAGACTTCGGGTGACCTCGACTTTGAACATCTACAAGATCGATTCATATGGCCGAAGTGGTGACAGTAATTGCACCGCCCCAGCAGTGGCACGAATGCCTTCACACGGTAGCGGTACCAACCAGCATGCACCGACTCAGGGAACTTGTCACAGTCGAACATGACGAAGAGTGTAAGGGGTGGGCCTCGAGGCCCCTCCCTGTTTTCTCATCACACGTTCGACCTTGACCACCCCATGGTCGGCCAGCTCTAAGGTCATGTCCTCAGTGGAGTAGTCAACGAGTTCCCTCGCATAAACTACTCCTTTCACAAAGTTCATGGTAGAGTGCGGCGTCACACTCACCAGAGTGCCATGGAGTGTCCGGAGAGCACTTATCTTGGTTGCCTTAGCGGGATTCGCCGCATTCGCCAGAAGGCTCCCGTCCGAGAAATGGGTCACCTTCGGCTCTCTAACAATTGCACTAGCTAATCCTCTCATCTGATGGATCATGTTGCCGTTGGCCAACATGGTGCCATAAGTGGATCAAATAACGAGGAAGTGTTTGAAGCCAGCAGGCTCAAAAACGTCAGGTAACCTCTGAATGAAGGGCCCCGATGTGATCGAGGCTCCGCCCTGTGCCGATCTCAGCTTGGTCGCCTACCAAAGTGGCAGCAGACCCATCCGTCCCCGCAGCACCCGCTGATAGAGAGAAGCCCCAAGTCTTTTTAGTCTTTCTTGTCATTTTCTTCTTTTTAGGAGAGGAGGGCCGGGAATGAACCCGCTTCTCACCTCCGCCGGCAGAAGCCCCTAAGCCATATCCTTGTCCGAAATGGAGAAGGTCCTGGTGGTCGCAGGGGCACCGCTCAGAAGAGATCCCTCCCCTCCTTGTACTGCCTCAGAGGCCTCAGCCGTTTGCGGAGGAACTTGCATAGGGGTGGATTCGGGTTCGGTGCTTGGCGCTGAGCCCGGATCCTCCCCCATGGAAGGACCTACCGTCTGAGGCTGGGTTTCCTCAAAGACCATGTCTATCAAAGGAGGGGTCTCTAGTTGGCCATCCCCTCCCAGGACATCGCAGGTCCTCTTGGCAGCGTCACCAGTCTTGTTTGGGGAGGCACAGACCTTGACCCCAGGCAAGGTTTAAAATTCTTGCCAGCGGTCTTTTGAGGAAAGCGACCAAAGGGGCCTGGCTTCCCTCTCCACCCCTAAGGGGGGTTTTCTCTACCGAGCCGCTTCGATGTGGAGCGGCTGGCTTTCTTGGCAGTCACCTTGGAAAGAACAGGCGGGACTGCTGCTGGAAAGAGGGTGCCTGAAAGCACCTCCAGAGAAGGGGGTGAGGGGAAGTCCCCTACACCCGTAAGCGGAGGAGAGGAGTGAGCCTCCTCTCCGGTTAGAGAGATATGGAGGGTCCCCTGCGTAAGCACAGGGGGGGGGGGGACCTCCATTTTATCGCTGGAGCTGCCAGGTGCCTCCATTTGGGACCACCCCTCCCGCCTGGTTGCCTGGCAGTTCATCGGCATGGGGGCTCCACCTTGAACACAGCATAAAACTGAGTGTGAAGAGGGAAAGGAAAAGGAATGTGAGGAAGGTATGGGTGGGGAGGAAGGTATGGGTGGGGAGGAAGGTATGGCTGGGGAGGAAGGTATGGGTGGGGAGGAAGGTATGGGTGGGGAGGAAGGTATGGCTGGGGAGGAAGGTATGGGTGGGGAGGAAGGTATGGGTGGGGATGAAGCAGGTTGTTAAAAACCAGCCACCCCAGACTTGAGCTCAGGGGTTAGGGAACATTGTCCCCTCCCCCCTCAGCCACAATCTGGGACGGTTGGCTGAGAAGAAGGTTAGCATCTACCCTGTGAAATTAGAGGCTGACCAGAGAAAGTTGTGGGAGAGGTTGTATGAAAAGCAAGGAACCAAGTGTTTTGAAAGAAGGAGAAGAGGCTAAGCTGGGGTCGGACAGGGTGCTGAGTCCCATCAGCACAGCGGCCAGGATGGCAAATCGCCGCGTCCCTTACGGGGGTGCAAGGTCTGAATGGAAAGTCTGAAGCGGGAAATTGAATTGTAAGAGGGTACCTAGTGAAGTATCCTCTGGGTGCAAGTGTGAGCAATATGTTGGTAAGTCTGTCTTGTGTGAAAGTGCTGTCTGGTAGGAAGTATGAGTCTGAGTGTGAAGGTGGAATTGAATGGAATTGAGTGTTTGGCTTTAATAGATTCTGGATGCAAGGCGAGCTTGGTGTATAAAGATGTGTATGAAAAGGTTAGCGAGAAAGCACTCCTGTCTGAGTGTAAGGGTAGTTTGGTAGGTATTGGTAGGAGAGTGCCTGTGATTGGAATAAGGTCAGTTGTTCGAATGCATGCTATGTTGATGAATGAATGTGAATTCTCTGTACTTGATAAGGTGAGTAGTGAGTATGGTATGATTTAGGGGTATGATTTTATGAAAATGAATTGTATGGTTGTGCATCCTGCGAGTGATCAGATTGATAGAAAGATTGGTAAAAATGGGGTGTATAAGTTGTATGTAGGGAAAGATGGTAGCGTTTTGAGGAGTGTGTTTACTGGTATTGAAGTGACTGCTATGGAGAATGTAAGGCTTGTGAAGGGTGAAAGGGTGTCTGTTAGAGTGAGTTGGAGTAAGGATGTTAGTTTCCATTTGGGTGAGAACACTGTGATATTGGATGGAAAGGATGCGTGTTATAAGGTAAGGCGTGTTGCTTGTGTGTTTGATGGCTTGATGAGAATGAATGATCCTTTTGTATGTGTGCAGGCGGACCCCAGGGTGAAAGGACAGGTGAGAGGTATCCAAGTCGGAGATGTACTAGGTCACCTCTCCACTGTCAATGAGGTAGGTATGGATGATAGCACAGATGTTATGGTGAATGTTGCAAATGAAAAGACGTGTGAATGGATGAATAATGAAGTGAAGAGCATGGTGGAATTGGATGGATGTTTGACTGAGTATGGAAGGGAGGATGTGTATCAAATGATATTTGAACGAAAGGAAGCCCTCAGTAAGGGTGATCTGTATTTTAGGGCTTGCAAAGATCCCGGAATTCAAGATTGTCCTGAAGGAGGACTCCTCAAGCTATCAGTAGCCGAGGCATTTCCCACGTCCGGTTACTGATGAGATTGAGGAGCAGTGTTTGGAATTAGAGCAATTGGGGGTGATTGAAGAGAGCGAGAGTCCATGGAATAGTCCAATTGTGCCTGTACGTAAGCCGGATGGAAGATTGCATCTGTGTGTGGATTATCGAAAGGTGAATGAAAGGACTGTGTAAGAAAGTTTTCTGATGTGTGTGGTAACTGAGTGTGTGTATAGTATGCATGGTATGGAGTGGTTTACGAAGCTGGATCTGGTACAGGGCTATTACCAGATGCCCCTAGCTGAGGAGAGCCAGCTGGTAACTGCCTTCTCTTCCACAAAGAGGCATTATCAGTTCCGGAACCTCAGTTTTGGGTTAGCTAATGCTCCCGGAGCCTTCCAGCGGGCAATGAATGTTGTGTTGAGTAAGTTTGCGAGTAAAAGTGTGATTGCGTTTATAGATGATATTTTGATTATGACTGAGACTTTTGAGGAGCATATGAGATTGGTGAATGATGTGTTGAGAACGTTGGAGAGTGTTGGTGTGAAGGTCAAAGTGGCGAAGTGTCAATGGTTTGCGAAAGAAGTGGAATTCCTTGGGCATATAGTGAGTGAGAATGGGTTACGAAAGTAGCTTTAGTATGTTGAGAAGGTGCAAATGTTTCTGAAACCGGTGACTGTGAAGCAACTGAAGTCATTTTGGGGTTTGATTGAGTTCTAGCGAAAGTTTATACGTGATTGTTCTGGTGTGAGTAATCCTCTGACTGAGTGGATGGGCAAGAAAGGTAGTACGGTTGTCAGGTGGAATGATAAGATGAATGAGGCGTATGAGAAAGTGAAAGAAGCAGCGGCTCAAGATGTTGAATTGGTGTATCCAGATTATAGTGTGAATGCTAAAATGCTTGAATTGTACACAGATGCGAGTGGGTATTGTATGGGAGGTTTTCTGATGCAAGAGCAGCGTTTGAACAGAGAGAATGTCAGGCGAATAATTGGGTATGTATCCAAGGCTATGAATGCGGTAGAGCGAAAGTATTCAACTGTGGAACAAGAGTTGGCTGCGATAAGGTATTGTTTGAAAGTGTTGCGTCCATTTTTGTATGGTGTGAGGTTTGTGATTAAGACTGACCACCAACCTCTTGTGTATCTGCAGCGTATGAAGTGGGATAATAGTAAGATTGCGAGGACTTTGGAAGATTTGAGTGACTTTGATTATGTGATTGAGTATGTGCCTGGTGAACGGAATGGAGTAGCTGATTTGATATCAAGGTATCCTGTTACGAATGATGAAAATGTGTGTGGAGTGAGTGATCCTGAGTATTTGCCAAAAGGGATTATGAATGGAAAGGAGAGCAAGGGTGGTGGTGATTCCTTGTTTGAGAGTGTATGGAATGGTTTGCCAGATTTGAAGAGTGATGGAGTAGATGTGAGAGTGCCCAATAGTGTAGATGACTTAAGGAAGGAGGTAATGAGTGAAGTATGTAGGAAGCCTGAAAGCATTGGTATGGCAAGGGTGCAGAACTTCATGAAAGAATTGAGAGCGATGTGTATGCAAGGGGTCCCGCCGTTTCAGAAAGTGTTGATTGTAGTGAGTCATTTGTATGGAGTGATTGTTTATGTGCACTTTGGTGGTGAGAGGCCGATTGTGTACAAAATGAGAAGATGAAGGGTTTGAATCCTAATGTGGTACATCTGCAATGTTTGAGTGGTGTGCACTACTATTGGGTGATTGAAAAGTGTTCATATATGAGAAAGAAGAATGATTGTCTGGATGAAGTTGAGTGTGTGGTAAGTTATGATATGGGAGTTGATGATGGTGTGGATGTCAGTGCTGAGGTTGGTGTGCTTGTTCCTTCTGTATATTGTGAACATGGTGGAACTAATATGATGGAAGCGAGAGTGAAAGTTGTTGAAAGGTTCTTCTGTGGTTTGATTGATACTGCAGCGCAAGTGTCTTTAGTGAATGAGAGGATTCTGAGTAAGTATGATGAGTTTAGATGTTGTGAGCATAAACCTGTGAAGTTTCGGATAAGTGGATTAGAGAATGGCATGATAGTGGCATGGAAACAGATTAGTCTGAAAGTGAGTTTGAGCAGTAGTGTGAATGTGAAGCATGACTTTGTGATTCTGAAAGATGAGCAAATGCAAGGTTGTTTCTTGCTTGGTGTAGACTTTATGAGATTGAATGATTTGTCTTTGGATGCTGATAAGGATTGTATTAGGAAAGGTGAATGTGTTGTATGATTGAATGGGTCATGGATGATGAGAATGAGATTTAAATTAAAGTGATGATGATATTCTAGAGATGCAAGAAATGTGTCCTTTTGTTAGTGAGTTGAAGAGGTGTGTAATGATGCATGTTAATTTGAATGAATGGCCTGAGTGTTTAAGTGATTTTAAAAGGTATGCTAAGGATTTTATTGTTTGTATGGATGTTGTATATTTTGTGAGGCATGTGAAGGGTGGTGATGATATGTATGTACCTGTGATGTCCTTGGTTGGTATGATTGGTCTGGTGAAGGTTGTGCATGATAATTATGGGCATATGGGTAAGTTTAAGCTATGGGAGTGTATGAAGGAGCGTGCGTTCCATCCATTTCTGAGAACTGTTGTGAATGATATTGCAACTACATGTGAAAGGTGTCAGAAGCAAAAGGTGCAAGGTATGCAAGTGAAACCACCGATGTTGAAAGTTGATGCGAAAGAACCGTTTGAATTGCTAGTGATTGATTGTGTGTCTTTGCGGCGTATGAGTACTGGGAATGTTGGTATGGTTGTTATGGTTGATCATAAAAGTAAGTTTGTGTATGCAGCGCCTGTGAGAGATAAAAGGAGTGTGACTGTTGCGCGTGTGGTTGAGCAGTTGTTTTTTCCTATGTGTGTATGGAAGCCTAGAAGATGTCTGAGTGATAATGGGCCTGAATTTGTAGAAGTGTTTGAGCAAATGTTGAGAGAGAATGGTGTGCAGCATGTGAGAATGACTCCGTATGTACCATCTTCAAATGGATTGGCTGAACGTACGATAAGAACATTGTGCGAGATGTTGAGAATGATGAGTATAACATTGAATGACTGGGATGTATGTCTGGGAAGAGTGTCGTGGGTGTATAATTTGACTGTGCATAGTGCAACTGGAATGTCCCTGTGTCAGTTTGTGATGAATTTTGAAAGGCGAGTGAAAGATTGGTTTTGTTTGAGTGAAAGTGAGCAGAGTGTTTGGCATGAGGCACATGAATAGTTCTGTTCATTTGAATTATGTGCAAAAGTATTGAAGGTGAAAGAAGTGAAGGGTAGGTTGAATGTGTCAAAGATGAGTGAGAAGTTTGATGGACCTTATAGAGTTGTGAGAGTTTGGGAAAATGGGGTGACGTATGTATTGGAGAGTTTGAATGATGGTGACAGAGAGTGCAGGGTCATCAGAGTCAGTAAGGAGATGGAGAGAACCTCCTGACTACCTGGTGAGTCATCCAGTGTATGAACTGTGCAGAGAGGTAAAGTGCATGATGATGAGATTGAATGTGATGAAAGAGAGATTGAGTGTTTGCATGAACAGGTGAGTGATTTGGCTGGTGTAAGTAGATGAGTGAGTGAGCTGCCTGTGCCTGATTTTTCTGGTTTTGGGAACAGTATGAATGATAGTGTGTTTGGGCAGAATGAGCCTAGTGTTGCTGATTTTTTCAGGTTTCTGGTGGGAACCAGTTGAAGGGGTTTCTGGTATGCCTGTTGAGAATACAGGGGATGTGAGTGACCTGTCTGTTTCGCAAGAGTGTGCTTTGAGTTTGATGAGGGCTGTGAGTGAAGAGATGATGAATGGAGGTATGAAGAGTGAAAGTTCTGAGCAAAAAAGTATGAAGGAGTTCTGTCGAGAGATGAGCGAGTTAGTAATGAAAGCGAAGAGTGTGGTGGATGACATGATTGATAGTGACAAGGAGACCGAGACTGACAAGACAACTGATGAGCAACCCCGACCAATTGCTACGCGTAGCCAGGGATCAGTGGAGGAGTGTGAATGGGTGCGATTGAGAACAAGTGGTACCGTGAAGGGTGATTGAAAGGGTATTGCGTGTGACTGAGGTCGAATGGTTTAGGGAAGGAGGGGTGTGGGGGAACATTGTGTGTGTGTGTGTGTCTGTAGGGCTATTCTCCCCCCCCCCTTTGCATATATTTTTCCCTACCCCTGTGTGAGTGTGTGAGTATAATTTGCCTTCCGATTTTCTATTATGAATATAAATAATAACCGATTGTATTCTGTTTTCAGAGATATATTTTATATAATTTTGAAATATTTAGATAGTTAAATTGTATTTATTTGTCCAGCGCATTGGGATATTACCATAGGTAAGATTGGTTCGTTGTAAAATACTAATAGGCTCAACGCTATACCAAAAATTTCTCTGGCTCTTTTTAGTATCGCATCCTGTGTCTTCAAAGAGTGAAGCTTCAGCGGACTGTGAGAGGAATCCTCGAGGCGAGTGCTCTGCCCAGCCCAGCCCTGAAATGGAGGATGTTACCTGCACTGCCTACCTGCATTGGCTGACGAGCCTGCCCCCCTTCTTATTGGACAACTACTACTACCCCCCCCCCCCCCCCCCAGCGCCAAGTGATAGCCCTGTGCCCCTTCTCATTCAGGTGTTGTTTTTGTTTTGTGGTGTGGACCTTGTTGTGTAGCCTGTCATTTTATTTTTGTTTTCGGTTGGAGAAGTTTAATTTGTATAGAGTATATATTTTGAATGCGCACCGGTGTTTTTTTGTAAATATAAACTGTAATTATCACTATTTTTTTGTAAAGTAAAGGACTGTATAGCATTTTGTATCAATTCTTCCTCGGGGTTCTCAAGGTCGATAAATTCTAGGATAAGGTTGAAACGTCGGGTTAGTGTTGCTTTCGGTCCGCTACACTGTAAATGAATGGAGTTGCATATTAAGCAAGTTTAGAAAGTTTGCAGGTAAATTTGTAGTATGCAAGGGTTTAGTATATTTTGTGTGATATATAGATGATGAGAATGCATATATTGCAGTGGTTTCTATGTGTGGCATGATTGGAATGGTGAAGATTGTGCATGATAAGTTTTGCACATATGGGTAAGAATAAATTGTGGGAATGTATGAAAGAATGTGTGTTTAGTCCCTTTTTGAGAAAGATTTGCATGGATATAGCAACTACATGTGAAGGGTACCAAAAACGGAAAATATCTGAGAATATGCTGCCCTGTCAGTATTAGAGTTGAGCATAAATTGACAATTTGACAGTGCTGTAAATGAAGGAATGCCTCATTCACCAAGGTGACAAAGCATGGTGAACAGGACATCATCCGGACCAGGGAAAGGTTAGGTTTCCTATCTTTCAACCATTGTTATCTAATTCCAAACTTTACAATATATCCCATACATTGTTAATTTGTGAACTAGTCTCCTAGGTGGAACCTCATCAAAAGCTTTGCTAAAATCTAAGTAAATTACATCAACATTCTCTTCCTTATCTAACTGTTTAGTAACATAATCTATAAAATCAAGTAAATTTGTTAACTACGATCTACCTCTTCTAAACCCATGCTGAGCATCATTTATTAACCTAACATACTCTAGATGGTCAGAAAACCTAGGGTAAAAAAATAGGATAATAGACTTGGGAACTTTTTACAGACCACCCGGACAGACTAACTGTATTGATGAGCTAATGATCAGGGAAATAAGAAAAAGATGTGAAGTAGATACAGTTATTCTTGGTGACTTTAATTTAAATTCTGAGGAGTGGGAAAATATGATAGGAAGAGATAGAGCAAGTTGTAAGTTTATAGAATGTTTTGAGGATAATTTTTTGTCTCAATTTGTTAATAAGCCAACAAGGGGTGCTAATATCTTAGATCTGGTTCTTTCAAATGATGATCACTTGGTTCATGAATTGCCTGTCATCATCATCATCATGGTACGGGCTCATGAGGTAATCCTGTAGTCATCCGATCATTGTTATGAAAATTTCTATGATGCTGGCTACGTATAGCTATACCAGTTGGCTTCCCAGTGTTTATCCAACTTGTTCTTAAAGGACTGGAGACTTGTGGCTGTGATCACTTGATCTGGCAGAGAATTCCAGTCATTGACAATACTCTGGCCAAATACATTTTTCCTCACCATCTTCTGGCAATGGCATTTAAATAGTTTATTGGAATGAACTCGCGTTGCTGGGAATTGAGAAGGGTAAAATAACCGAGAATGCTGTAAAAGTTCCAAATTTTCATAAGGGAGATTATGTAAAACTCCGAAGCTTGCTAAATTTTATAGACTTGGACGTAGAATTCAGAGGTAAAAATGCTTATGGGATGTGGGATACTTTCAAGCATATAATAAATGTAGTCCAAGAACAATGGATCCCAATGAAGGCCATTAGGAACAAAAGTAGGAAACCATTATGGTGGAATCAGGAGATAGCTAGAAAAATTTCAGAGAAGAAAAGGGCATATAAAAAATTACAGGTAGAAAATAATATTCAAAATTTAAGTGATTATAGAATGGCTAGGAATGAGTTAAATAAGATTATAAAGAAGAACAAAAGGTTGTCAGAAATTAAATTAGCTCAGGATAGCAACAAAGATCCTAGAAAGTTCTTCAGTTACTATAAAATTAACAAGTCTAGCAGAGTTAAAATAGGGCCTATCAAATATGAAGGGGTTGTGAGAGAAACTGATGAGGAAATAGTTGAGGTACTAAATGGTCATTTTGCATCAGTATTTACAAAGGAGAAACTAAATAGTCTAGTGTATAGTACTCATGGGTCAGGGAAAGAGGTGTTTACTACCATTAGTGTGGATTGGAGGACGATAAAAGAACTAATAGGTGAGTTAGATACTACCAAGGCCTCCGGCCCTGATAATATTCATTTTAGGATACTTAAAGAAGGGGTAGAAAGTATCTCAATAGCTCTGGAGAAGTTGTATACTAGGTCACTGGAATATGGAGAAATACCCGATGATTGGAAGAGAGCGAATGTAGTCCCCATTTTCAAGAAGGGTAGTAAAGAGGATCCAAATAACTTTAGACCAGTTAGCCTAACTCCTGTAGTCTGTAAAATTCTTGAGAAAATAGTAAAAAAAGGGATTTGCCAACATCTAGAGAGGGAGGGGTTAATCAGCGATGCTCAGCACGGGTTTAGATGATAATTTTAAAGAATATGAGGATTTAAATAAATTGTTATCCTGGGCACATAAGTGGCAAATGACTTTCAACCTTGTTAAGTGCAAAGTTATTAACATGGAAAAAGATAATAGAGAATTTAACTATGAAATGGATGGGCATTGGCTGAGCTCAGTAGAGGATGAGAAAGATCTAGGAGTAGTAATAGATAAGTCATTAAGGTTTTCTAAGCAGTGTATTGAAGCAAGAAATAGGGCAAATAGAGTGCTGGGTTTCATTAAGAGAAATGTCAGTTACAAAAGTAAGGAGGTTATTCTTAAACTCTATAACTCTTATGTTAGGCCACATCTAGAGTACTGTATACAGGCATGGTCCCCACATTTTAGACACGATATTAACCTTCTTGAGTCAGTGCAACGGAGGGCATCAAAGATTATTCCTTCCCTGAGGCACCTTGAATATATAGATAGACTGAGGGTATTAAATATGTTCTCGTTCGAAAGGAGTTGTGTGAGAGGGGATATGATTGAGCTCTTTAAAAAAATTTCTGGGATAGATAAATTGGATGTTAGCAAGTTTGTGAGTTAGATGATGGAAATCGGACTAGAGGTCACCACTTGAAAATTAAAAATCAACGGTGTAGGTTGGATTTAAGAAAATATTTTTCACCAATAGAGTGGTAGACTTCTGGAACAAATTGCCGCGGAGGGTAGTAGGTAGTCCAAATTTAAATGTATTTAAGAGTAAGTTGGATGAGTTTATGGGGAGGAAAGGTTGTGATGGTTCCTAAGTTTTGTATATATTAATATTGTTTGTATATATCTATAGCTGCATGATTTAGTTCTTGACAAGCCTTGATTGGTGATACCCTTGTTTCTGGACGCAATCCTCTGGATGAAGTTTTCCTGGGAGTTTGGGTGCCTTAAAAAAGAGGCTGTTTGACTCGGATGACCTATGATGAGCCCTTGTGGCTTTTGTCATCTGTTATATTATATTGTGGGGGACTTTGATTTTGTCTTTCCCTGGTGATGGTGCTTTTTGTGGGTGGGTTTTGACGGATGTGGATGACCTTTGATAGGCCCTTGTGGCTTTTGTCATTGGTGAAATTATGTTATGTTATGTTATGAAGAAAAGGCCAGGGTCAATTCTCTCCAATCCATTTAGAAGCTTGTAAACTTGAATCATATCACCTCTACGGCGTCTATATTTCATAGAAAAGAGTCTAAGCTGACGCAGTCTTTCGCTATTTTCTTGATCACTCAATTCCGGAACCAATTTTGTAGCTCTTCTTTGTACGGATTCCACATTCATATCATCGGCGATGAATCGTGGGTACCAAATGATGTTGCCATATTCCAGATGGGGACGAACTAATGCATTTATTAACAAGGGCAAGGTATCTCTGGTATATGTTACAAATGTGCTTTTCACAATTCCCAACATCTGGTTTGCTCTTTTAACTGCAGCGGACACTTATGCATGGAATTTCAATTCAGAGTCAATGATTACCCCTAGATCTTTCTCTTCTTTAACTTGATCCAGTATTTCACCATTCATGGTATATACATAGTCTTGATTGTGGAAACCAAAATGCATCGCTTTACATTTTTTTGCATTAAACCTCAACTGCCACAGATTAGACCATTCACCTAGCTTCCTTAAATCTCCCTGCAAGTCCCAATGATCTTGTGATGTGTTTACTTCCTTGTAAATCTTTGTGTCATCAGCAAATATTTTAACTGTACTTGATACAGCATCAGGTAGATCATTGATAAACAACAAACAAAATTGGTCCCAAAACACTTCCCTGTGGTATACCACTTTTCACTGCTGTCCAGTCAGATCTGTCTTCATTCATGACTACCCGTTGTCTTCGGCCTGTCAAGAAACTTTCTATCCAATAATAAGTTTTTCCTTCTATCCCATAAGCTTTCAGTTTACTTAAGTTTTTTATGAGGCACTGAGTCAAAAGCCTTCTGGAAGTCCAAATACACAACATCAAAGCTCTTTCCATGCTCCACAAACCATGTTGCTGATCAGCAAAAAGACCATTATCAATCATGTGTTTGACAATATCGTCTCTTACTATTGTCTCCATAATCTTACACACAACTGCTGTTAGACTTATTGGCCTATAATTTCCAGGCTGCCGTCGACTTCCTTTTTTATGGATTGGGGTGATATTGGCATCTTTCCAGCCTTGTGGAATTTCACCAGTTTCTTGAGATTTATTGTAAATAATATTTAATGGTAGGCTAATACTAGGTGCTATTTCACTAAGCATTTTTGGGTGAAAACCATCTGGTCCAGCTGATTTGTTTTTTCTCAGTTTTATTAGTTTCTTTCTCACTTTTTCTTCACTAATTACCACATGATCTAATCTGTTACTGCCAACATATTTGTTTTCTAACTGTGGTATATTTCTTTCATCCTCCTCAGTGAAAACATGACAAAAGAAGTCATTTAATGTTGCTGCTTTATCAATATCATTTCTTGCTATGTTACCATTGCCACAGTCCAAGTCACCAATCCTAGATCTTGTCCGGAGTTTACTATTAGCATATTTCCAAAATGCTTTGGGGTTATGCTTAATCTCACTAGCCAGTTTCTTTTTAAAGTCTTTTCTTAAATTTCTTGTTAAGTTTCTGAGTGCATTCACTTCAGCCTTATATAACCTTTCATCTTCACTATCATGTGTGAGTCTAAAACGCTTCCATTTAGTAAACTTACATTTTCTTATTTTCTCCACCCTGTGATTTATGTAAGATCTACCATGTTTCTTGGCCTTCACTACAGGAATGTTCTCATCCATCTGCTCCCTCAAGTGATTGCTGAAAAAGCTCCATGCCTCATGCACATCGATGTTCATCATACAATTTGTCCAGTCTATTTCCCCAAGCTTCCATGCCATTTGTTCGTAGTTACCTTTAAAATAGTTGTATCTTTTCATTTCACTTTTCTGCATATTAGTATAAAGATTCATATCATATATTAAACACACATGATCACTCATACCCAATGGTGAATCATAATCTATGTTAGTGACCATACCTTATTTGTTTGTAATTATTAAATCCAATAGACTTGGTTGCTCATGTATTCTATACCTTGTAAACTGAGTGACATGCTGGAATAAGAATGAGTTGTGCATTGCCCAAATAAATCTGTTTGCTCTATGATTGGGATGTTCTGATGAGTGCCAATTTGTCCAATCTATTTCAGGGTAATTGAAGTCACCTACTATCATAATGTGGGTATATTCCCTTGACTCTGCCACTTGTCTTAATACTGTACATAAGGCTGAATTATTTTCCTCACTGCTATTGGGACTTCTATAAATACATCCCAGTAACAGACAATCATTACCTGTAAGTTTTAAGTTACACCATATACTCTCTTCAAAATCAGTGTTAATTTCTATATCACTTGCATTGATATCATTATCGATATACAAAGCAACACCCCTTCCATTTTCTTTTTCCAAGTTTGTAAATAAATAATAACCATCAATTTCTAGTTGAGATTTTAACATTGTTCTCCCAGGATTTTTAGGTTTAACTTCCATCACTGCTATTACTTTTGGCTTGTGTAACTGAATTTTAATCTTCAACTCATGCATTTTATTAGCTAATGAATCTGCATTGGTGTATAATACATTGAGTTTGTGCATCAACTTTTTAATTCTAACTGCTCTATTTACATGACTTTTTACAGTAGAGGTTAATCCACTAGATGCTACATATTTATTTTGATTTTTACTATTTTCTTTTGTCCTAGGGGGCCTCTTACTCTGTATTGGAAATTTCCCGACTGGTCATTCTGTTCCATTTCATTGGCTTGATCCTTCAGCTGTTTTATCCGGGCCCTCTGGTTAGGAGTGTAATCAATATCAATGCTCACTCTCCTAAATTTCTCTTCTGCATGTTTTAGCCCTGTTACATTATTGAAGACCTTATTTTTGGTTAAGACTGAATCCAGTGAGACAAGAAGAGGTCGTACTCTTCCCTCCTCCCTTTTGCCAAGTCGGAAACATCTAGTGATATTGTCTGCACTGAAATCATCCATTTCCAGTGAACCCTGACATAATTCTTGAATAAAAGCTTTATCATGGCCTCTAAATTCTTTAAAGTTGGTTGAGACACTTTCCTTAGCTCTATAAACAATAATATTGAGCTTTCTCTGCTCATCCTCCCTTAAGTCACTCATAACTCTCTCTCTCATGTTATTCATTTCCGAGGTATGACTGTCAACACTTACAGTAGAAGTAGTGCCTTTGCCTTGTTGTTAGTCTCTACTATATGCGTTCTCTAAATCCATCCATTTAGCCTCTAAGCTACCCAATCTTATTTCCATATCTTTTCTTTCTTTCTTTTCCCAATCTGCATTTTCCCTTAACTCTGTTATCTCAACTTCTATCACTTTCTGTTTCGATTCCAGCTCCAATTGCTGCTCTCCTAGTTGCTGGATGGTTTTAAACATTTTGTTTACCCATTTTTGCATGAGTTGCATAGCCAAAGAAATTGCTTTCCTGCTTTTTCATCATTTATAAAGTTGTATACTGCTTCTGGTATGCCCTCACATTCTATATGGAACCATAGCTCACATACCTCACATCCGACGGACTTGCTGTTATCTTTTACCATTTCTCCACACCCCGAACATAAGTCACTATGTTTCCTCTTCTTTTCTTGTACAGGTAGGTTATTTGTCACTTTATCCTTTTGCCTGGTCCCCCCAACACCTCTTCTATTGTAGTTGTTTCCTTTACCATCTGCCATGTTTGTTGACTTCACAATCTCCAAAATTATTGTAATTTAATTGCAATTCTAATTTAAATTTAAATGCCAAGGTCTTATGCTAAGGCATATAGGCCCCCTTATCTGGGTCAGGACAATGGCCAACAAGGTGGCTTAGGCCTTTATTTGTTAAAATAATTTTAGCAAAGAAATTTGTTAAAATAATTTTAGCAAAGAAACTATCCTAAACTATGTCGGGAAAGCATTGGGAAATAGTGATTATCAAATGGTTTGTTTTAACTTAGGAATAGCAAAAGGTAGAACATCAACAAACTCCACAAAAACTCTGAATTTTTATAGGGGAGATTAAGATAAATTATGAAACTTGCTAAATCAGATTAGGTGGGAAATAGAATTCAGGGGGAAGAATACTTATAAGATGTGGGACACTTTTAAAAGGACTATATTAAATATAGTCCAGGAGCAGTGTATTCCAATGAAGGCTATTAAGAAGAAATGTATGAAAGCATTGTAGTGGAATCACAAGATAGGTAGGAAAATTTCTGAGAAGAAAAGGGCATACCAAAGATTAAAGAGAGAAGGTACTTTTGACAATTTAAATCATTATAGGTTAACCAGAAATGAGCTAAATAAGATTATTAAGAAGAGCAAAAGGGCGTCAGAAATTAATTTAGCTCAAAATAATAATAAAGATCCAAGAAAATTCTTTAGCTATTATAAAATTAATGACAAACATAACATAACATAATTTCACGGATGACAAAAAGCCATAAGGGCCTATCAAAGGTCATCCGCATCCATCAAAACCCCCCCACAACATAATATAACAGATGACAAAAGCCACAAGGGCCCATCTAACAAATCTAACAGTGATAAAATAGGGCCTATTAGATATGAAGGGGTTTTGAAAGAATCTGATGAGAAAATAGTAGAGGTTCTTAAGCATCATTTTTCTTCCGTATTTACACAAGAATATCAAGATAGATTAATTGATGATAATTCTAGGTCAAGGAAAGTAGTGTTGAATAGGGTTAATGCGAACAGGGAAATAATTAAACGGCTTATATTGGAGTTAAATACTAGTAAGTCATCTGGCCCAGACAACATTCATTCTATGTTACTCAAAGATGGTGAAGATAGTATTGCAGTAGCTCTTAAGAAGATATATACTAGATCACTAGAGTTTGGAGAAATAGCTAATGATTGTAAATTAGTGAATGTAGTGCCAATTTTTAAAAAGGGAAGTAAGAGGACTCGAATAACTTTAGGCTGGTAAGCTTAACTTCTATTGTTTGTAAAATTCTTGAGAAGATATTTAAGAAGGGGATTTCTGACCATCTAGAGTATGGTAGGTTAATAAATGATGCTCAGCATGGGTTTAGAAGAGGTAGATGGTGTTTAACAAATTTAGTGGATTTTATGGATTATGTTACTAAACAATTAGATAAGGGAGAGAATGTTGATGTAATTTACTTAGATTTTAGCAAAGTTTTTGATAAGGTTCCACAAAGGAGAGTTAGTTCACAAATTAAAAATGCATGGGATATGTGGTAAAGTTTTAAAATTGGATAACTGGATGGCTGAAAGGCAGGAAACAGAGTTGTGCTGAATGAGGTGAGGTCACAGTGGAGGGACGTTATCAGTGGCATACCTCAGGGATCCGTTCTAGGAACTTTACTATTCATAGTTTATATAAATGATCTTGGGGAGGCTGTAAATAGCAAGGTGTCAATTTTTGCTGATGACACTAAATTGGCAGCTGTAGTCAAAGAAGTTGAGGGTAGCTTTAAAGTGAATAGTGACAAATAAATTATTAGCTTGGGCTCAGAAGTGGCAGATGACTTTAAGCTTAAAAAATGCAAAGTTCTTAACATGGGAAGGGATAATAGGGAATTTAGCTATGAAATGGATGGGCATTGGCTGAATTCATTTGAGGATGAGGACTAGGTCGTAGTACTAGATAGGTCACTGAAGTTTTCAAAGCAGTGTATTGAGGCAAAAAATAGAGCAAATAGGGTGCTAGGATATATTAAGAGGAATGTTAGCTACAAGAGTAAAGAGGTTATCCTTAAACTCTTATGACTTGTATGTTAGGCCACATTTAGAGTACTGTATACAAGCATGGTCACCACATTTTAGATATGACATCAACCTGTTAGAGTCAGTACAAAGAAGGGTAACAAAAATAATACCTTTCCTGAAGCACCTTTAATATGAAGTCGACTGAGATTTGTTGTTGTTCCTTTAGATTTGTGGAGGGGTTCACTCTTCTTGCATGGAGTATCTCTTCCCACCAAGCCAATAACTTCTAATTTTTTTCTGTCTTGACTTTAAGAAGTATATTTGGTTTGTTTTGCACAGATTTGGATTTTAAAACAGAGCAGTGTTAATACTACAGTTTTCTAATAGAAAGTTATACACTACACAATTTGCTGCACAGTATAATCTTATTAATTGAAATTAGTTATGGATCTATATTTGAAATTAGAAGATCAATTATTATTGATTTGAGCTTTCAATGCCCAATTTTATTGATTTGGCTTTAAGTGTAAAATCTAATTGCTTTTTCTTTTAGAGGATGAATACCTGTGTAAATAATGTTCAAGTGGGATCATAAAGTAATTTTAAGCTGTAAATGCTTTCAAATGCTAGTTAAAAGTGATGGCTATAGTTAGTAAATTAAAGACCAACACCAATCTTCACCCATGGGGCTTCTCTCCATAGGGGTTTGGAAAAGAAGTGGAACCTTGTTAGTATCTTTAATATTTGGGCTTAAGTGTGTTCTTAGCTAAATTTAGGTAACGGTAATATTTATATAGGTAGTTATAGACAACTTAAATTAATTGATCAGGTAGTTATAGGCAGGTTAAATTAATTAATCAATCAAACATTGTTTATAGATATTAAGTTATTTATTGGTATGGCAATAATCCAAGAGGTACATAGTACCTATTTTAGCAATATAGCTGTTATTTTCAAACGTAAATGAGACAAAAGCAGTTGTTTAAAATGAGTTTTAGAATTTTGATAGTTTTCTGGTAGAGGCGAGAAATTTAAGAAGAAATTTTTTAATCTTTTTTTGGATAACATAACATAACATAACATAACATAATTACACGGATGACAAAAGCCACAAGGGCCTATCAAAGGTCATCCGCCTCCGTCAAAACCCACCCACAAAAAGCACCATCACCAGGGGAAGACAAAATCAAAGTCCCCCACAATATAATATAACGGATGACAAAAGCCACAAGGGCTCATCATAGGTCATCCGAGTCAAGCGGCCTCTTTTTCAAGGCACCCAAACTCCCAGGAAAACTACATCCAGAGGATTGCATCCAGAAACAAGGGTATCACCAATCAAGGCTTGTCAAGAACTAAATCATGCAGCTATAGATATATACAAACAATATTAATATATACAAAACTTAGGAACCATCACAACCTTCCCTTCCCATAAACTCATCCAACCTACTCTTAAATACATTTAGATTTGGACTACCTACTACCCTCTGCGGCAATTTGTTCCAGAAGTCTACCACTCTATTGGTGAAAAAATACTTTCTTAAATCCAACCTACACCCTTGCTTTTTAATTTTCAAGTGGTGACCTCTAGTCCGATTTCCATCATCTAACTCAAAAAACTTGCTAACATCCAATTTATCTATCCCGGAAAAAATTTTAAAGAGCTCAATCATATCCCCTCTCACACACCTCCTTTCGAACGAGAACATATTTAATACCCTCAGTCTATCTTCATATTCAAGGTGCCTCAGGGAAGGAATAATCTTTGTTGCCCTCCGTTGCACTGACTCAAGAAGGTTAATATCGTGTCTAAAATATGGGGACCATGCCTGTATACAGTACTCTAGATGTGGCCTAACATAAGAGTTATAGAGTTTAAGAATAACCTCCTTACTTTTGTAACTGACATTTCTCTTAATAAAACCCAGCACTCTATTTGCCCTATTTCTTGCTTCAATACACTGCTTAGAAAACCTTAATGACTTATCTATTACTACTCCTAGATCTTTCTCATCCTCTACTGAGCTCAGCCAATGCCCATCCATTTCATAGTTAAATTCTCTATTATCTTTTCCCATGTTAATAACTTTGCACTTTTCAAGGTTGAAAGTCATTTGCCACTTATGTGCCCAGGATAACAATTTATTTAAGTCCCCCTGCACTTTAAAATTATCATCAATATCTTTAACTACAGCTGCTAATTTGGTATCATCCGCAAAAATTGACACTTTATTATTAACTGCCTCCCCAAGATCGTTTATATAGATGACAAATAATAATGGACCGAGAACTGATCCCTGAGGAACCCCACTGATAACATCCCTCCACTCTGACTTTACACCATTTAGCACTACCCTTTGCTTCCTGTCTTTCAGCCACTCAGCTATCCAATTTGAAACACCCCCACATATCCCAATCATTTTTAATTTATGAACTAGTCTCCTGTGTGGTACCTTATCAAATGCTTTACTAAAATCTAAGTAAATTATATCTACATTCTCTCCCTTATCTACTTGATCTGTTACAAACTCCAGAAAGTCTAGTAAGTTAGTCAAACATGATCTACCTGATCTAAACCCATGCTGAGCATCGCTGATTAACCCCTCCCTCTCTAGATGTTGGCAAATCCCTTTTTTAACTATTTTCTCAAGAATTTTACAGACTACAGGAGTTAGGCTAACCGGTCTAAAGTTATTTGGATCCTCTTTACTACCCTTCTTGAAAATGGGGACTACATTCGCTCTCTTCCAATCATCGGGTATTTCTCCATATTCCAATGACCTAGTATATAACTTGTCCAGAGCTATTGAGATACTTTCTACCCCTTCCTTAAGTATCCTAGAATGAATATTATCAGGGCCGGAGGCCTTGGTAGTATCTAAATCACCTATTAGTCCTTTTATCATCCTCCGATCCACACAAATGTTAGTAAACACCTCTTTTCCTGACCTATGAGTACTATACATAGGACTATTTAGTTTCTCTTTTGTAAATACTGATGCAAAATGACCATTTAGTACCTCAACTATTTCCTCATCAGTTTCTCTCACAAACCCTTCATATTTGATAGGTCCTATTTTAACTCTGCCACACTTGTTATTAGTTTTATAGTAACTAAAGAACTTTCTAGGATCTTTGTTGCTATCCTGAGCTAATTTAATTTCTGACACCCTTTTGTTCTTCTTTATAATCTTATTTAACTCATTCCTAGCCATTCTATAATCACTTAAATTTTGAATATTATTTTCTACCTGTAATTTTTTATATGCCCTTTTCTTCTCTGAAATTTTTCTAGCTATCTCCTGATTCCACCATAATGGTTTCCTACTTTTGTTCCTAATGGCCTTCATTGGGATACATTGTTCTTGGACTACATTTATTATATGCTTGAAAGTATCCCACATCCCATAAGCATTTTTACCTCTGAATTCTATATCCCAGTCTACCAAATTTAGCAAGCTTCGAAGTTTTACATAATCTCCCTTATGAAAATTTGGAACTTTTTCAGCATTCTCAGTTATTTTACCCTTCTCAATTCCCAAGTTAAAACGAACTATCTGATGGTCACTATTTCCCAATGCTTCCCCAACAGTCAATTCTTGAACTAAATGATCACTGTTAGAAAGTACTAAATCTAATATATTGTCCCCCCTCGTTGGCTCATTAACAAATTGATTCAAAAAATTATCCTCAAAGCATTCTATGAACCTGCCACTTGTTCTATCCCTACCTATCATATTTTCCCAGTCCACAGAGTTTAAGTTGAAGTCCCCAATAATAACTGCATCTGTTTCACATCCCTTACTTATTTCCCTTATCATTAGTTCATCTATATCATCAGTCTGCCCAGGTGGCCTGTAAAAAGCTCCCAAATGCACCATTCTATTTTTACTGAACCTAATATCTATCCAAAGTGACTCAACTCCATCCTGCTTTATTGAAGTATTTAAACTTGAAACAATGTTGTTTTTTATATAGATAATTATTCCTCCACCAATCCTACCTGTCCTTTGACTAATGTACATATTATAGCCCTGAAAATCAAATTCACTTATAGTGTCACTAAATTCTATTTCATTAACCCATGATTCAGTAACGCATAATATATCTATATCCTCATTGCTAATATAACTAAATAGCTCATCCTTCTTGTTTCTAAGACTACGAGCATTTGTATAGAAACAATTTAACCCCCCTATCCCTGAAGCACCTCTTGAAACTTGAATGACCTCACCTCTATCGCCTTGGAACCTATTTCTGTTATGTGCCAAGTCCATTCTACTTTCAGTACTATAATGTCCTCTCATAATTCCCTGACCACTATTAGTATCTAGTTTCCCGCCTGCAAAGACCTAATAACACGATCATACTCCTCCCACAACACATCTACCCCCCTCCTACTCAAATGCAGTCCATCCATCGCATACATTTCTTTCATTCCAACAAACCTATCCCACACATCCACAAACATGACACCTTCCATCTCACACATCCTCCTCACATAATCATTCTGAGGAGGTGGCTGAAGCCACCTCCTCAGAAAAGAATTTTAAGAGTTATATTTTTAATATTAAAAGAGCTTAGATTGTGTATCATTTTTTGAATTTTTATATTGTAAGCCTGACAGTCTAATAAATAATGTTTTACTGTTTCAGGCAAATTACATTGGTAGCAGTTTGGTGAATCTATTAATTTAATTTTGTTTAGATGGTAATTTAAGCCTACATGTCCTGATTTTAGTCTAATAAGTGCTGTTTCAAGTCTCCTATGCCTATCAAAAGACCATGGCCAATGATTGAATTTGTTTTTTATTTCATCAAATTGAGTAGAAGTTACAGATCTTCCCCATATAGAAGAGTATTCTTTTTGTATCTTTTCTTTTAATAGTTGTTTCTATATTAATAAAGTTGTGTGAAGCTTTAGCCAGTAAATATGCTTTTTCATTTCCTACAATCCCTATATGAGGGTATCCACTGAAAATATATTTTATGATTATTACTTTGAAGAGAGTGCCACAGAGATACTATTTCAGTAACTAGATTAGAGTATGTTTGGTTTGTCTTATATTCTTCTAATATATAAAGGCTAGATTGTGAGTCAGTGAGTATAACGGAAGATGTAGCAGGGTAATTTTTGCAATGCCAAAGTGCCTTTTTACTGGCAAATAGTTCAGCAAAAAGTACAGTATGATCTGCATCCAATTTCCAAGAGTAGCATTGACCAAGGTTTTGAATAAAGATTGCAGATGAACATGCGTATTTATTATTTAAGAGTAATTTAGATCCATCAGTAAATATTTTTTGAAATCCGATGAAATTGCTGTTGATATAATCTTCTATTAATATTTTACTAGTACTCGGCATTGATTTTGAGTAAGTTAATGGTAAATTTGATTGTATATGGGGGGACCACCCTACGATGATCCTGAGTTTCAATCAATTGATGGGGCTGGGGGGCACAGCCCCCAGTACATAACCCTAATTGTTTATAGAATAATGTTCTAACATTTACAGAAGTGAATGATTTAACCAAATCATTTCTGCACCTTTAATCGTTTTACAAATTATAATGGGGGTGGGGTCTGAAATCAGAAATGACTGAATTGAATTTTTATTTTGTTTTTTAGTTTGTTTTTTGGCTTTGTTTGGGAAGGTTGTCTTACAGGAAGCTCCTGATTCTCATTGCAAGATTGGGATATAATACTGATTTGGGTGTGTAGTTTTTCTTGTATTTATTTAATACATCAATCACTGTGTAATAAATACATTAGTGATTAATACTTTTGGGGAAGATAACTGGCAGCAATCCTCAGCAAGAATTTTTTTGGTGAGTGTTAACTTTGTCCTTAGTAAATTTCTGAGAGTGATGATGAATGGTGGGTGACAATGGATAGGATAGATAAGTTAGGACAGATTAGGTGTTTGAAAAGGAAGGACATAGAACCTGTTAGGTTGACTAACAGATTCAATGTCCTGAGAGAGGAAGAGTGTGAAAGTGATTTGCCTGATGTGATTGTGGATGAAAGCAGGATGGGTGGTAGTGTGACTGAGAGCAGGAGGGAGGGTAATGTTAGGCCAAGACAGAATAGGAGAATGACTGAGGTGCTAGTGATGGGTGACTTTCAGATTAGGTATTTAGATAGGAAGTTGAGTGATAGCACGTGGAAGGGAATGAGAGTTTGTCTGCCGGGTGCTGGTGTAAGTGATGTTTGTGAGAGGTATGATAGGCTGGTTTCTGGGTGTGAGAGGGATGCAGTTGTGATTACGCATGTGGGAGTGAATGATGTAAAGAAGGTGGGTACGTGTGAGTTACGTGAGCAGTATAAAAGGTTAGTTGAAAAGATGAGTAAAAGCAGGGTAAAAGGTGTTGTTTCTGGTGTGCTTCCGAGATTGGATATGGGGTTAAATGGTTGTCGCGTGCAATTGGTTTGAATGAATTTGTGAAAGGACTGTGTGAGGAGTTAGGATTGGTGTTTGTAGATGTCTGGAGTGGGTTTTACGGGAATAGGAGGTTGTATGCAATGGAGGGGCTCCATCTTAGTCGGGCAGGTGTTGAGGTTCTATGGGGGGAGGCTGGATAGTGTGATTACGTCCTTACGGGTGGGAAACTAGAACATAAGAACATAAGAAAAGAAGGAGACTGCAAAAGACCATTCATGGCCTACACTTGGCAGCTCCTGTTCCAGTCAACACACAAAAGATTTCTTACCAGAGAAAAGTCATCAACATTGTCACCCTTTACAGGAGTTTGTCAGATCTAATCTACAATATACATAAAAGGCATCCAGAGGATTATGTCCATTCATGCCCCTGCAAAATATAATCTCCCCACTGCTTAGAAGAATATATACATATGTACATAAAAAAAAGTCAGTCCCATCTAGCAGCTTCATCCATATATTTATCTAATCTATTTTTAAAACTACCCAGAGAGGAGGCTTCTATCCCATGTTTAGTGAGCCTATTCCATTCATCTACCACACGATTTGTAAACCAATTCTTCCCAATCTCCTTCTTAAACCTATACTTATCAAGCTTAAACATAACATAACATAACATAATTTAACGGATGACAAAAGCCACAAGGGCCCATCAAAGGTCATCCGTATCCATCAAATCCCACCCATATAATGCATCCATAGGATTTTGTCAGATCATGCAGCTACAATATACAATTTAACAATCCATAGGAATGTCCAACCATGCATCTACAATATATAATTTAAAGCCTCCATAGGAGTCTGTCAAAAACAAAATCAAAATCCCCCAAAATATACAATAAAAAGAAACTGCATCCACAGGAATGAGTCAAGAAACATATCCACATACCAAAAAGTAAGAAATTAACCCTCCATCCCCATATAATCATCCAATCTGCGCTTGAAAACATTCAAGTTTGGGCTGTCTACAGTCTCAGGTGGCAAACTATTCCAATAATCCACCACTCTGTTAGTGAAAAAATATTTTCTAACATCCAGTCTGCACCTCTGTTTTTTAATCTTTAAGTGGTGGCCTCTAGTTCTATTACTACCTTCTAACTCAAATAACTTGCTGAAATCTAATTTATCCATCCCAGAAAAGATTTTAAAAAGCTCAATCATATCTCCCCTCACACACCTTCTTTCAAATGAAAACATATTTAATACCCTCAGTCTATCTTCATATTGAAGGTGCTTCAGGGATGGTATTATTTTTGTTGCCCTCCTTTGTACTGACTCTAATAAGTTTATATCATGTCTAAAATGTGGTGACCATGCCTGTATACAGTACTCTAAATGTGGCCTGACATAAGAGTTGTATAGTTTAAGGATGACCTCCTTACTCTTGTAGCTAACGTTTCTTTTAATGTAACCTAGCACCCTATTTGCTCTATTTTTTGCCTCAATACACTGCTTTGAAAATTTCAGTGACCTATCTACTACCACTCCTAAGTCTTTCTCATCTTCAACTGAATTAAGCCAATATCCATCCATCTCATAGCTAAATTCCCTATTATCTCTCCCCATGTTAATAACTTTGCATTTATTAAGGTTAAAAGTCATCTGCCACTTCTGAGCCCAAGCTAACAGCTTATCTAAGTCACCCTGCACTTTAAAGCTACCCTCAACCTCTTTGACTACAGCTGCCAATTTAGTGTCATCAGCAAAAATTGACACTTTGCTATTTACACCTTGCCCAAGATCATTTACATAGATTATAAATAATAAAGGGCCTAAAACTGATCCCTGAGGTACGCCACTAATAACATTCCTCCACTCTGACCTCACTCCATTCAGTACAACTCTCTGTTTCCTATTTTTCAGCCATTCAGTTATCCAATTTAAAACGTTCCCACATATCCCATGCAGCTTTAATTTATGAACTAGTCTTCTATGTGGAACCTTATCAAAAGCTTTGCTGAAATCTAAGTAGATCACATCAACTTTCTCACCCCTATCTAATTCTTTAGTTACATAATCCATAAAATCCAGTAAATTAGTTAAACACGATCTATCTTTTCTAAAACCATGCTGAGCATCATTAATTAACCTGCTGCTCTCTAGATGATCAGAAATTCCCTTCTTAACCATCTTCTCAAGAATTTTACAGACTATAGAAGTTAAGCTTACTGGTCTAAAGTTATTTGGGTCCTCTTTGCTTCCCTTTTTAAAAATTGGCACTACATTTGCCAATTTCCAATCATAAACCCATTGCTACGTGTCATGTCATGTTCACTAAGTATAAGAACCTTACCGAGATCCCCTTTATTATATCCTTTTACCCATTTGAAGACTTCAATCAATTCCCCTCTGACTCTTCTTTCCAATGTATGTAGATTTAGTTTTCTAAGCCTTTCACCATAAGGTAAGTTCCTTAGCCCACCAATCATCTTTGTCATCCTTCTCTGCACAGACTCAAGCAAATCAATATTCTTCCTATAATATGGTGACCAAAATTGTACTGCATAGTCTAGATGAGGCCTAACTAGCGCCAGATACAGTTTTAGAATGACTTCAGCACTCTTATTGTTTACACTCCTCCTAATGAATCCCAATATCCTATTAGCTTTATTCTTAGCATTTAGGCATTGCTTTCTAGGACGAAGGTCTGAACTTACCAAAATACCCAAGTCCCTCTCACAATCGGTCCTCCCTAAAATTCTCCCATTTAATTTATAACTATTCAATGGATTATTTCTACCTATACTAAGTACACTACATTTGTCCATGTTAAACTTCATTTGCCATTTCTCGACCCAATTGGACAGAATGGTTAATTCCTTCTGCATTACAACAGCATCAGAATCAGCCCTAATGGCCCTACCTAGCTTAGTATCATCAGCAAATTTACTCAGGTCACTACTTATACCTATGTCAAGATCATTAATATAAATTAACAATAGCGAGGGACCCAAAACACATCCTTGCGGAACTCAACTGCTAACACACCCCCACTCAGATTTAACTCCATCTATACTAACTCTTTGCTGCCTATCACCAAGCCATCGATCCTGCCATCGATCCTGTGTGCTTTAACTTTGCTCAGAAGCCGTAAGTGTGGCACTCGATCAAAAGCCTTACTAAAGTCCAGGTATAAAATATCATAGTTTTCATCATTATCTGCTGCTTCATACACCTTACTATAAAAAGACAGCAAATTAGTCAGACAGGATTTACCCTTACTAAAGCCATGCTGTGATTCTTTTATCAACTTATGCTTATCCAAGTGATCTCTAATATTCCTTGCTATAATAGATTCCATCATTTTCCCTACCACTGATGTCAAACTTACTGGTCTGTAATTAGACATCTTTGTTTTATCCCCTTTCTTAAATATAGGTATCACATTGGCTTTCTTCCATGCCACTGGCACAATGCCACTCTCCAATGATTTTCTAAAGATGCATGCTAGGGGCTCACTTAACACATCCTTACATTCTTTAAAAATTCAAGGAAAGAGCTCATCAGGACCGGGTGCTTTACTACTTTTGATTTTATCAATTTCCTTTGTCAGAAGCTGTTAGAGGTAAGGGAATAACAGGAATAGAGGGCAGGTGTAGGAAATGGAAGGGATGCAGAGATAGAGGCATAGCTAGGGGGGAGGGCATACTGATGCGTTATAGGGGGACTAATGCACAAGTGAATGAGCAGATAACTAGAAATAAAAAAACACGATGCAATGAAGATGGGAATAATAAAATAACCTTAAAAATATACTACACAAATGGTCGGAGTATAAGGAATAAGATAGATCTCTTAAAAGCGTTAGCAAGTGAAGAGAATTTTGATATTAATGCGATAACAGAATAATGGCTTGTTTGGCAGGTAATCACTTTAAACCTGAGGTTGAGATTGAGGGTTTTAACATGTTCCATACAGATAGGAATAGGAAGAGAGGAGGAGGGGTTATTATTTATATTAAAGATAATCTCCAGTTTTGTGTAAACAGTAAAATTAAATTAGATGATAACACAGAGTCATTATGGCTAAATGTAAAGGAAGGTAAAAACAAGCTTGTCAAAGGATTTTATACAGACCACCAAATCTTAGTAAGGAAGCTTCAAATCTTCTGTGGCAGGAGATAGAACGGGCATGTAGAAGTAAGCATGTGTGTATAATGGGCTATTTTAATTACAGAAATATAGACTGGGAAGCTCTTGTGGGTGATCAGGAGGCTGAGGAATTTTTTAATGTTGTCCAAGATAATTTTCTGAGGCAGATTATTAACGAACCCACTAGAGGTAATAATATACTGGATTTAGTTCTGACAAATAGGTGAGAAGTTATTAAGGATACTGAGATTGGAGGAAATTTGGGTAATAGTGACCATTGTGAAATTAGATTCAAGATGAAATGGAATGGTATTGATAGTAGCATGAACAATGTTAAAATTCCGGACTTTAGAAGAGCAAATTATAATGGGCTAAGGACTTACCTGGAGGCAGTTGTACAGAAACCAGGCAATGAAATCAATTCAGGAATAGATTCAATGATATCAGTTAGTGGAGACAATAATCACCAGGAGGAAGAGATTACAATTGAAGAGGAGTATGAAAGAATAATTGAGCAATTAATTACAGGTCAGATGATTCAACATTCCATATAAGGAGATTAGGACAAAAAATAATGACCCAAAATAGATGACATATAAAATTAAGCATTATATTGGCATTAAAAAGGGAATAAAAGGAAAATAAAAAATGGAGATGATCACTTAAGGCAGAGATATAATGAACTAGCAAGAGATGTTAAAAAGTTAATTAGAGTAGCAAGGAGAAATTATGAAATTAAAGTGGCAAATAGGGCAAAGGAAGATCCTAAAAATTTTTAGCAATTATACAAAACTAAGGTTAGAGATAAAATAGGCCCACTTATAGATTCCAATGGAGAATTAGTGAGTGATAGGGACTCAATGGCTGGAATGCTAAATGACTTTTTTTTCTCTCAGTATTTACACAGGAGGATACTCTAAATATACCTGAGGTGTCAATGATCTTTCAGGGTAATGATGAAGAGAAATTAAAGGATATCTTGATCACAAAGGAGATAGTGACAAAGGAAATTGATAAAATCAAAAGTAGTAAAGCACCCGGTCCTGATGAGGTCTTTCCTAGAATTTTGAAAGAATGTAAGGATGTGTTAAGTGAGCCCCTAGCATGCATCTTTAGAAAATCATTAGAGAGTGGCATTATGCCAGTGGCATGGAAGAAAGCCAATGTGATACCTATATTTAAGAAAAGGGATAAAACAAATGTGTCTAATTACAGACAGCAAGTTTGACATCAAAGGTAGGCAAAATGATGGAATCTATTATAGCAAAGAATATTAGAGATCACTTGGATAAGCATAAGTTGATAAAAGAATCACAGCATGGCTTTAGTAAGGGTAAATCCTGTCTGACTAATTTGCTGTCTTTTTATAGTAAGGTGTATGAAGCAGCAGATAATGATGAAAACTATGATATTTTATACTTGGACTTTAGTAAGGCTTTTGATCGAGTGCCACACTTACGGCTTCTGAGCAAAGTTAAAGCACACAGGATCGATGGCAGTATATTTAGGTGGATTCAGTCATGGCTTGGTGACAGATAGCAAAGACATAGTATAGATGGAGTTAAATCTGACTGGGGGTGTGTTAGCAGTGGAGTTCCGCAAGGATCTGTTTTGGGTCCCTTGCTATTGTTAATTTATATTAATGATCTTGACATAAGTATAAGTAGTGACCTGAGTAAATTTGCTGATGATACAAAGCTAGGTAGGGCCATTAGGGCTGATTCTGATGCTGTTGTAATGCAGGAGGAATTGACCATTCTGTCCAATTGGGTCGAGAAATGGCAAATGAAGTTTAACATGGACAAATGTAGTGTAATTAGTATAGGTAGAAATAATCCATTGAATAGTTATAAATTAAATGGGAGAATTTTAGGGAGGACCAATTGTGAGGGGGACTTGGGTATTTTGGTAAGTTCAGACCTTCGTCCTAGAAAGCAATGCCTAAATGCTAAGAATAAAGCTAATAGGATATTGGGATTCATTAGGAGTGTAAAGAATAAGAGTGCTGAAGTCATTCTAAAACTGTATCTGGCGCTAGTTAGGCCTCATCTAGACTATGCAGTACAATTTTGGTCACCATATTATAGGAAGAATATTGATTTGCTTGAGTCTGTGCAGAGAAGGATGACAAAGATGATTGGTGGGCTAAGGAACTTAACTTATGGTGAAAGGCTTAGAAAACTAAATCTACATACATTAACATAACATAACATAACATAATTTAACGGATGACAAAAGCCACAAGGGCCTATCAAAGGTCATCCGTATCCATCAAATCCCACCCATATAATGCATCCATAGGATTTTGTCAGATCATGCAGCTACAATATACAATTTAACAATCCATAGGAATGTCCAACCATGCATCTACAATATATAATTTAAAGCCTCCATAGGAGTCTGTCAAAAACAAAATCAAAATCCCCAAAAATATACAATAAAAAGAAACTGCATCCACAGGAATGAGTCAAGAAACATATCCACATACCAAAAAGTAAGAAATTAACCCTCCATCCCCATATAATCATCCAATCTGCGCTTGAAAACATTCAAGTTTGGGCTGTCTACAGTCTCAGGTGGCAAACTATTCCAATAATCTACCACTCTGTTAGTGAAAAAATATTTTCTAACATCCAGTCTGCACCTCTGTTTTTTAATCTTTAAGTGGTGGCCTCTAGTTCTATTACTACCTTCTAACTCAAATAACTTGCTGAAATCTAATTTATCCATCCCAGAAAAGATTTTAAAAAGCTCAATCATATCTCCCCTCACACACCTTCTTTCAAATGAAAACATATTTAATACCCTCAGTCTATCTTCATATTGAAGGTGCTTCAGGGATGGTATTATTTTTGTTGCCCTCCTTTGTACTGACTCTAATAAGTTTATATCATGTCTAAAATGTGGTGACCATGCCTGTATACAGTACTCTAAATGTGGCCTGACATAAGAGTTGTATAGTTTAAGGATGACCTCCTTACTCTTGTAGCTAACATTTCTTTTAATGTAACCTAGTACCCTATTTGCTCTATTTTTTGCCTCAATACACTGCTTTGAAAATTTCAGTGACCTATCTACTACCACTCCTAAGTATTTCTCATCTTCAACTGAATTAAGCCAATATCCATCCATCTCATAGCTAAATTCCCTATTATCTCTCCCCATGTTAATAACTTTGCATTTATTAAGGTTAAAAGTCATCTGCCACTTCTGAGCCCAAGCTAACAGCTTATCTAGGTCACCCTGCACTTTAAAGCTACCCTCAACCTCTTTGACTACAGCTGCCAATTTAGTGTCATCAGCAAAAATTGACACTTTGCTATTTACACCTTGCCCAAGATCATTTACATAGATTATAAATAATAAAGGGCCTAAAACTGATCCCTGAGGTACGCCACTAATAACATTCCTCCACTCTGACCTCACTCCATTCAGTACAACTCTCTGTTTCCTATTTTTCAGCCATTCAGTTATCCAATTTAAAACGTTCCCACATATCCCATGCAGCTTTAATTTATGAACTAGTCTTCTATGTGGAACCTTATCAAAAGCTTTGCTGAAATCTAAGTAGATCACATCAACTTTCTCACCCCTATCTAATTCTTTAGTTACATAATCCATAAAATCCAGTAAATTAGTTAAACACGATCTATCTTTTCTAAAACCATGCTGAGCATCATTAATTAACCTGCTACTCTCTAGATGATCAGAAATTCCCTTCTTAACCATCTTCTCAAGAATTTTACAGACTATAGAAGTTAAGCTTACTGGTCTAAAGTTATTTGGGTCCTCTTTGCTTCCCTTTTTAAAAATTGGCACTACATTTGCCAATTTCCAATCATTTGGTATTTCTCCAGACTCTAGTGATTTAATAAATATCTTCTCGAGAGCTACTGCAATACTTTCTACACCTTCTTTGAGTATCCTAGAATGAATGTTGTCAGGGCCAGATGCCTTACTAGTATTTAACTGAATTATAAGCCCTTTAATTTCTTCTCTGTCTATATTAATAGAATTTATCACTACTTCCCTTGACCTAGAATTATCATCAATTAATCTAACTGGTTTCTCTTCTGTGAATACTGAAGCAAAATGAACATTAAGGACCTCTACTATTTCCTCATCAGATTCTTTCAAAACCCCTTCATATTTAATAGGCCCTATTTTATCACTGTTAGATTGATTATTGATTCTATAATAGCTAAAAGAAGAGTCAGAGGGGAATTGATTGAAGTCTTCAAATGGGTAAAAGGATATAATAAAGGGGATCTCGGTAAGGTTCTTATACTTAGTGAACATGACATGACACGTAGCAATGGGTTTAAGCTTGATAAGTATAGGTTTAAGAAGGAGATTGGGAGGAATTGGTTTACAAATCGTGTGGTAGATGAATGGAATAGGCTCACTAGGCATGTGATAGAAGCCTCCTCTCTGGGTAGTTTTAAGAATAGATTAGATAAATATATGGATGAAGCTGCTAGATGGGACTGACTTTTTTTATGTACATATGTATATATTCTTCTAAGCAGTGGGGAGATTATATTTTGCAGGGGCATGAATGGACATAATCCTCTGGATGCATTTTATGTATATTGTAGATTAGATCTGACAAACTCCTGTAAAGGGTGACAATTTGATGACTTTTCTCTGGTAAGAAATCTTTGGTGTGTTGACTGGAACAGGAGCTGCCAAGTGTAGGCCATGAATGGTCTTTTGCAGTCTCCTTTTCTTATGTTCTTATGTTATATTTGCGATGAGGATATAGATATATTATGTGTTACTGAATCATGGATTAATGAAATAGAATTTAGTGACACTATAAGTGAATTTGATTTACAGGGCTATAATATGTACATTAGTCAAAGGACAGGTAGGATTGGTGGAGGAATAATTATCTATATAAAAAACAACATTGTTTCAAGTTTAAATACTTCAATAAAGCAAGATGGAGTTGAGTCACTTAGGATAGATATTAGGTTCAGTAAAAATAGAATACTGCATTTGGGAGCTTTTTACAGGGCACTGGGGCAGACTGATGATATGGATGAACTAAAGATAAGGGAAATAAGTAAGGGATGTGAAACAGATGCAGTTATTATTGGGGACTTCAACTTAACTCTGTGGACTGGGAAAATATGATAGGTAAGGATAGAACAAGTGGCAGGTTCATAGAATGCTTTGAGGATAATTTTTTTAATCAATTTGTTAATGAGCCAACGAAGGGGTGACAATATATTAGATTTAGTACTTTCTAACATAAGAAAAGAAGGAGACTGCAAAAGACCATTCATGGCCTACACTTGGCAGCTCCTGCAGTGATCATTTAGTTCAAGAATTGACTGTTGGGGAAGTATTGAGAAATAGTGACCATCAGATAGTTCATTTTAACTTGGGAATTGAGAACGCTAAAATAACCGAGAATGCTGTAAAAGTTCCAAATTTTCATAAGGGAGATTAGGTAAAACTTCAAAGCTTGCTAAATTTGGTAGACTGTGATGTAGAATTCAGAGGTAAAAATGCTTATGGGATGTGGGATACTTTCAAGCATATAATAAATGTAGTACAAGAGCAATGTATCCCAATGAAGGCTATTAGGAACAAAAGTAGGAAACCATTATGGTGGAATCAGGAGATAGCTAGAAAAATTTCAGAGAAGAAAAGGGCATAAAAAATTACAGGTAGAAAATAATATTCAAAATTTAAGTGATTATAGAATGGCTAGGAATGAGTTAAATAAGATTATAAAGAAGAACAAAAGGGTGTCAGAAATTAAATTAGTTCAGGATAGCAACAAAGATCTTAGAAAGTTCTTTAGTTACTATAAAATAAATAACAAGTCTTGCAGAGTTAAAATAGGACTGACCTTCGAACAGGTAGCACATGTTTCGTAGAGCTCTCAGAATATTTTGATTATTTGATATACTTTGGTGTGTGACATAAACATAAATATTAAGTTATAAGATCATATATTTGGTTAATATAACAAAGTTAAATTGTGGTTATTTTGTATAAATTGTGGTTATTTTGTTTTGGTGAGAAAGTGACTTTTGTTTACTTCGGGGCCATCTTGATTAGCAGGTTTTAAACTTGCGCGCACAAATTGGGGTCAAATTCTTGTTGTTTGTAAGTTTTTGTTTCTATTATTGTTCTTGTTTAAGTATGGCTGACTGTTTGGATGTAGAGAGTATGCCTTTTGAAAGTAGTGTGTATGTAGTGTGCGATGTCTGTGGTGTAGAGAGGAGAGTGAATGTGTCTGAGTGCCGTGTATGTGCTTTGACTGAGGAGGTGAGTCGATTACGTGCGGAATGCTTGAGACTGAATGATTTAGTGTCTGAAGTGAGAAGAGATGCAAGTGTACGTTTGAAGAGTCAGATTGGGACCAAGAGGGAGGAAGTTAGGCCTAGAACAGGGACTGGAGAGAAAGCAGTAAGTGAAGTAAGTGATGATGAGTGGTGGGTGAAAGTGAACAGAATAGATAAGTTAGGACAGGTTAGGTGTGTGAATGAGAGGGACATGAAACCTGTTAGGCTAACTAACAGATTTGATGCCCTGAGAGAGGAAGAATTTGAAAGAGATTTGTCTGGTGTGGCCGTGCCTGAAAGTAGAATAGGAGGTCGAGTGAGTGAGAGCAGGAGGGAGGGTAATACTAGGCCTAGAGAGAATAGGAGAATGACTGAGGTGATTGTGATGGGTGACTCTCAGATTAGGTATTTAGATAGGAAGTTGAATGAAAGTAAATGGAAGGGAGTGAGAGTTTGTCTGCCGGGTGCTGGTGTAAATGATGTGTGTGAGAGGTATGATAGGTTGGTGTCTGGGTGTGAGAGGGATCCAGTTGTGATTACACATGTCGGAGTAAACGATGTAAAGAAGGTGGGTACTTGTGAGTTACGACAGCGGTATAAAAGGCTGATTGAAAGGATGTGTGAAAGTAGAGTAAAAGGCGTTGTTTCAGGTGTGCTTCCCAGAATGGATGTGGGGATGGAATGGTTGTCTCGTGCAATGGGGTTGAATGAATATGTGAAAGGTTTGTGCGAGGAGTCAGGATTGGTATTTGTAGATGTTTGGAGTGGGTTTTATGGGAATAAGGGTTTGTATGCGATGGATGGACTCCATCTGAGCCGAGATGGGGTTGAGGTTTTGTGGCGGGAATTAGATAGTGTTATTAGGTCTTTAGAGGCGGGAAACTAGGTTTTGATAGTGGTCAGGGAAATTTAATGGCTCAAAGTGAGGCAGGGAAAGGAAGCAAACACAGATTTGTAGAAGGTAGGCAGGCTAATGGAAGTGCTTTAGGGTTAAACTACTTGAGTAGTGATAGTGGTCAGGGAAATACAAGAGTACAGGGTCGGGGAAAGAGAGAAAGGAGATGCAGAGGAGATAGGCCCTCAGGTGCTTCAGGGATAGGTGGGCTGAGTTGTCTTTACACAAATGCTCGTAGTCTTAGAAATAAGAAGGATGAATTATTTAGTTATATCATTCATGAAGATATAGATATAATATGTATAGTTGAATCATGGGTTAATGAAAATATATTTAATGATAATGTCAGTGAATTTGAACTAGAGGGTTATACTATGTACATTAGTCAAAGGAGAGATAGGACTGGTGGTGGGTTGATTATTTATATCAGAAATAGCATTTCTTCAAATCTAAATAACTCTATAAAGCAAGGAGAAGGTGAATCATTATGGATAGATATTAAGGTTGGTAAAAATAGGAAAATACACTTGGGAGCTTTTTATAGACCACCAGGACAGACTGATTGTATCGATGAGTTAATGATTAGGGAAATAAGTAAAGGATGCAAAGAAGATACAGTTATTCTTGGTGACTTTAATTTAACTTCTGTAGACTGGCAAAATATGATAGGAAGAGATAGAGCAAGTTGTAAGTTTATGGAGTGTTTTGAGGATAACTTTTTGATCCAATTTGTTAATAAGCCAACAAGGGGTGCCAATATATTAGATCTAATTCTTTCAAATGATGATCACTTAGTTCAAGGATTGAGTGTAGGGGAATCATTGGGAAACAGTGATCATCAGATGGTTCGGTTTAATTTGCAAATAGTTAAGGGTAGAACAACGACAAACTCCACGAAAATTCCAAATTTTTATAGGGGAGATTACGATAAATTACGCAGCATGCTAAATCAGATTAGGTGGGATATAGAATTCCATGGAAAGAATACTTATGAGATGTGGGATATTTTTAAGACTATATTAAACATGGTTCAGGAACAGTGTATTCCGATGAAGTCTATTAGGAAGAAATGTAGGAAACCATTATGGTGGAACCAAGAAATAGCTAATAAAGTTTCAGAGAAAAAAAGGGCATACCAGAGATTACAAAGTGAGAGTAGTTTAGATAATTTAAACCATTATAGGTCAACCAGAAATGAACTAAATAAGATTATTAAGAAGACCAAAAGGACAGCAGAAATTAATTTAGCTAAAAATAATAATAAAGATCCTAAAAAATTCTTTAGCTATTATAGAATCAATAATCAATCTAACAGTGATAAAATAGGGCCTATTAAATATGAAGGGGTTTTGAAAGAATCTGATGAGGAAATAGTAGAGGTCCTTAATGATCATTTTGCTTCAGTATTCACAGAAGAGAAACCAGTTAGATTAATTGATGATAATTCTAGGTCAAGGGAAGTAGTGATAAATTCTATTAATATAGACAGAGAAGAAATTAAAGGGCTTATAATTCAGTTAAATACTAGTAAGGCATCTGGCCCTGACAACATTCATTCTAGGATACTCAAAGAAGGTGTAGAAAGTATTGCAGTAGCTCTCGAGAAGATATTTATTAGATCACTAGAGTCTGGAGAAATACCAAATGATTGGAAATTGGCAAATGTAGTGCCAATTTTTAAAAAGGGAAGCAAAGAGGACCCAAATAACTTTAGACCAGTAAGCTTAACTTCTATAGTCTGTAAAATTCTTGAGAAGATGGTTAAGAAGGGAATTTCTGATCATCTAGAGAGTAGCAGGTTAATTAATGATGCTCAGCATGGTTTTAGAAAAGATAGATCGTGTTTAACTAATTTACTGGATTTTATGGATTATGTAACTAAAGAATTAGATAGGGGTGAGAAAGTTGATGTGATCTACTTAGATTTCAGCAAAGCTTTTGATAAGGTTCCACATAGAAGACTAGTTCATAAATTAAAGCTGCATGGGATATGTGGGATTGTTTTAAATTGGATAACTGAATGGCTGAAAAATAGGAAACAGAGAGTTGTACTGAATGGAGTGAGGTCAGAGTGGAGGAATGTTATTAGTGGCGTACCTCAGGGATCAGTTTTAGGCCCTTTATTATTTATAATCTATGTAAATGATCTTGGGCAAGGTGTAAATAGCAAAGTGTCAATTTTTGCTGATGACACTAAATTGGCAGCTGTAGTCAAAGAGGTTGAGGGTAGCTTTAAAGTGCAGGGTGACTTAGATAAGCTGTTAGCTTGGGCTCAGAAGTGGCAGATGACTTTTAACCTTAATAAATGCAAAGTTATTAACATGGGGAGAGATAATAGGGAATTTAGCTATGAGATGGATGGATATTGGCTTAATTCAGTTGAAGATGAGAAAGACTTAGGAGTGGTAGTAGATAGGTCACTGAAATTTTCAAAGCAGTGTATTGAGGCAAAAAATAGAGCAAATAGGGTGCTAGGTTACATTAAAAGAAATGTTAGCTACAAGAGTAAGGAGGTCATCCTTAAACTATACAACTCTTATGTCAGGCCACATTTAGAGTACTGTATACAGGCATGGTCACCACATTTTAGAAATGATATAAACTTATTAGAGTCAGTACAAAGGAGGGCAACAAAAATAATACCATCCCTGAAGCACCTTGAATATGAAGATAGACTGAAGGTATTAAATATGTTTTCATTTGAAAGAAGGTGTGTGAGGGGAGATATGATTGAGCTTTTTAAAATCTTTTCTGGGATGGATAAATTAGATTTCAGCAAGTTATTTGAGTTAGAAGGTAGTAATAGAACTAGAGGCCACCACTTAAAGATTAAAAAACAGAGGTGCAGACTGGATGTTAAAAAATATTTTTTCACTAACAGAGTGGTAGATTATTGGAATAGTTTGCCACCTGAGACTGTAGACAGCCCAAACTTGAATGTTTTCAAGCGCAGATTGGATGATTATATGGGGATGGAGGGTTAATTTCTTACTTTTTGGTATGTGGATATGTTTCTTGACTCATTCCTGTGGATGCAGTTTCTTTTTATTGTATATTTTGGGGGATTTTGATTTTATTTTTGACAGACTCCTATGGAGGCTTTAAATTATATATTGTAGATGCATGGTTGGACATTCCTATGGATTGTTAAATTGTATATTGTAGCTGCATGATCTGACAAAATCCTATGGATGCATTATATGGGTGGGATTTGATGGATACGGATGACCTTTGATAGGCCCTTGTGGCTTTTGTCATCCGTTAAATTATGTTATGTTATGTTAAGGGGTTGTGAGAGAAACTGATGAGGAAATAGTTGAGGTACTAAATGGTCATTTTGCATCAGTACTTACAAAGGAGAAACTAAATAGTCTTATGTATAGTACTCATGGGTCAGGGAAAGAGGTGTTTACTACCATTAGTGTGGATTAGAGGATGATAAAAGGACTAATAGGTGAGTTAGATACTACCAAGGCCTCCGGCTCTGATAATATTCATTCTAGGATACTTAAAGGGGTAGAAAGTATCTCAATAGCTCTGGAGATGTTGTATACTAGGTCACTGGAATATGGAGAAATACCCGATGATTGGAAGAGAGCAAATGTAGTCCCCATTTTCAAGAAGGGTATTAAAGAGGATCCAAATAACTTTAGACCGGTTAGCCTAACTCCTGGAGTCTGTAAAATTCTTGAGAAAATAGTTAAAAAAGGCATTTGCCAATATCTAGAGGAGGGGTTAATCAGCGATTCTCAGCATGGGTTTAGATCAGGTAGATAATGTTTGACTAATTAACTAGACATTCTGGAGTTCGTAACAAATCAAGTAGATAAGGAAGAGAATGTAGATGTAATTTACTTGGATTTTAGTAAAGCATTTGATAAGGTACCACATAGGAGACTAGTTCATAAATTAAAAATGATTGGGATATGTGGGGCTGTTTCAAATTGGATAGCTGAGTGGCTGAAAGACAGGAAGCAAAGGGTAGTGCTAAATAGTGTAAAGTCAGAGTGGAGGGATGTTATCAGTGGGCTTCCTCAGGGATCAGTTCTCGGTCCATTATTATTTGTCATCTATATAAACGATCTTGGGGAGGCAGTTAATAATAAAGTGTCAATTTTTGCAGATGATACCAAATTAGCAGCTGTAGTTAAAGATATTGATGATAATTTTAAAGTGCAGGGGGATTTAAATAAATTGTTATCCTGGGCACATAAGTGGCAAATGACTTTCAACCTTGATAAGTGCAAAGTTATTAACATGGAAAAAGATAATAGAGAATTTAACTATGAAATGGATGGGCATTGGCTGAGCTCAGTAGAGGATGAGAAAGATCTAGGAGTAGTAATAGATAAGTCATTAAGGTTTTCTAAGCAGTGTATTGAAGCAAGAAATAGGGCAAATAGAGTGCTGGGTTTTATTAAGAGAAATGTCAGTTACAAAAGTAAGGAGGTTATTCTTAAACTCTATAACTCTTATGTTAGGCAACATATAGAGTACTGTATAGAGGCATGGTCCCCACATTTTAGACACGATATTAACCTTCTCGAGTCAGTGCAAGGGAGGGTAACAAAGATTATTCCTTCCTTGAGGCACCTTGAATATATAGATAGACTGAGGGTATTAAATATGTTCTCGTTCGAAAGGAGGTGTGTGAGAGGGGATATGATTGAGCTCTTTAAAAAATTTTCTGGGATAGATAAATTGGATGTTAGCAAGTTTGTGAGTTAGATGATGGAAATCGGACTAGAGGTCACCACTTGAAAATTAAAAAGCAAGGGTAAAGGTTGGATTTAAGAAAATATTTTTTCCCTAATAGAGTGGTAGACTTCTGCTTCTGGGTAATACTTCAGATTCGGGGCGCACGGTAGATGGCGCTGTTAGTCGGCTACAATTATGACGTCAGATGGTGGCGTCAGATGTGACAATCACTGCGTTGTATTTGTTTGTTGTTTTGAGGATTTGTAACTTTTAGTTTATTATTTACTAAATATCTGCGCTTGCTCGTTTATAGTTTTTCCTAAGTTAGGTAAGGTTTCTTGATGTCTTTTATTGTTTTTTATTTTGTTTTCGTATTTTTTGTTTCCCCTGAACGATGACAGCTTCTTACTGGCAACATCGTAGCTTATAAATACAACCCATTTTGCAGATGTTTTTCTTTCGTTATTGTGTTTTCGTTCTTTCCATGTGCTTCTTTGTTATTCGAATTCGGCTTTACTTTGTATAATCTCGAAAAACTTTTAGATTATCTAGAGGCGCATAAACTAATCAAGAAACCTATAAAAGTAAGAATTGTTTGTTATTAGGTTAGGTTTTTCTGCCAGTAAAAAGCTGTTGGTGAGAAAAAAATCCAGTAAATTTAAGGGGACTGCTCGTGGGTGAGATATTACTGCAGGAGGACCACCCTGCGATGATCCTGAGTTTCAATCAATTGGGGGGTCTGGGGGGCGCAGCCCCCCAGTATTTACTCATATACAAAAAAAATATAACGCCGTGATTGTTCACATCTGATGCTACCGTCTGACGTCATAAGAGATATATTGTAGCCCAAAATTGTAGCTGACTAACAGCGCCATCTACCGTGCGCCCCGAATCTGAAGTGTTACCTTTATGGGGAAGAAAGGTTGTGATGGTTCCTAAGTTTTGTATATATTAATATTGTTTGTATATATCTATAGCTGCATGATTTAGTTCTTGACAAGCCTTGATTGGTGATACCCTTGTTTCTGGATGCAATCCTCTGGATGTAGTTTTCTTGGGAGTTTGGGTGCCTTAAAAAAAGATGCCATTTGACTCGGATGACCTATGATGGGCCCTTGTGGCTTTTGTCATCTGTTATATTATATTGTGGGGGACTTTGATTTTGTATTTCCCTGGCGATGGTGCTTTTTGTGGGTGGGTTTTGACGGATGCGGATGACCTTTGATAGGCCCTTGTGGCTTTTGTCATCCGTGAAATTATGTTATGTTATGTTAATAAACAAAAGTCGTATTGAAGTCGAACAAACTCCATTCACAGGAATCGCGCTCTTTTAACTTCTCGGTTTCAGGGTTGCCAATGTTTGAAATAGGATTGAATTAAGGTTGCTAGTGTGTGAAATTAATGGTTAAGTTTCACAAAAATAGTTAAACAAAACATACAAAGTTTAATACATTTAATAATTATAAAAAAAATCAATACATTACTAAATAATATAATTAAGTAGAAGTGCAGGCATTTACTAAATAATAAAGAAGAAAAGAAAAACAAATACAACGCCGTCATTAGCTCTATTTGAAGCTACCGTCTGACCTCATAAAGCCTAGATTTTAGCCCAGAAACAGCGACCCCTATCGTGTGCCCCTAAACTGAAGTATTACCTAACCTAGAATGAATGTTGTCTGGTCCAAATGACTTACTAGTATTCCACTCCAATTTAAGCCCTTTAATTGTTTCCCTGTTCACACTAACGGTATTCAACACTACTTCCCTTGACCTACAATTATAATCAATTAAACTATCTTGATTCTCTTGTGTAAATACTGAAGAAAAAGGTGTGGGGGTTGAACCTAGTAAACATTCGTTTGAAAATTTTAAACGGTTCACACATTGAACCTTATAAATATCAAGATAAACTTCCAGCTTTTTAGTATTTCTCTTTTGTAAATAAGAAGATAAACGTCCCGCTTTTAGTATTTCTCTTTCGTAAATAGGGAGATTAACTTCCGGCTTTTTAGTATTTCTCTTGCATAAATAGGAAGATAAACTTCTCGCTTTTTAGTATTTCTCTTTCGTAAATAGGAAGCTAAACTCCCCAGTGTGCAGTATTATATCATGGATCGGTTATACGTGGCTCCATACAAAATAGATCTTGTTCTTGAAGACCCGTGGGGAAAAGGTAAAAATCGATGGCGTTTTCTTGTGGTGCCCTATCCTTGCCTTTTCCTCCTTAACCGGATGTGAACCTTTCGGTAAGCTTAATTTTCTTGTAGATTTCTTCCAAATCTAAAAGTTTGGAAGATGATATACTCAGTTTTGTGTAGAAGTTGGGAGAGTGGAAGATATAGTATGTGAAAATTAAAGCGGGGAGAGAGGGGGAGGGGGTATTTTGCCATAGTAGGGCGAGATAACGAAAAAAAAGGTATCACGATAACAGATAAATCGGTAACGATAACCTTATCGGCGATAACTGGCGATAAATTTATCTCCCGATAAGGTGATAACCGATAAATCGATAAACTCAAAATTATAATACAATATTGATTATTGACTAAATATAGCGTTATTTAATAATACAATAATAAGAATATTTTAATACTGTTTCTTAGTTTCTTACCTGGTGAGGCTCTCCTTCATCTCGTCATAGCTTTTGAGGATCCTCCTCCCAGCTCGGACCTATCTATTTCTGCCTTCATGGCACGCACAGCTCGCCCCTGTGCTAAACTGGAATAAAAAACTGAAATTATCGATTATCGCTAGTTTGGAACCAAAAGTATCGGCGATACCAATGAATCGATAACGCGCAAAAGATATCAGATAACCGATAACCCGATATCGTTATCGCGATAACACCCACCTATGGGCATCGCTTTATTTATTTTTACCTCTGCTTTTATTGTTTGTTTGAACCTTTTATCCAATGTTTGTGTAGTTTCATGAGCTTTAGTGTTCTTCTTATTGTTTGTTCTCAAATGATTAGTTGTACTTATTTTTGTTGCAAATCTTTAGATTTCTAGCCGTTGTTAGCTCTAATTGCCAACAATTTACCTCGTGTTTCTTGTGTTGTAATTATTGTATTATTCGATGTTTCATTAATGTATGTATTGATGAAATCTTCTTATATGTTGTATTGTGTTTTGTCTATGTATAAATTGGTGTAATGACTTCTTGTGGGCATAATTTTGTGCTTGAGAACCGACGTTGGCGAGAGACCTTTGCCTGTAGCCTTGCAGGTATATTAAGCCTGCTACCTGTTTCCTGTAACTCAAGAATGACACCATTCGTTAGAGAGGACCAGACTTTTTTTTCAAGTTTTTGGGTGATGACATTGATAGACTCCAAACGTTTCCTCCTGTGCAAATCTCTTTGCTTAAGGTGCTCACAACTTCTGACTTTATTGATAAGCAGTGTTCTGGACACGTTGTAGCCTTTTCATCGAAGATTTGCTGGCCGTTTGAGAAACCACTGCGGGGTAGATGAGCTTAGCCCGCACATACATCAGATATATTTTCTAGATGTTGGCCGAGCTAAGATCTCTAAACCTGTATAGCTTGGCGATTTCTCTCCTTGACAGGTTCGGTCTCTTCGTGTGGTTTCTCGAGTATCCATGGTCGGTGATTTTAAGGCCCAGGACGGTGCCTTCGGCGGAGTAGCCGTATCTCCTCCCATCTATGATGATGGGTCATGTCAACTCGTGGCTCAGCGGGACGATCTTGAATTTGTCCCTGTTGGTCCTGATCTGCCATCGTCTCTCGTACTGGCTGATGTTATTGATCTCCGCTATTGTGCGAACCACCTGCGCCTTGCTTTCCTCTCCGGGCATGAGACAATTTGAGTGATGTCATCTGTGAATTACAGATACATCGTGTCCCTGTACACCTGAGTTGGGAGGTCCATTGTGAAGACCAAGTAGAGCAGAGAACTCAGGCAGCTTTCCTGAGGAACGCCCGCCTTCAGTTCGAATTCAGGACCTATGTACCCCTCTATCATGAGACAGGCCCTTCTGTCCATGACGAAGTCACAGAGGATCCTTTCCAGGATTTGGTCCAGTAGCTAGAGTTCAGGATCTTGTATTGAAGTCCTTCCAGGCAGACTTTATCGAAGGCCTTTTGCACGTCCTTCAACACAATGTCTACATAGGACCCTTTCGCTTTGGAATATGCTACTTTCTCTGTTAGGAGCGCCATGGCGGTATCTGTTCCCCTTTGAGCTTGTAAATAGGAAGATAAACTTCCCGCTTTGTAGTATTTTTATTTCGTAAATAGGAAGTTAAACTCCCCAGTATGCAGTAATATATCAAGAGTCGGCTATACGTGGCTCCGTACAAAATAGATCTTGTTCTTGAAGTCCCCGTGAGGAAAAGGTAAAAATTGATGGCGTTTTCTTGAGGGTTCCTACCCTCGCCTTTTCCTCCTTTGCCAGCTGTGAACTTTTCGGTGAGCTTAATTTTCTTGTAGATTTCTCCCAAGTCTAAAAATTCGAATGATGATGATATATTTGAGAGAAAAAATAATAGTACAAATTAGTGTTACAAAAAAATAGTTAATATTGGGGGAAAAAAGTTGAGCGGAGAAGAGAAAGTTATAAGCAACAGTACGAAAATAAATGGGCTCTCCAGGTATAACCGGAGGTTATATATTTTTTTATATTTATACAAAGTTATTTTAATCTTTCATAATAAATTGAGTTGAATATTCCAGGACATAGTGGGGGTCAAATTGTTGAAATTTTACAATCAGGAAATTTTTCCATGACTGAGAATTATATCTAAAAACTGCATTTATTTTAATATATTGTTGTCTTATGGACACATTTCACGAAATCATTGTGCTTACTACTAAATATTCATTATTAATCACTGTTTATTAAATGTTTTATTATTAATACGCTTAATCACTGAACTTTTTTATTAGCCACTAAATTCTATATTCATTATTAACCACTGAACTATTATTATTATTAACTAATAAATATTCAGTATTGATCACTGTTTATTTAATGATTTTATTATCAATTCGATTAATAGTTGAAATTTAGTATTATTATTAACCATAAGTGGGCATTGTCGCGATAAATTATCGCGATAATTTATTGCGATAACTTTATCGGGTTATCGGTGATTTTTTTCGCGTTATCGATTCACCAGTATCGCCGATACTTTGGGTTCCAAACTAGCGATAATCGATCATTTCAGTTTTTGGTTCAAGTTTAGCACAGGGGAGAGCCGTGCTTGTCTTGGAGGCAGAAATAGGTAGGTCCGAGCTGGAAATCGAACGTATACTGAACCCAGTGCGGGGAGGCCGGTCTTGACATCTTCTGAAAACATTCGCTCAACTTCAGTCTCTCACCAGCTGCCAGACGAGAGGTTACGAGGTGTTGCTCCTGCGCGCTAACGGTTTTACGCGTTCTTTAATGATTTTTACCTATGTTCCCGTGCTTCTTCCGTTCCAATTTTTTGTGCACGTGTATATGAATGCATGTACTATTCGGTGATATTCTTTAATATCCGTTTATTTATAGGAGGGGGGGGGCTTTTCTTTCTTATCCCCATTTATTTATTTATCAATACTATTCTTGCTTTTCACTTGGTTTCCTCGATGCAGGTTGTCTTTCGAATCCATATTCTTCTTTTTCTCTGAATTTCCTTTAAGTTGACCCTTCAAACATTTTTCTTGACTTCCGTATGCTTCTTGGCTGGATTGGTCCTTCATCTTCGTTTTCTTCCATTTATCTTGGGGGATGATTTCTTGGTGCTTCTTGATTCTTGTTGAGTTAGTCCTTCAAGCCGTTTTCTTCCGTTTTTTTCTTGACTTCCGTTTTCTTTCTTGAGTGGTCTTCATAAAAGTTTTGGGACTGTTGAGTTTCGAACGCGGTACCTCTTGATTTAAACGCCAATACTCTAGCCATACGACTGGCCTTAGTCCGTTTTTGGTTGGTAATTTTATCGGCCATTTATATTATCGAGTCAGAAGGAATTTTCTCTCATACATTTTCCCACCCCTACATATTAACGTTTTGAACACTTACGAAGCTACGCCCCTATTCTAAACTGATCCTGCTTTAGGGTAATTGAGTAGTGCAGTGCTTTGCTATTTATAGTATTGAATTAGTGATGGCATCGCAAGAGACTGTGCCCGCATCAAGCCAAAGAGACTCAGCGGAGTCTATTGACTCTGAGCTCACTGAGGCTGAGCCTCAGTCACCCTGGGCATTCCTTGACAAGTGGGTGAAGTACAAGAAGATGGTTGGTGACAACTACATCTCTCAGTACTTGTCCTGCCTCCCCAAGATCACTTAGATGAAGGTGAACAAGGGCACCAAGGCCAACCTTTGGCATCATGGCCCAGGGCATGATGCCCTGGAAATTTTTAGATTTATCGGTTATCACCTTATCGGGCGATAAATTTATCGCCTGTTATCGATTATCGATTATCGCCGATAAAGTTATCGTTATCGATTTATCGGTTATCGTGATACATTTTTTTCGTCATTAACCACTAAATATTATATTCTATATTAACCACTGTTTTTATTATTAATTCGCTTAACTACTGTTTATTAAATGTTTTTATTATTAACTCACTTAACCTTTGTACTTTATTATTATTATATTCTTTATTAACCACTATTAAATGTTTTTTAATTATTAATGCGCTCAACCACTGTTTATTAAATTAATTCGCTTAATCGTTGGACTTTATTATTATTAACTCCTAAATATTATATAAATTATTAATCACTGTTTATTAGATGTTTATTACTATTAATTTGTTTAATCCCGAACTTTATTATTATTAACCACTAAATATTGAATATTATCCACTGTTTATTAAATGTTTTTATTATTACTTCGCTTAATCACTGACCTTTATAATTGTTAACTATCATTCACTTTTACATATTTTTCCACTAATCGATCTCTGAAGTTTTTTGGCCACTTAATTTTCTTATAGGTTGGCATGTTGACGGTGTGCACACACGAGTCCGGGATGTAGATGGCGCATTCCTCCAACATTCCTCCTATCTCCTTCGGCGACCACGGTCTTTCTTAGGTGCATTTGTAGTCCCCGCGAAGAATTCCATCGATCAGGCCCTTCAGATCACCCTTCGGGGTCTTGCACACTGAAGCGCCGAAGACCTTGAGATCCACGTCAGCGGCGTTAAAGAAGAATTCACGTAATAGGATGTTTCTTTCCTCCGCCCTCGTCTTCTTCCCCGGTAAGTTTATATTCTTGTTCTTCTGTCTCTTCTTCCTTTCTGGATTTTGTCTTTTGCTGTTTCTTTTTGGGGGCTTTTTGGGGGACTTTCGTTTTGTGTCTCTTCTCGTTCTGTAGTTATTTCTTCTTCTATGGTTTTCTGCTGCTGTTGTTTGTCGGCTGGTTCTTTTACATTTTCTTTGGTCGTGTCGTTTTGTTGTGGGTCGTATATAAATTGTATTTTTAGCACTTTCTGTGAAGTGAGATTGGGCGGAAACAAAAGTTTTTCTTGAAACCATTCTTCTGTAATAGCTGGTTTAATTCTTCGGAAAAAGTGCCGGGGTTGGCTAAGTTTGCCAAGTGTGCGTAGATGACCATGAGCATTATTCCTTTGCACTCAATTGGCATCACCAGCTTTGGTGCCGTTGTTTCGGTGACCGTTGTTTTTGTAGCCGCTGCTGCTTCCGCGTAATTCTTTGGCATTGCCTCATTTTCTTTTTTCGACTTTTCTCGTTTGGCCCAGATTGCCTCTTTGCGGATGGGACAGCTAATGGCCAAGACCCTGTGGTCCCCTCCGCAGTTTACACAGTGTGTTTTTTCTGAGGCACACTCCTTCCATCCGTGTTCTGGTTTGGAACAGACAGAGCATGTGACCTCGGTTGCTAGACATTCACTCGTGGGGTGTTTTTCCACTGTCAGGCATTTAAAGCAAGTTTCTATTTGGACGAACTTCTCTGCATCTACTTGCTCAGTACCTCCTTCATAGCCCTTTGCTCCAACTCAGTGCTTGCGAAAATAACTTTGACTATATTTGTACCAAACTTTTACTCCTTCGCAATTTTCGCCCATTTTGGTGCTTAGAAAGCTTGGCCTTGATGTATTCACAGCTGTGGTCCGTGAAGAAGGGGTCGAGCTTTCTGAGGATTACTGATCGACGAACCATGATTACGTGGGGGATGGAAGCTTTAAGTCCCATCTTACGAAGGGGCTCTTTAGCTTCATCTGACATGATCTTTTCGACTTCCTCGAGAGTCCAACATAATGCTACCCATCCGTTGGGCATCTCAATTACTCTTAGGAGGGTTTTATTGAGCGGGCCAAAGATAGGCTCTACGACTGTTTGCCGGCTTAACTTTGTCACCTCACTGATGGTACGGAGGGAAATCCTTTTGACATCCATGGCGGGTGGCCTCATAACCCCCCTTTCGAAGCGATACTCCTCTTTATTCCTGGTTATTCTTTATTCCTCTTCCGGAAAATTTCTCCTTTTCCACCCGAAAAAGAATGCCTGGCAAGGGCGTCTTCAGTTTTTACACTTAACTCTTCCTCATTTGCCACGACTAGACATGTTGACCTGTGCCTACTCTACTCTACTTTACTCTACTAGTACGATACTCAAAAATTTGGAAAATTGATTTAAGCCGTGTTTATGTGTAAACGGTTGGAGCGTTAGTAACATTTTAAATCTATCATGGCGCTGATTGGACAATCATTACAGTGCTTATGTCTAAAAGCTGATTGGTCAATTGTCAACGCCAAAGCTGTTATTCCAAAAATGAACGTAAGAAGGACTATTAAATGTATACTAACCCTGATTGCTTAAATTGGTGTAGTGTTATGTGTAGAAGAAATAATTATTTATATAGGTGTATTTTTGTGTATAAGATAGTCATAATAGTTCGAAAAATTATTATTATTCAAGAAGAAAAGTTATATTTCCTGTTCGCAATTTCGAAGCTTATTCCACGAATAAAGAATCCATATATATTATATATATATATATATATTTTTCCTTCATCCCATAAAGAAGCGGTTGATCACTTAACCCAACCTACAAAACTACAAGAGAGAGAATACATTACTCCAGACCCTAAACTGATGACCCCTGTACGTCGAACGAAATACGTGATCATACCACAAAATGGATTCGCTAGGCGACGCATCAAGACATCAACAAGCTGCTTATTTTCTTCCACATCAATAAGTGGAACTCGAGAACGCCATCTCCATCAGGCCTCCTGTTTTTAATGAAGCAGCAGTCTCAAGATGTTTAAAATCATGGAGGCGCAATTTCACATCTCAAGAATACAACGAGAAGAAACGAAATTTTACCATATTCTGGCTGCGTTGCCTCCGAGACGGTCGATCGTTTCCCAGCTACAGTACTCTCGTCGCAGAATTACTCGCTCCTACAAAAACAAATCGTGGGACTTTTTGAGAGGACGAAACCTGAGCTCTTCGAGGAGTTAATCGCGCCTTCTCCGCAGACCGGACGACCTTCAGTGAATCTTGAAGAGCTACGGAAGACAGCTTTGCAAGTTGGAGTGGGGGAGGACTTGGTGAGACACAAGTTCATCCAGTCTTTACCTCCAAACATCGCCCCCATCATCGCCACGCAAAAGGACTTAACTCTTGCCTAATTGGGCAAACTCGCTGATGAACTCATACCGTTTTACAAGGCACAGTTTATAATATAAATAAAAGTGAAACTAGTAATAATTGTACGTACCCCGATATATTCGTAAGTGCTCTTAGTGTCAACCAGCCGGTAAATAATGTCCAATTTAAAAATTCGCGTTCCGTGCCCGTCGGCGTATATCTTAGAGATAATCAATCTAGGTTTGTGCATAATAATTATAATAATGATAATAATTATTCAAAAGGTGTACCGTTTGGGTTACGCCCCTTCCGTCGGAATCAAAAACCAGTGGTGTGCCGTTCACACTTATACTTTGGGTCGAGTGTGAAGTACTGTAAACTGTGGTGCAGTTGGCCAAAGCGAGGTGAGAACCTTTAAATACAGCCATCGTCTATCGTCTAGAGCTTCCTTCCCAACTCACTCTGAAAATGAAAAGGGCAGGCCGCTGTAAATTCGACGACTGACCTACCGACTCTTCTCACTGTCGCTGCCCATACTAATGAGATGAAGTGCGAATTTCTGATAGACACTGGCGCGAGCGTGTAATTAATTCCATTTAAATAAGTACAAGTATGTGTGATGCGCAAATGGTGTGTTAACATCGTGACGGCTAATGAAGGTAAGATAAAAATGCATGGAGAAGTCCAACTTGAAATAGGCATCCCTACCCTGCGACGTTCATTTAGATATTACGTCGCCATTATTAGGAGCCGATTTTTTCGTTCATTTTAACCTCTTAGTAGACTGTGCTCGTGGTGTCCTAATTGATAACCAGACTAGCCTTGTTTCTAAAGTGAAGCAGTTAAACGAACCAGTGCTCTCGGTACACATTAATGACCTCTCGCATATCCCACCTAATTACAGGACAGTTCTCCGCAAATGAGACTATATATAACCGGAAGTGTGTTGACATTAGTTCACCATCGGCTAATTCTGTTGTTCACACTATAGTTTATGGTTATCCAGGTGATTTAATTCTATTAATAAATCAGCCTAAATAGCTTTAGGAAAACCATAACTATAAATTTGTTTGATCGAAGTTGTCTGCCGACGAGTTTTAGGCCTAAGGCGACAGTGAAATAAATTTTTAAATAATGAACTGAATAATATGGTGAAATAATATGGTGAATAATATAGTAATTAATAGTGTGACTATGATGGACTGTGAATTAGGGACTGCAATATGAAAAGTAAATATCATTCGGACTTACTCTCGTATGGTCGTTTGCAAAGAATGTGAAAGTGGAATTAACTAAGTATGATTTGTTTGGGGGTAAATGACTAATTGTAGAAGGAATGATTACCGACCTTTATACGAAGAAAGCTGCAAGTCGACTAAGAAGGAATAGTGTGCTATTTGGTCCAGCTGGAAACGTGTGTTTTATTTTGTGTGTGTGAAATTTTAAGAGATATTGTTTGGAACAGTATACGTTAAATGAATTGACAAGTAAAATAAATGAATGAATTAATTATTAAGTTTAACATAAACTGATTTAATTTACAAAAGTTAAGTAAAATAATTGAAAGATTAAATTGATAAAGTTAAAGTAAAATAATTGAATGATTAAATTAACAAAGTTAAAGTAAAATAATTGAATGATTAAATTGACAAGGTTAAAGGATTGCATAATATGAATATTATATAATAATTGATGTATATACATATTTAAGTTTCCCAAGAGGTTTTTATTATAGGAATGCCCAGAGGCATTGCTATAACACCATTGAGACGGGTAGCACCCCACTAACTTTCGCCCGCTCAAGGCCACTTCCAATGGAGAAACTACAAATTGCAAAAGCAACTTTCAAGACTCTGTTGAAAGAAGGCGTGGTGCGGCCTTCGAAATCTTCATGGTCTTCGCCCATTCACATGGTGCAGAAGAAGACCCCAGGCGAGTATAGAGTTGTGGGTGACTTTCGATATCTCAATGCGATAACCAAACCAGACAGATATTCCTGCCAAGGGTTCAGAACATGGTATACCATCTTCATGGCAAGAAGTTTTCTCTCGCCTGGATTTAGTCCGAGCCTACCACCAGATTCCAATGAATCCAGCGGACAATTAGAAGACTGCTGTGTCAACTCCCTTTGGGCTGTGGGAATTTTTAAGGATACCGTTTGGTCTAAAGAATGCTAGTTGCACCTTCCAACGCCACATGGACAATTTATTTCGAGGCTTGGCGTTCCTTTTTGTGTATGTCGACGATATTTTAATATTTTCGGAAAATATAGACGGGCATGTGGAGTATATAGATCAAGTTTTCAAAATATTGGCAGAAAACAACCTTCAAATTTTTATGGAAAAGTGCAAATTCATGAAGGAAGAAACCGATTTCCTGTGCCACCATGTCTCAGCTGCAGGGCTGAGCCCTCCAGCTAGGAAGTTCTCCGAGATCACCGAAATGCCCTTATCAACTGATTTCAAAGAACTTCGTCGATATTTGGGCATGTTATGTTTTTACAGACATATGATGCCTAATTTTGCTGCCATTGTTGCTGCTGTGACTGAACTTGCACTGCTTCAACCTAAGGCTCGGTAACTTGTTTGGAATGATGCTGCAGGGAAAGCATTTGGAGCTACTAAGGAGGCCCTGGTGAACTCCGTTAAGTTACGCCACCCATTACCCAATGACTCTCCGTACCAATTGGTGACAGACAGCGCCCAATTTGCAGTTAGTGATGCGCTCCTTTAGGTGGTGGATGGGTCTCCCCAGCCAGTGCCATTCTTCTCCGGGAAGTTGGGTAAAACACAGCAAGCGTACTCTACTTATGACAGGGAATTCCTGGCTGCGTATCTTGCTGTGCTTCACTTTAGGCATATATTCGATGGTCGCCAAGTGACTTTATGCACGGACCACAAGCCACTAGTCTCTGCCTTCTCCTCGCCACTACGGTGAATTTATACAGTAACCGTTAATGATTGGATTGAATTACGCGTGTGATTTAAATTTGTATGAGTTACCGAGAATGGATTTACAATTGATACATATGGTTTGGTACTTAGAGTACAACATATGATGATTGATAATTAGAATATAATTGGTAATTGGATAATGGTTAAATAGATTGTATTATAAGTAATTTGTAAGTAGTAATTGTTAAATAGATTGGATAATCGTTAAATAGTAATTTGTAAATTAAGTATAACAATTGATAATTGATAATTAGATTGGGTAGTCTTAAATGGTTTGATAAATTAATTGTTAAATAAGAATTATAATAATTGGGAAATTGATTGGCAATTAGTAATTGATTTATAGTTGATAAATAGTAATTGGTAAATATTAGTAATTTGATTGATAATTATTGATTGGTAAATTGTTTAATAAATAGTAAGTGGTAATTATTTTGCTAAATATTAAATAGATTATAACGGAGTTAAATAGGTCTGCAAATGAGAAAAGAATCACGCATTAATTCGGGATTCTTTTTAGAAATTTGAAGCTAAACGATTACAATTCAACTATTTACAGACCTGATTCACCGCTGCGAGGGAAGCAATGCGAATGAACCTCATGGGTTGAATTTAAGACGCTTGGGAGAGCGGGTGTATCAATATCTCAATTTAAGTCATGGTACCAATCCTTCTTGAAATTTTATATATATATATATATATATATATATATATATATATATATATATATATATATATATATATATATATATATATATAGTTAGTTAGTTAGTTAGTTAGTTCTGTTAGGAATAAATATTTACATTTGTTGGAGTATAGACTGCTACAATACTGCCCCACCGAGGGAAAAGCTCGCACAACACAAGGTATTTACACAAATGTTAGTCTATATAGCGGCGAGGCCTCCTTACAACGCGTCCAGAACGGGTTATGATGCCAATTGGCTGACTCGGATTGCGGGTCAGGTGGCGAGTAGTAGTGCCACTCAATTGAGGCGGAAGATTGTCGCGAACGAGGACCGGAGCGTCAGGTGACGATTGTTCTGGACCTCCCGAAAAGGCGACTGTCGGGAGTTGCCCGTTGGTCGCTTGGTGTTCTCCAGCTGCTGTCGAGTGGTCCTGCAACAAAAGGGGAGGCGGCAGCAGTTGGGAAGAAGAATTGGACTTGCGATTATCCCTCTCTTAAGACCAGCAGCACCTCTCGATTCCTGAAAACTTCTATGCCGTTTAAGACCTGTATAGACCAACGGTACCTAGCGTGTCCGAGCCCCGGAAGGAAGTCCCACAGGAGGCACTAAGAAGGAGGCCCCATTCGGGGGCGGAGTGGTCAGTATCGGCAGGAGAGTCCTGCTAGACAATTGACTTATGTAGGGCAGAGAAGGTGGATCGAGCTTAGAAATATGGACACATCCAAAATAGGTGCCTGGTTGGCTCCAAGTGAAGAGCATCCCCAGAGGGCCGTCATGGACGACCCCAGGGGACAGAAGAGGATCTCCCTCTGGGTAAAAGAGAATTGTCCAAAACCCTCAAGGTAAAAGGTGTTTGCAACTATTTTTTGACTCAATAGAGGTTGCACTATGGAGTTTAGTCGACCAAACCTACGGCTATCTCGCAATCTGTGACACTGACCATGGCGTAGACAGGCTTCTCAGTGTGAATGCACAAACGAAGCTCCAGGAGCTGAACTTGACCCCAAAGATCCCTCCCCATGTTTCTGCTCACAGATCCATAATTTTTCGTTGCCTGGTTCCATGGGTTGGTTCCCACAGCATCGAGGAGATTAAAAATGAGATAGAGGCAAAGGAAACTTGGTCAAAAGTCGAAGAGGTATACAAATTAAAAAATCGTGAATGAAGCGAATATTCCCATCTATTTAAAGCCACCTTCCAAACTTATGAGATGGCCGCTAAGGCATCCGAGTCTGGCCTCGTCCTATTTTATACCAAAATATCCGCTTCATGCATCGAGAGGGAAACCTTCGTGTCAGTTCAAGTATGCTTCTCGTGCTTTGTTCTGGACCAGCACGCCACTAGAGCTTGCACATTCCAAGGAAAGGTCTCTAGTGAATGCGCCGTAGAGGGCCACACATGACGATAGTGTACCAATGGGGCTACCAAGAAATGCCCTAATTGTAGTGGCCCTCACCGTACCCTGTCGATATTCTGGCTGCGTTGCCTCCGAGAGGGTCAATCGTCTCCCAGCTACAGTACTCTCGTCGCAGAATTACTCGCTCACCGTACCCTGTCGATGTCGTGTCCCATGAAAAAGACACTAGTCAACGACAAGAAAAGAATATCCAAGAGGAGAAACATCGCAAAGCAACCAAGACCTATGCACAGTGAGGAAGAAATGCTTTCGGCACTCAGGCAGGGCAGGATCGAGATCTGTGGCGAATCATGTCTCAACCTATCCCACGATCAATTCAAAAAGAAGAGATCCGCCAGACTGAGGTCTCCCGCACGCGCTGAGCCAGCAAAAGTATCATCCTTCACGGAGAATAATATGAACTACTTGACTAGATACATCAATAACCTGAAGATCTTTTCTCTAAACGTAAATGGCTGGAAAGGTAAGAAATTTATTTACTACAATATAATCTGTGAGGTAGACTCAGATTTCTTCCTCATTTCTGAAAACGGACTTAATTCAGAAACCAACCCTATAAAACTACACAACTACTTCCCCATCACGACTAGCTACTCGAATGAAAGATATGACGGCATCGCGCTTGCATTGCGCAAGAAGATCGAGTTCAAGGAGATAAGTAACTTGGAGGAACCGTACCTCGCGATAAAAAATAGTACGCTCATCAACGATCTAGTTATAGCAGTAGGGTACCAGCCACCAAGAAGATAATATTTGCCCATACCTAATTTCCTTCGCCTGTTCAGAAGGAACTACTCAGAAATTCTTATCGGCGACTTAAACGTTCGTTGCAAGGAAACAGGCTACATCAGGGCATTCAACTGGGCAGGTACCTCCCTAAGGCTTTTTATGGAACGCGGCGTGGCAAATAGAGCAGGCCCAGATTTCGCTACATTCCTAACGAGGAGATCCTCTACTACTCTCGACAGCATACTAACAAATCTCAATTTCGTTCTGAACTAAAATACCGTCCCTGGCCCTTATTCTCCATCTGACCACCTTAGTATGATTACCACAATCTCAGCCTCGGGATAGCTATTCTATCCAGGTCAAAATCCCCAGCCGCAAATGCTTTCCCAAGGCAGACTGGATCGAATATAAGAGAGTCCTCCGAGAATATCGAGTAGAACCGTTGGACGGGTTCACCCTCGAAGACATAGATCGGCACGTCGAAGATGTCATCACCAAGATTAAGGAAGCAGATAGAATAGCTATCTCGAGGGTTAAATACAAAACTCTCCCTGCTCCACGATGGAATGAGGAGATTACGTCAAGGAAAGATAGGCTGGAGGAACTTATTACTGAGATAAACGAGGACGGGAACACGGCGGAACGATACTGTGAACTTAGAAACCTGCGCATGGAAATTAAATATCTTAACAGCTAGGAATCTAAGACAATTTGGGACGGCATCATCGATAAAATCGAGCTGGAAACCGACCCCCCCAAATTTTGGTCTAAGATTAGATGATTAAGTGGCACTCAGCAAAATAAGATCAATGTTACCATCACAGCTGAGGGAAGAACAATCACCGAGGATCAAGAGATAGAACGCCACTTCAGAGAGCACTAGAAATGAAAATTCGACATCACGGAGGAGGAAAATAACGATTTTGACTGGGAATATGAGGAGAGAGTCTTGTCATACCTAAAAGAGCGAGGTCCAACCATAAGATCATACCACTACGTTGATAACACTCGACGACCAGAAGACGAAGGAAAACCCTTCATACATGGAGAGTATGAAACAGCCTTAAAGAACTTTAAGCAGAGGGTCCCTGAAGCCACACTGTCTCTTTAATGCCCGTTTGAACGTTGGCCACTTCCCAGATCCACTTAAAAGGCGTAGAGTGATCTTCATCTTAAAACCAGGGAAGCCAAAAAAGAAGTAAAAAGTTATAGACCCATATCTCTATTTGAATTTATTGGGAGACTATTAGAAAAACTTCTGAACGATAGGCTAAAGAACCTCCTAGAAACAAGGGATGGATACAATATGCAAAACATGCTTTCCGTAGACACCTCGGTACGCAAACTGCCCTTGCCCTAATGACAGAATTTATTGCAAATGCAAAGGCTGAAGAAAAGAGAGTAGACGTCGTACTCAGGGACGTGGCTTCTGCATTCGACAAGGTCTTGGTACCCAGATTAAAGAACAAATTATGTAATCTTAAGATGGAAACCAGTATCATCAGAATCCTATGTGATTATTTAGCGGATAGAGAGGCCACTATAAAGATCAACGATCACGAAGGACAACCCTTTTCAATGAACGCAGGAGTGCTTCAAGGGGCAAGTCTAAGCCCAACGTTGTATACCATCTACACAAGTGACCTCCCTTTTCCTACTCAAGATTACGCTATATATGTCCAGCTAGCCTACGATATATCTCAAATAATCACAAGCGACTACAAAGTTCCTATAGACGTCGCAAACAGGATAGCTGTTGAAATTAATAAGCTCAACCTCTATGAGAAAAGAAATAAGATCCGCACTAATATGGTTAAATTTAAGATTCTCCTTATTGGACGTACCAAAACGGCCGACATTAGAGTAAATGGTGAACACTATCCATACACCCGAGAAGGCCGAGTTCTGGGACTAAAGATCACAGCAAATGGTTATAATGACCATATCAAGGAGAAGTTCTCGCAAGCCAAAATCAGACTAAGGAAACTTTATAGGTTCTGCAGACTCTCCTTTCGCAACAAGAAGAAGTTTTATTTGGCCCTAGTCAGACCAATCTTGCTATACCCTGTCGTCCCATTACATCTTACAAGCAAGACGCAAACTTGAATGGCACAAGTAGTGCAAAATCAAGCGCTACGCTTCACCCTGGACCTCAGTGTAATGGACCGCATGCAATCGATTATACTACACGATCTCGTGGGGATCGAGCACCTGAATGTAACGCTACATAACAGAGCAACAGCAATATGGAGGAATATTCAAGAATATTTACCAGAAAGAATCATCAGAACATAAAAATACCCAAATTTGACCACCCCAACAGACGCTACCACCAATGATTTGTTGCCAGCAGCCAACAGCGGTTGCAAGAATATATAGAACCAATTTATAAATAACTACTCACCGGAGAAACGATAAATATTAATATCCAAGTAAATAGGATGTTAAACTAAACCTTACAAAAAAAGATCCGTTGTGGACAAAAATAACCAAAACAAAAAAAAAAGATCCGTAGTGGACAACAATATTTCAAAGCAACAATAAATAATCAGGAAACCGAGATAGCTCTATCTACAAGAAAAAAGCAAAAACTCGAAAACAAAGGCTTGATTGCTTCAAACAACATACACGGAAACATCACAGAAGCGCATGGAAAGCCATAGCCAGACGTACTAGCACACCATTCTCCTCTCTAACTATCACACCGATTTTACTTTTTTATGATCATAAATCATAAAGGTAAAAGATAGTCAGAAAAATTATTATTATTCAAGAAGAAAAGTTATATTTCCTGTTGGCCATTTCGAAGTTTATTCCAGGAATAAAGAATCCATATATATTATATATATTTTTCCTTCATCCCATAAGGAAGCGGTCGATCACTTAATGCCTTACTCAGACCCTATACCCTTTGGAAAAACAAATTTACATGTCTACTACTGTAACTCGCAGAGTATTCGAAATAAGTTACACTAATTTAAATGTTCAGTAGACTTATGCAGCTTCGATATTATAGCAATAACGGAATCATGGGCAGAGACATCTAGAGAGACTATATAGGCAAATTGCAACTACCAGGGTATAAATTAATCATTAAAGACCATACGCATAAACGTGGAGGAGGAGTACTACTGTAAACAAAAAATCCTATAAATTTAACCGAAATTAAAATTTACTCTGCCAAAGATGTTGAAGTAATATGCGCCGAAATAAAATCGAATGGTTTTCCAATAAATATCTTTGTAGTGTAGAGACACAACAGATTGAGATTAAAAAGGAATGCTACAAAATAATTGGAAGTAACATTAAAAAGAATTGCACTTTATTAATTAGGGATTAAAATTGTAGAAGTAGTAACTTTAAAACGTTAAATGCGGATGGGGAGGGGCAGAGGCTATTTGGAGTTTATGGAAGAAAACTACTTAATACAATTAGTCAATGAGCCATCCGGAAGGAAAAATATCCTAGACGTAGTTCTAACTAACAACGTTATTACGTTAATCTTTTTTCGGGTATTAGTATTTGGGAAGGTATAGGTCCCAGCAATCACAAATTAATAGAGTTCGATATTAAGAAAAATCGTGACCAGGAAAATAACGACACTAAAGTGTTAAATTTTAAAGGTTAGAACTTTAGCTTCAAGTGCAAGTTAAAAGAGATCAAGTGGGATCCAACATTAGGAAATTTTAATCAGTGCTGGTCCTTTTTCACCGAACATTTTAGAGAATTAAATGAGCAATTCATTCTGCGAAAAAAAAACCAATTAAACGCCTTGAGTAAACCAAAATGTTGTAATCATGATGTCGATGTGAAACTGAAGGATAGGAACTGTGCATACAAGCGTCACAAGCGTAACCCATCCGATGAAAATAATCAAATTCACGTAGCCTGAAGAAGGTAATGTCAGAAGTAAATACGAAGTGCGGAAAGAAAATATGAAATTTAATTTGCGAAAGAAAGTAAACATAACCCTAAGAAGTTTTTCGATTATGTATCCAATAGAAACCCGATAAAGGAAATAATAGGATTTATTAAAAGTGACTAACGAAATAGTTTCGGATACAGAAAAGGTGGCTTATATATTAAATAACTTTTTTGAATCGGTATTTATAAACGAAGACGAACATAATATACCACAAACAAACGACGTGATCAATTCTAACGAGCATAACCTTTTAACCGATATCGAATTCTTCGAAGGGGAAATAGATTTTTTATATCAGTAAGTTAAATTCCAGTAAATCTTCTGGACCTGATTTAATCTATCTGGCGCATTTAAAAGAAATTTGATACGCGTTCATGGGGCCGCTAACGAGATTTTTTAACAAATATTTAGGAGAAGCTGTCGTGCGATCAGATTTTAAGCTTGCGAATATAACTCCTATTTTTAAGAAGGGAAAAGAGAAATTCTGATCAATTATCGACCAATAAGTTTAACATACATCGTAGGTAAATTAATGGAATCCGTCATTCGCGTTTAGGGTAATCGATCGTTTGAAAGCGCATAATCTCATAAATGATAGTCGACACGGATTTAGACAGAAACGTTCATGTTTAATTAATCTGTTAGAATTTTATGACATCATGATTAAATGCTATGACAAGACTAGATCTTTGTACAGAGTTTACTAAGACTTCGCTAAGGCATTCGACACCGTTCCTCAGAGGCGATTACTAACTAAACCTTTTGGTCATGGAATTAGGAGAAACCTCCTACAATGGATAGAGTCGTGGCTAAGTAATCGTTAGCAGAGAGTAGTTTGAAGCGGTAAATTTTCGGAGTAGAAAAATGTAGCTAGTGGCGTGCCCCAGAGGTATGTGTTTGGACCATATTTGTTCCCTATTTATGTAACGATATCGAATTTAGCTTACTTGGTAGATTATCCAAATTTCCAGACGACACAAAAATTGGGGGTAAATTTCAAATGAGAACGATACAAATTAATTCAGTGGGATCTAGATAAAATCTTCGAATGATCTAATCAATGGAACATGAAATTCTATTTAGACAAGTTTATAGTTTCGCACGTAGGTCGAAATATCCTAAATTCTGACTATGAAATGTTTAGTACAAATCTTATCTCCGCGGACGGAAAAAAGAAAAATAGGGGTGCGGGTTTCAAATGATCTTAAGTTTAACAGACATTGTAAAAAAACGTCTAAGAAGGCAAACCGAATGCTTGGATTTATTGCGAGAAATTTTCACTACAAACACCAAGATATAATCATACTTGTATATAAAAGTTTAGTAAGGTCACACCTGGAATACGCGATACAATCGTGGTCACCTTATACATATGTAAACGTCAATAAAATGGAAAGAATTCACCGACAGACAATTAAATTAATTCCTTTGATTAGAAATTAGTCGTATATCGAAAGATTATATATATTAAAACTCTTGACTCTCGAAACTAGGCGATTGCGAGGCGAGCTTATCGAAGGATTCAAAGTTTCAAATAAATTTGAAAAAAAACCGTAAATTATGATTGTGTTATTTTGTAAGTACGACTATGGTATCACACGTAACATCGGTTTTAAACTTAAAGGACTGAGGTTTCAAACGAACATGCTAACAAAATTTTCACCTTTAAAATCATCGATAAATGATACGCACTCCCCACAGAGGTAGTAAATGCTGGAGCGTGAATAGGTTTAAAAACAAAATTGACAGTTATTTTAGGTATAAAGATATTGTTTAAATACGGAGCCCTGTTTTTGATTGAATATTGCTTCAGTGAGCATCGTGGTAAAATGTCCAAAAGAGGACTACTATCATATTATTATAGAATGGGAACTAAGTAGTCATTGCTGGTTCCATGTAACTATGTAACCATTCGTCTCCTTAATAGGAGTCCCATGGTCTTGTCGGTGCCGTTAGTGCCAGTCATATAACCTATTGACTGTCACCTTGCGTTTAAGTCTCCTAGAAATATTTCTGATGATGGCCAGTAGAAAATGCGAATGAAGTTGGGGATCGGAAGATACGAGCGCCGGGGGGTTGATATGCCCCGGGGATGACAAGGTCTCAGTTTGTCATTTTTAATTTGATGGCTTTAATTTTATGACTTCTAATTCTTTTATCCCGGAGAACGCTAGTCCTCTCTGATCTACATGGCTGTCCCATCGTAGCGTGTCTGCATTGGGTAAATTTCTGTAGAGCCTATGTCCAAATTTTTACAGCGCTTACGTTGAAAATTTGGCATCGCTTATGTTTGTTCAATTTTATATATATATATATATATATATATATATATATATATATATATATATATATATATATATATATATATATATATATATATATATATATATATATATTGTAGTATCCAGTCTCACGGCCTAAAGAAGGCCGAGCAATCGACGAATAAAGATCTGGTGTTCTATACGGATACAAGGTTTTTTACTCTACTTAGTAAAGAACTTTGAGCCCTGCCAACGAAGAAAACAGCCTAAACGGAGTCTTTCGTGAATGTTTGATTCACTTTTAAAAAAGAAAATTAATAATTATTTATCCGAGAATTCATAATTAAATGAGGGCTTAAAAACCTCGCTGCTCCCGTCCATCGACCTGCGTGCGAACCTGCCTCGGATGTCTTCTAGTCATTAATTTCATCTTAACTATGCCGGCCATTTGGATTGACCTAATTAAGAACTAACATGGTAACTGGTTTGAGGATTAACCCACAGCGGAAGCATAGGCCAAAAATTTTCTCGAAATTGGGACTTAACAGCAAGTATCGGGGGGAGGGGAGGAGAACTCCTCATTCTGAGGGACCCGGCCAGAATCATAGAGGGAAATAACACCCGTCTCTATGTAGTTGAAACCTGTTATGACGCAAGTACCCGGAAGGGGGTGGAAAAAAGGTAGCAGCAGTTGATTCAGCCGCTATTTCCATATTTTACCATTAGTCTCCCTTCCGAGTTTCCCATTTGAGACCCATCCCATTCATCCATCATCACCCATCATCCTGGCAGCATATGAGCGGAGGACCAACGGGAAAATGGACGAGAGCGTTCACATAAACTTTTCGGAACAGAATGACCTAAACCGTTATTTCCTTTACCACCCTTTTCACATCTATTTCGCCCACAAAATACAAAATAATTACACTTTGGTTTCATAAGAGAAGATAAAACCAAGAACACATGGACAAAGGAAAAGTAAGACCATGGAGACACTTTTTAAGAGGGACCCTCTTAGGATCATTCAAGGGGCAAAGGACCCCGAGAAAAGGAAATTATGCAAAACGATATACTTCGAACTAATGGTGGCCCTCGAGAAACTGATCGAGGTTTCATCGAGATTTATCACCATCTGTGCGGAAACCAAGAACGTGGACCGACTCCTATCTGAAGAAGGAGCTACCACACTCAAGAGCATCGAACCAGAAGCTAAGACCTCCCTACAAGTGGCAACGAACCGAAGAGTGATTGGCCGCAAAGTGGAGAGTTGAGGCAGAGAGAACCCACCCGAAGAACTTAAGGAGGAAATAACGAGGAGCAAAGGTTCGGCGAAGTAATTAACACCCCCGTGTTCAAGATAACATTTTCCACCACTGACATGGCCAGAAAATCGACAACGGACGAGCTCCTGGTGTTTAATATGAGTATACGAGGCGAGAATATAGAGCAGGAAAAGTTTAATAGCATACAAATATGCTTTGTACGCTATTAATTGGAAAATCACACGACGATAAACCTAGCCAGAAAGGACAGGCTGTGGTGCAGCGAATGCGCCACAGAACGATACAGATTCGATAAGTGTGAAAACACGAAAAAAAGTGCCTCAACTGTAAAGGGGAGTACAGAACCAAGGCCCTGAACTTCTCCAAACGGCGCGAACTTATAAAAAGGAAGGAATGGAATAAAGAAGGCTAAAGAAATGACGTGTGAGATCGCCACCAAGAAAAATGAACCAGCGAGGTCATCAGAGTCACAATTGAACATTACGGGAGACCTAAGTGAGAAGATCTTAATCTGTATTACCCACGCAAATGTGGCTAACGCAGTGAAGCCTGGCTGCTACAACCAGGTTTTTAATGCGTTGCTAAAGGCAAACAACCTGCCTTTAGTCATCATGATCGCGTACCCCGAATGATCCAAGGCATTCAAGGAGTCAGCCATAAGAAACAATTCCAACGTAAAATCTGGACTAGAGGCTATAGTCGAACCTCTCTCATCGGTGGAATCCGAGAAGGAAGAAGAAGAAGATGAAAAGGAACAAGAAGATAAGGAAGGATCCACCTCTTGGAACAGTGACGAGGGCCCATCCTCTCGTACACGAGCGACGACGAGTAAATCTAAGACTCAGAGTCCCCCACCGAATAGTAAAAGACCTGGGCACACTAAAGCTGCCCCATAGGCCAATAATACTCGTAAGAAGAAACATTGGTAAACACAATACATAATGCTACGGAATGCAGTATAGCAATGCCCTCTGGCATTACTATAAAATATTACATGTATCAATATTCCATTAGCATACTTTCCTTTTTAAACTCAATGTAAAATTATGCCTTTATTTTCCCATTTAAATTCTACAATTTCCATTAAATCTCAAGTGAGTTATGTATAAATAATCAATCCAAAATCTCAAATATTTTGTAATATATAATTAACATCCTAAAATCATTGGATAAGATACATTGTTTTCGGCAACACTTACTTTAGTCAAACACACGCTTTCAGCTAAACCACATCGAACATGAATATTCCTCACTCGTCTCGCGCCATTCTCAGCATAAAGGTCGTAATCATTCTTTATACATTAAATCATTTAACTCCCAACAACTCATACTTAGTTTAATTCCTCGTCCTCTCACAATTATTCTCTGCAAACTACCATACGAGAGTATGTCCTAATTTTGGTTACTTCTCCCATTGCAGATCCCAATTCACAGTCCATCATAGTTACTTACCACATCATAATTACCATATCTTAGTTACCTTACCATACCTTACCTCACTCTACTTTTCATTACTTTCATACATTGCATTACGTTGTATTCCTTAACAATTCTCAATTTAATTATATCATTCATCCATATAGTTGTAATAATCGCTCACTAGTTATTTCTTAATTCAATTCTCTCATTGTGCATTCGTTGATTTTGTAAATATATTTATTTTGTTTATTGTCCATTTTCTTACAAACCTCTCTCGTCCAAAGTTTTCTCAATTCAATTCACGTCAGTCGGTAGTCCTAAATATTAACAGACGACTATTCCATCCATTTCAACAAATCTATGGTAATGGTTTTCAAATAGCTATCTAGGCTGATTTATTAACTAAAATCAATCCCACTAATAACCAAATACGATAGCAACACTAAAAATTTGGAAAATTAACACCAACAGCTGGACGACTAAAATGACTCTTTACATAAATGTACTCAGAGAAATTGATGTAGATATCATCTTAATTTCGGAACACGGGATCGACACGCGTATTTCATAAATAAAGATCTGGAATTATGATAGGTGATCATAAATTATCAGCAGGAGCGTTACGATGGTCCTGCTATTGCAATAAAAAAAAGGATAAAATACAAGCAAATAAGAAATCTGGAAGAATCCTATCTCGCGATGGAGGTCAAACGCGCTCACGAAGTACTGTTGCCGGTAGTATTCTTTCACATACTCAAAGTGGTATGGTTCTGCACCCTCATTAGAGCGTTTTGGTTGTCGTCTGTATCTTGGCAGTACAAGATCTTCTATTTTGCCTCTGGCTTCTTCAACTGCATTCTCATAGAATTAATTGAAAACATCATCTGTCCTATAACCTTGATATGTTGATTTTGTGATGTTTGAAGCTTTCACTGCAGCCTGAATAGTAATTCTCTTTGCCTGAATTGTCTTTGACATTTCTTCTGCTGAATCAAAAGTTATGTGAGAAAGTTTCAGTCCAAAATATGGACTGAATTTTTCCATCAATGCCATTTGTTCAAACAGATGGTGCCTTTTTGGAGAGAATTTGATGAGTTTGAAAATTTCTGTTATCACTCCAAAGCATCACGTACTCGCTTAGACTTTCTGGCTGTGTCTTGTAAACAGAGATTTATACAGTCGGCTAGGCAATGAATTTTAAAGGCAGCCTTCTCATTTTCTAGCACACGTGTGGCTAATCCTGTCCTGTGACTTCGTATATTGCTTGCACCTTCATATTCCTGGTCACGGCAAATTTTGATGGGAAGAGAGCACTGTATGAAAACATCATTGAAAGCGGTAAACAATTTCTCACTAGTTATAGATGGTACATCAAAAATCCCAGTGGCTCTTCAAACACTTCATACTTATCATTCACATATCTTACAGAAATGTTGAATTGCTCTTTACAGTGGATATCCGTAACTTCATCCGCAATTATCGCATACCATTGTGCATTTTGTGTATCAGTAATGACTGATCTTAATACTTAGTTATCCATCAAAGTAATCAGTTCATTATTGATTACAGGGGAAATGTACCAAATTAAACTAAGTATGATTTGTTTGGAGTTAAATGATTAAATGGAGAAGGATATTTACTGACCTTATAATGATAATGATGAGAGACGAATGACGAATATTTTTGTTAATTCTGGAACAGCTGAAAGCGTGTTAGTTTGTATTTGATTAAAGGAAGTGTTGCCAAAAAAATGTATCTTAGCCTGATTTTTGGATGTAATTATTTATAGAAAAATATATTGAAAATACATATACATAAAAATTTGAAATTTTCGATTGATAGATTAATATAGGATTATTTGAGATGATTGATAATTTATACATAAGATTGAATAGAAATGGTTGAAATTAAATGGGAAAATAATTGGATATTTTAACATTGGGTTTAAAAAGAAAAGTATGCTAATATTTTATAGGAATGCCAGAGGGTATTGCTATAACACTTTCCCCCCTAGAAAGTTACCCCCCTTTTTTAATTTAAGACCCGCTGTCTGAGTTACGCCGAGGCCTTCTAAGGATGTGACCTGAGCGTGTGACGACAGTGCCATTGGTTTGGCTGCGAGTACGGCGACACAAATTCGCTGTGGGATGCCAGTAGCGTTGAACGAGGTACTGACACAAGAGAAGGTTGATGCAGAGAAAGTGATCCGCTTGTTGTTCCTGGGCAAGCGCTATTGTCGCGTGATCGATGGGCGCAGTTTGGGAGAGGTGCGTGCCCGAAATCGATGAAATGCGAGAGAGCACATTTGGTACGACGTTTGAAGAACCAGGAACCTAGCGAATATCGTTTGTCATCTGCAGGATGAAGTCAAGGTGACGAGTATCAACTGCAGTGTGTACTGACGAAGTACTATGAGACGAACAGGCACCGACCAAAGGGTTATAGTTAGTAAAAATGGCAAATTCACGCCCTTGCAAATGGTGGCGGAAGTGTCGGACAAAGATAAATATTCCGAGAAGTTTTCGAGAGAACGTTGAATATCTCTGTTGAATATCTCTTTGGTGTGAGATAATGAAAGACAAGCCTCAGTAGACCATTCAAGAAGAGAGTTCTTGTTGGTCTTGGTGAGTATTGAATTGATATATGTAGTGCATGACCTGGGCACAGTTATGAATGAATCTATGGTAGAAATTTACCATGCCACAGAAAAGACTGAGTTGCTTGTGTGATGTAGGACGAGAAAGTTTCGCATCACGATGACTTGTTCTTCGAGTGGGTTAATCCCTGCACTCGAGACACGGTGACCCAATAAGGATAGTTGCGGGACACCAAAAATGCACCTGGAAGCGTTGAGTATGATACCGTACTCATGAAGACGAGATGAAAATTGGCGAAGGTGAGAAAGGTGTTACTCCAGCGAGGAAGACGATATTAGGACGTCATCGATGTAACAAAATACGAAAGAAAGACACCTAAGGACTTGATCCATAAAGCGCTGAAAGGTTTGACCAGAGTTACGCAACCCATATGGCATTTTGACCATTTCAAAAGAACCAAACCTAGTGGTGATGTTAGTCTTTGCAACATCATCTGGGTGAATAGGGATCTGGTTGAAAGCACGAATCCGATCCAAGCGAGAAACGATCTTACAGTCATGGGGAGAAGAGGTTTAATCAGCCAAGTACGGCAAAGAATAGCGATCAGTAATTGTTACAGCGTTAAGAGCTCTATAATCCTCGACTGCTCTGAATTCCCCCGGTGTGGATTTGGGTACCATGTGGAGTGGATAGGCCAAAGGAGAAGAGGAAGGCTTACAAATGCCAGCATACATCATGAACTGAAATTCATCATGCGTAGCAGAGAGTTTATCTGGTGCTAGACGGCGTGGCCGTGAGAATACACGACCTCCTGTTGTTTCGATCCGATGCATCACACTATGTTTAATGGGCCTGTCTTTCGGAGGTGTAAGGGTGAGCTCAGGAAACTCCTGAAGAATGCGCCGAAATGGTGATTCGGAAGGTGGGAGACGAACAGAGAGGATGGAACTCTGAGAAGGCAAGTACGGACTGAAACAATGAGGAGAGTTTTGCGGTCGACAAGCTTGCGGTGACGAGAATCTACCAAAAAGTCGTAAGCCGAAAAAGAATCTAGGCCCACTATTGGACACACTACCTAAGGCAATGACGAAACTCAATCGGAAATCACGATAGAGACCGAAGGAGACTTGAAGGTAACGCCTTCCATGGTCCTAATATTGGTCGAATTGGCTGCCTTCAGAACTCAATCTGAATGGGCAGAAGCTTTGTCGGCCTTAGAATTTGGCAGTGGTGGGCAGTCCGTCAGTACCGATGAGGAAAGGTCCATCAGTCCGTCACTGATGGACTCCTGTTTCTCTGACGACTGGCAGAAACATTATTTGCCGAAGGTCGACTTTGCTTTCCGGGTTAGTGCCAGTTCGGGTGACGGCCGAAAATCCCTTCCGTCGGCGCTTATTCCGTTAGTGTTTCAAAGTTTCCTTTAGTCATCAGTCCGCCAGCGAAACGGGAGTCCGTCAGTGACGGACTGACAGACCTTCCGTCATCGGTACTGACGGACTGCCCACCACTGGAAATTGGTATGACACTGCATTCAGCACCAGTGTCCACCAGGAATGAGAAGCCAGAAAGTGGGTAAAAAATGCGAAAAGGAAGACCTGTCCTATGAAATGAAGTGTAGGTAGGGGATGTAGAGCTGTTTATCCCTTGCCTTGTTAGTTTAAAATTTGTGATTGAGAGTCTGGAGTGAGAGGAATGCGAAAATTTGAAGGTTGGGAAATTGAAATTTGAGGATTTGGAGAAACTGGTTGAGTTAGGTGAAGTGAGAAAACTAGAGAATTTGAGGAATGAAGATTGATGCGCGAGGAGTGGAGAGTTGAGATTAGGTGGAATTACTGGTTGTAAATATGTGCAAGGCAGTAAACATTTTACGGCTTGTGCACCATATTTGTTATGATACCAGCACCACTGAATTGGTTGAGAGGGAAAGAAAATGTTATGCTTTGGAGATTACTTGTCGCAGTCTTTGAAGGAGCATAACCGTAGTTACAAGGCTGTGCAACGGCGTTGTGACCGTATCTTTGATGGTACCAGCATAGGACCTGATTGTGTGGAAGATGATGAGGATAGGCGGAATAAGATTGAGAAATTTACTGAGTCTCATCTCTTGCATTGAGATGCCTATTTTGGTTTCTCTTCCATGAACCTGAACGGGGTCTGCGCGCATCTGGTTATCAACTCCGTGCCTGTACTGGCTCCGTGATCCCCGTGGCAGCATTAACCTCTGGATGTCGGCCTCCAGCCTTCGTATTGAGGCCTCGAGGTCCCTCGATAAAGATGATGGAACCTCTAAACGCTCGACCCGGTCGTCAGAGGAGCTCGTCGTCGCCCTAACCTGGCATATTGATGGATTAAATAAATTATTAGATGGGTTAATGTTATTAGATGGGCCGCTGCCCCATTGAACATAAGGTTTGTTATATAACTTGTCAGCGGCGGATACGAGCTGCTCGATTGATGAATCCCCCTCGTTAATAATTAACGGTATGATCCCCCTTGGGACCTCCTCCCTCATGAAGATCCCAGTGAGGAGGGGGTTAAGATGTTTTAGAAATTCCGAAGGGCTCTTATCTCCCATCTCCTGAATGGATAGAAGCTCTCTCAGGTCGTCAACCTGGGACCTGCCGAACCTGGCATTAAATGTGTAGGGTTCTCCACCCCTGCATGTGTATAAAAATTTCCCCTAAACAATATATGTATATATTGGGTATTCACCGCTAAAATTCGGCTGGCAACATTTTCATTTTTACCAAGCGCGCTTACACCCACGTTTCTTTCTAATTTGATTCCTGTGTTCATCGAGAAAAGTCAGTTCAAATTTTGTCTGTACTCTTAGCTTGTTGCTCCCCAGTTTTTGTATCGAGCTCAAATTAATTATGGCCTCTTTCATTTCCAGACAAATTAATCACGCTAGCCATCAGTTCCAATTAATAACGATCATTATTAACCATCAATTCTCAATAATTTCAAATATATTTACTCCTAAATAATTATTTATCAATCGACAAAATTTCTAATTATTGTAATAGCAAACAGTCATAATCGAATGTAATATTTCTTTGTTTTACTTTGCTGCCCTTTTTTTAAATTCTAGTTGTCGTATATTCAATAATTCATGGTTTCGCCAAAACTGCAAATCATCGTACAAAGACTCCTTAATTTTAAAATTAACGCCATTAACATAACATAACATAACATAATTTAACGGATGACAAAAGCCACAAGGGCCTATCAAAGGTCATCCGTATCCATCAAATCCCACCCATATAATGCATCCATAGGATTTTGTCAGATCATGCAGCTACAATATACAATTTAACAATCCATAGGAATGTCCAACCATGCATCTACAATATATAATTTAAAGCCTCCATAGGAGTCAGTCAAAAACAAAATCAAAGTCCCCCAAAATATACAATAAAAAGAAACTGCATCCACAGGAATGAGTCAAGAAACATATCCACATACCAAAAAGTAAGAAATTAACCCTCCATCCCCATATAATCATCCAATCTGCGCTTGAAAACATTCAAGTTTGGGCTGTCTACAGTCTCAGGTGGCAAACTATTCCAATAATCTACCACTCTGTTAGTGAAAAAATATTTTCTAACATCCAGTCTGCACCTCTGTTTTTTAATCTTTAAGTGGTGGCCTCTAGTTCTATTACTACCTTCTAACTCAAATAACTTGCTGAAATCTAATTTATCCATCCCAGAAAAGATTTTAAAAAGCTCAATCATATCTCCCCTCACACACCTTCTTTCAAATGAAAACATATTTAATACCCTCAGTCTATCTTCATATTCAAGGTGCTTCAGGGATGGTATTATTTTTGTTGCCCTCCTTTGTACTGACTCTAATAAGTTTATATCATGTCTAAAATGTGGTGACCATGCCTGTATACAGTACTCTAAATGTGGCCTGACATAAGAGTTGTATAGTTTAAGGATGACCTCCTTACTCTTGTAGCTAACATTTCTTTTAATGTAACCTAGCACCCTATTTGCTCTATTTTTTGCCTCAATACACTGCTTTGAAAATTTCAGTGACCTATCTACTACCACTCCTAAGTCTTTCTCATCTTCAACTGAATTAAGCCAATATCCATCCATCTCATAGCTAAATTCCCTATTATCTCTCCTCATGTTAATAACTTTGCATTTATTAAGGTTAAAAGTCATCTGCCACTTCTGAGCCCAAGCTAACAGCTTATCTAAGTCACCCTGCACTTTAAAGCTACCCTCAACCTCTTTGACTACAGCTGCCAATTTAGTGTCATCAGCAAAAATTGACACTTTGCTATTTACACCTTGCCCAAGATCATTTACATAGATTATAAATAATAAAGGGCCTAAAACTGATCCCTGAGGTACGCCACTAATAACATTCCTCCACTCTGACCTCACTCCATTCAGTACAACTCTCTGTTTCCTATTTTTCAGCCATTCAGTTATCCAATTTAAAACGTTCCCACATATCCCATGCAGCTTTAATTTATGAACTAGTCTTCTATGTGGAACCTTATCAAAAGCTTTGCTGAAATCTAAGTAGATCACATCAACTTTCTCACCCCTATCTAATTCTTTAGTTACATAATCCATAAAATCCAGTAAATTAGTTAAACACGATCTATCTTTTCTAAAACCATGCTGAGCATCATTAATTAACCTGCTACTCTCTAGATGATCAGAAATTCCCTTCTTAACCATCTTCTCAAGAATTTTACAGACTATAGAAGTTAAGCTTACTGGTCTAAAGTTATTTGGGTCCTCTTTGCTTCCCTTTTTAAAAATTGGCACTACATTTGCCAATTTCCAATCATTTGGTACTTCTCCAGACTCTAGTGATCTAATAAATATCTTCTCGAGAGCTACTGCAATACTTTCTACACCTTCTTTGTGTATCCTAGAATGAATGTTGTCAGGGCCAGATGCCTTACTAGTATTTAACTGAATTATAAGCCCTTTAATTTCTTCTCTGTCTATATTTTTATAGAATTTATCACTAAACTCTCCCATTTATTAATTCAATCAATTAAATTTTCACCAAGTACTATATTCCTATTAAAATATCTCATTTAGATTTGTAAATAAACTTATTTTTGTAACCTTGAATTCATATCCTAATTTTCATTCAAGCATCCTTCTTCAAATTCTTTCGAATCAAATTGCAACTTTTCCTCCCACCTCTTTACTCACAAACAACCTACCGCTAAATTAGTTACCCAGACCCGTAGTTAAATTTCAAAGTTAAGGAATTAGGGTACAACAATGAAACACGCCACCGCCCGCTTTATTGGACGGCGCCATTTTTCTGTACGACAACGCAGCGTCAATTTAAAAATCAAATCCCAAATCCCTCTTTTGTTTGTTTTTCTCATAAATATAATAGTAGTTAAGTGAATAACGATGGTTAGCGTGATTTCCACTTCCACATCCGTCACCACCACATCAATAGCGTCTCTAGACAGCAACACTGCCATCATCACTTCCACGTTGAGCCCGCATACAAGCATCATCCCGCCTCAATCAACTCACCAGCAGCCTGCTGTATCACCTCTATCTTCCACCATTCTCCCAACCTTAGATGCAGAGGATCGCATCGCATGCTTGGAAATGGCCAACTACATAATGATCAGCCACGCCATCCCCGACCAACACAAAACTCTTTGTATAGCCCAGAAATTACCCCTAAGTATATTCTCCATTTTTAAACACAATGCTCGAAGTCGGTAATTCTTGGTCTTGGAAGAATTTGCAAATAGCATTTACGGAGGAATTTGGAAGGTCTAGAATTGAGGATCTGCTGACTCTCCTTAACACGCAGGAGATGGGTGCTAGGCGGCCCTCACGCTTTCTAGAACATCTCAAGAATTAGCTCACGCTAAGGGTGCAAATCTTGAACAGCTTGATCCATTATTAACAGAGATTTTCAGGCGTGGGGTCCCTGAACAGGTTAGGCTATTTATAATAATGACGTCACCCTCGAACGTGGATGAAATGGCAACACCTGCCGACCAAATTTATACCAATCTCTACGTCACTTGGGAAAAGGAAATACTTCTAATCTTAATTCCGACCAAAAATTAAAATCATTTATTTCGCAGGTTCAGGCATCGAGCGGGTCTCCTGGCAACCGGACGGAACCTCCACGCGGTGCACCCTCCCCAAGCTCAGGATCTTGCTTCTGTCTTGGGGAGGATCGAGGATGATATTCGTGCCCTTAAATTACAAAATGGGTTTCGGCGAGAGCACAGTCGCGGGCAGGACGATGGAGCCAGACGCCGTTCGTCCTCCCGTTCAAGGCACAACCAACGATGGAATTCCAGCACAAGAGGTGAGGCGCAGAATGTTCATTTTCAACATAGGCCTAATTCCCTCTATCCTGACAACTCTCATGGTAGCTGCTGGTATCATTCAAAATATGGGAGCAACGCTGTACGCTGTGTACACCCTTACAACTTTTACCGGGCATATTTCATGCACCCAACTTTAACCCTCATTCTGGTCGTGCTGCTCAAACAGCTATATTTCAGCCTTCAGGCTTTTGTTGGTATCACTACAAATTTGTCTACAAAGCAGAAAATGTTCTGCCCCTTGAAACTACCAGCAAAATGCTCATCTTTCACCTTAAAATCAACATAGCCTTACTTCATCACCTTCAAATCTACAAAACTCTAGGGGTTTCCTTACCCAATCTTCACCTTCAGCACAGGGAACTTTAAACTAGAAACACAAGTGATACGTGGGTCTATCACCTCTTCAACCTCATCCTTTCATCAGGTCGATCCTCCTTTTAGTATTTATGACTCACTCTCTGGTTTATCCTTCCCGGTTGACACTGGTGCTCACTGCAATGTCCTTCCAGCCTCTTCAGTCAAGAAAGCTTGCACTTCTTATGATCTGTTCCTTAAAGCTGCCAATTCATCGGAAATAAGGACTTATAGGAGGCGTATCCTCGAGCTCTCTCTCGGGCTACGTCATGTTTTCCCGGGTTATTCATCATAACCGACGTCGACATTCCAATTTTTGGCCTCGACTTCCTTTCCGCTCATGACCTTTTTGTAGATTCTCGTCACCGCAAGCTTATCGACAGAACCACGACACTAACTGTTGCTGGTTCATTCTTTCTCTCCACCAGCTCTCTCCTCTCTGTTCGTCTCCCTGCAACTGCTCCCCGCTTCCAGCCACTTCTGCCGGAGTTCCCAAGCCTCAGTCTGCCTCCTTCCAAAGATAGGTCCACCAAGCACAATGTAGTGCATAGGATAGAGACAACAGGAGCGCCAGTATTCTCACGCCCCCGTCGACTGGCCCCGGATAGACTTGCCCTAGTGAAGCAAGAATTTAAATATATGATGGAGGCCGGGATCGCTTCCCCATCCACCTCCCCATGGGCTGCACCGCTTCATGTAGTATCTAAGTCTACTCCGGGGAAATTCAAAGCTGTAGCTGACTACAGGTGACTCAATGCCTGTGCAGTTCCGGATAGATATCCTCTGCCTTTCTTATCAGATTTTAACTCCGGTCTCCTCGGTTGCTCCATTTTTTCTCGGCTCGATTTGGTTCGCGCTATGAACCAAATCTCGATTCACCCTGATGATATCCCTAAGACGGCTATCACCACTCCATTCGGTTCCTTCGTCACAAACGAATGTCTTACGAACTTCTTAACAGTGGTCAAACCTTCCCACGCTGATGGATCAGGTTCTGAGAGGTCTTCCCTTCGTATTTTGTTATATAGACGACCTCCTGATAGCATCTTCGTCTTTAGAGGAGCATATTTCTCAGCCTTCGCCAGATTTTTGTACGTTTAGATGAGTATGGTATCGTATTCAGCACTTATAAGTGTATCTTTGGTGTCACACAGCTCTCCTTTTTGGGACACCACATTTCTCCTGACGGAATTCATCCTCTAGAGCAATGGTTCTCAAATGATTTTGGCTTATGGCCCCCTTAGGAACATTATTTTTTTATGTGGCCCATAATCATTATTTTTAGTAGGTAATAAGCAGTTTAACTTTACTTTAAAGGATAAAAGATATTAAAACAGCTATTTGTATTCAGGTACAATTATATTTGTCACATATATAGGACTATAAACATAGCAAAAATTAAACTGGTTAACATAAATGTAATACTCTTTTAAAATAATAATTAGCCTTACAAAAAATTTAATCCTTTAGTAAATTGAAATAAATATACCATCAACTCTTTATTCATTCAATGCGATCCTTGTGCTTCATGCAGTTTCACAAGTTTTTCAATATCAGGGTATATAGTTGTTAGAGACAGACGAAGATAACTTCTTGCTATTTCTAAGCGGCTGCGAGCTTTTGATAGGAGGTGTGACACTTTACTAAAACTCGACTCAACCAGATAAGAAGTAGGAAAAACAATAAAATATAATTTTACTTCGTCCCAAAGCAAAGGGTATTTCATAGCAATTTCATGACTTGTCTATAAGTTCCTGACACCATGCTTAAATCTAGCCAGAGAAGTTTGATCACTCTGTAACTCAATGAGGCTTTCTTGTAATCTGTTATCAACATCAGCTGCATCAATTCAAAATGGGTCTATCACCCAACCTGGAATGTCCAATTGTAGAAGATCTCTGAACCTAACTTCCATATCACTATGCAATTTCTTCAAATGATCAATGTATACTAAAATATCATCTTCTTTCAGCTCACTCTCAATAGTGCGGAGGGTTGGAAACTGTATCAACTCCTTTCGCCCCATATTTGTCTTGAACAGCTTAATTTTCCCCATAAATGCATGAATAGACTCCTTACAAATTAAAATATTTGCCTCGTTACCTTGTAGCTGTTTGTTCAAGACATTTAGCTTTTCAAATATATCTGTAAGGTAGAATATGTCACATTTGGCAGCAATGATCCTTACTCCGAGCTGCTTACCATCCAGAAATAACACAACACTATCCCAAAGTGCAATGAAGCGATTCAGACAATTGCCCTTAGAAAGCCATCGCACCTCTGCATGCAAAAGTAGGAATTCAAACCCTTCTTCATTGGTAGCACAGTGTTGTCGGAAAAGACGCTCTTGAAGTGGATTTTACTTGATAAGGTTGACTGTATTGATTACACTATCAAGTGAATCTTTCAGGCGTCCTCCTAGGTTTTTTGCAATCAGATGTTGACGGTGGACAACACAGTGTATGCACAAAACTTTCGGTACAGCCTCTTTTAATTGTGCAATAAATCCCCTATATCCACCTACCATAGCAGCGGCACCATCAGTTGCACAAGCCATGCTATTCCCAAGTGGAATATCATTTTCTTTGAAATAGGTCACTACTTCTTTGAAAATTGTTTCACCATTAGTATCTATCACAAGGCTGCGGGAAAAAAACATTTCTTCTCTGAGTTGATCTTTATCCAAAAACCTAACATACGCCATGAGAAGGGCTTCGTTATCACGTAATAACGTTTCATCAATTTGTAATGCAAAGATTTTTACTTGTAAATGTTTAACGAGCTTTACCTCTACATCCTTTGCCATTTCGTCAATACGTCTTGATACTGTATTGTTGCTCAGCGGAATTACTTCAGTGATTTTGGGGGGATTTTGTTGCATGACAGTTGAAATAACCACAGATACTGAAGGCAAAATCAATTCTTTGCCAATAGTATGAGGTTTTCCCGATTTCGCTATTAGCTTGGAAATCTCATAAGATGAAATTAAACCTTTGTCTAGTTTTGCCGCTGTTTTGCAGAATATATCTTTAATAGTGCTCCTTGCTTGGAAATCATCCCACAGCTTTTTAAAGTAATCTAATGTTTTGTCTTTTTTGTCCTTGTGCTTATTCTCCAAATGTATATTAAGCTTACTTGGTCGCATATTATCATTAGAAAGTGGTGCCATACATAAAAGACACAATGGCTGTGTTATATTGTCTGGTAATGTATAAAACCATAAGCTAAATACTCACTGGAGTGGAGGATTGTCGACATTTTTTCTTCCTCACCGTAGCCATGGGTAATCTGTGCAGAAGAAATTTAATATATTAATGATATATATATATATATATATATATATATATATATATATATATATATATATATATATATATATATATATATATATTACATTTTAGGGCCGAAGCTCACCTCAACAGAATGAAAGGCGCTTATCTCAGCGGCGAAAAAGGAAGAGTATTTCTGAGAAAAGACCAAGAAACAACCTCCATTCCCTGTGCAGAGCACCGAGTCTGTGCCCAACACCAACTCCTATTACAGTCGGCCACAAAAGTTTCAGACATGTCCAATAAATAGAAACGCTCATAAAAATAGCGTTTCTATTAATTGGACATGTTCGAATTTTTCGTTGTTGATTGTACATCCCGGTACTCTGTACCTGTACCGAAATGCAAAACAGCAGAAATGTATTCCCTCAGGGGGGTAGATCGGCATTAATTTTAGGAATATGTTATATATACATATATATTACTCAAATTAATGCAGATACAAAAACAATAAGTACAATAATCAGAAATCTAAGATTAAATGCTAATCTCGTACATAAGCCCTAAGTGAAACCGAAGTGAAAAAAAATGATTTGGTGTAGGCCTAGCAATGGCACACTTTACTTACAAACAAAAATGCTTAGTTATTTACCTATAAAACTCTCATATTATTGTGCTTGTGGCAATCTATTATATTTTTAAAAACTAGTAAAATGACTACAACTTCGCAGTATTATGGTAAACAAATAAAAGCTACTTATATACTATAACGCCGAACCACTTGATAAACAGACTGTAAGGATTTAAAGTTCCACCTGAAGTAGTTTCATCAAGTCAACAACGATGCCAGGTGCATAACGATCAAGCGCACAATGGAGTGTGCTGCAGAATAAGCTTGTAAGATGCAAAATATTTGTTTACAGATTAATGTAAATCCTATTCTGCTAATCAAATATTTTTAAAAAGGAAAAATATATGTATTAATATTTTTAAAATGTAATTCAACTGCATAAATTAAAATTAGCTACTGCCATAACTATAATTCAGGTTTCAATAGGTTGAGTCCTGTTACCCCCTTCATGGATCTACGGACCCTCTACAGCTTAAAATTTTACTGTGGCCCCTCTAAAGCTTAAAATTTTACTGTGGCCCCTCTAAAGCTTAAAATTTTACTGTGGCCCCCTTCAGATGTGCCATGGCCCCCGGTTGGGAAACCCTGCTCTAGAGGACAAAGTCAAAGTTATCCGGGTTTTACCTCGAACTTCTTCGCTCAAGCAAATTCGTAGATTCTGTGCGATGATAAACTTTTACCACAGGTTCATCTAGAACATCTCCCACATTATGCCACATCTCTACGAATTGCTTTCCAAGTCCAAGAAGAACCTTCCTCTTTCCTGGTCACCCGAAGCTTGAGAGGCCTTCTCTCGCACCAAAGAGGCTATGGCCTCCGCTGTCTCCCTCACCCATCCTTGCACAGGAGCTTCCCTAAGCGTTGCTTCAGACGCGTCCGTTACTCATGTCGATTACACGCTACAGCAGAAGGTTGGTGACTCTTGGCAACCTCTCGCCTTCTTCTCTAAGGCTCTTCTCCCTTAACAACAGAGGTACACTATGTTCTTCCGTGAATTACTGAGCATATACCTCGCCCTCCGTCACTTCCAACAATACTTACAAAAGCGTGAATTTACTGTTTTTACCGACCACAAGCTATTGGTTGGTGCGCTCGCCTCTAGTAGCACTTCCTCTGTGCACTCTGCAGTTGATATTTGTCACATTGACTTCATCCTGCAGATGCCAAACGATATTCGCTAGGTTCCTGGCTCTTCAAACGTCGTACCAGATCCGCTCTCTCGCATTTCATCGATTTCGGGCACGCAACTCTCCCAAACTGCTCCCATCGATCACGCGACAATAGCGCTTGCCCAGGAACAAGATGAAGAAACGCAAGCACTGCGTCACTCTTGTCAATTTGTCGTTCGCGAGATTGACTTGCCGAACAGTCCTTCCAGGCGAATCCTGGTTGACTATTCAATTCCTGACTGTCCTCGTCCTCTCATTCTTCTCGCTTACCGTCGGCATATATTTGAGCATACTCACGGTCTCTCTCATCCTGGCATTCAAGCAACTCGCAAGTTCATCACATAACGTTAGTGTGGCCAGGTATGAATGCCGACGTGGCCAAATGGACCTGCGCATGTCTCCTTTTACAACGCGCAAAGGTTCAACGTCACACAAAGTCACTTCTGGCTGCTTTTCCGCTTCCTTTGGCACGTTTCGACTCCGTTCACATTGATCTGGTTGCTGCTCTACCCTTTTTCCGTGGTTTTACTTGCCTTTTCCCCATGATCGATCGTTTTACCTCTTGACCAGAGGCAGTTCCTATCCCGATCAATATTAACCACAATTCCCAATAATTTCAAATATATTTACTCCTAAATAATTATTTATCAATCAACAAAATTTCTAATTATTGTAATAGCAAACAATCATAATTGAATGTAATATTTCTTTGTTTTACTTGGCTGCCATTTTCTTAAATTCTAGTTGTCGTATATTCAGTAATTCATGGTTTCGCCAAAACTGCAAATCGTCGTACAAAGACTCCTTAATTTTGTAATTAACGCCATTCGAACCTAAATCTCCCTTTTATTAATTCTATCAATTAAATTCTCACCAAGTACTATATTCCTATTAAAATATTTCATTTAGATTTGTAGATAAATTTATTTTTGTAACTTTGAATTCATATCCTATTTTTCATTCAAGCATCCTTTTTCAAATTCTTTCGTTGCTAAGATATTTAGGATCTTAGCTCGTGCCCTTAGTTATCTAGGCTCAATATAAATCAACTTAGCATTCAATAAATTCTCTCAAACCATCCCGCTAAAAATGCACCCCTGAGGCGTTCTAGAATGCCCGCCTGCCCCGTCTAGGAAAAGCTCTCTGAATTATTTTAAAATCCTCATGAGGAGGTGCTGGACGACGGTAGATATCTTCTTTTCTTTTGTCACATGCTGAGGCTTAAGGATGAGGGATGACGCCTCTAACCATTCGATAGGGTTTGCAGGATCGTACACGGGAAGAGGGATGTAGTCGTGGGCGTGCCTCTGGATGAGTTGGGGATTTGGTGCAGGTGTTTCGCTTATTTGCTCCAGTGGGGCGTTGCCCGAGGTCATCTGATGTCTCATGCTACTCGCTACCAAGTTTCTGTACATGTGTAGATGATGGTTATGATTTATGTGCACGTGTGTGTATGAGTGTGCAAAACTCAGTCGAGCGAATGAACGTAAAGTAAAAAAATATCGGAAAAAATAAAAATTATTCACTCGTTGTATTTATATAGATATAACAAAATAATTTAATAAGGATATTATTAATTCAATTAAGGATGTAATTGGAAACTTGGGATTAGAAACTAACGCGTGTTGAGGTTCGACGCCCGGAAAATGAATGCGTGAGTAAATGACTCGGATGGCTGGCACGCTGCAAAAATATGAAATCATGTAACTGGGTTGAAAATTTATATCTGATTTTATAATTAAGAATGGATGAACGTACGGGAGATAATTAAACAAATTCTGGGCACCAATCCATAGATATAGGGCCATCGTGGTATGAAGCTATATATATATATATATATATATATATATATATATATATATATATATATATATATATATATATATATATATATATATATATATATTTCATATCAGTTCTCTTAAATTATATAAAATTGTAAAAAAAAGTCTTATTCAAAAACAATTGGCAACATTTTGGGCAACATTTACGCGCACATACTAACGCTTCCAAATATTCCGCATTGGAGACAAAATTTTCTCTCGTCTCGCCGGACCCAAGTCATCAGTTCAGTTGATTATTTCTCCATTTAATCCTTAGGTTTTACAAACACTGCCTAGCTCCTTATATTTCATTTTCAGATTCTCATACATTCCCCCTTTTAACTATCGTGATTTTTATTAGTTACAATTACATTTACCTACAATTCGTGATTCTATTAGCTACCATTACAATTACACCCAAATCATACTTTCATACAAATTTTTTATTTCGTGATTCCTGATTCTAATTAGCTACAAATTACATTTACCTCATTACTACTCACACAAGTTGCCTAGCAAAATATTATTATAATTACCATTTAACTAATTGCTCTTGTCATTATTGCCAGTGGTGGGCGCGATAATGAAAAAATGTATCACGATAACCGATAAATCGATAACGAAAACCTTATCTGTGATATCCGATACTCGAAAACTGGCGATAAATTTATCGCCCTAAAAGGTGATAACCGAAAAATCGATAAATCCAAAATTCCGATACTAGAGGGTTGCACGGGACGAGCCAAGTGGCAACTAGACGGGTAACACCGAGCAGGAACTCAAGACGAGCTGCAAGAGCAAGTAAATGTGGGACATTCTACTGCAAGGGGCCCTGTTGCACCGCAACCAGAGAATAATGGAAGCCCTGCCGATGACGAAAAACCAGTGTTAGGTGGAGAAGATACAGGCAACTCAGAGGAAGCTCATGGTAATACGTCCCTTTCTCAGAACAACATTCCATCCGAGTCGTCGGGAAACGCGTTAGAGCAAGGAGCGTGCGGACTAGTCAGCGTACCCTAAAAGTTTTATTTTTTAACGCGAGGTCGATACGGAACATGTGGGACGAACTTGTGGCTGTATTGGCCTCCGATAACCGAAGAAATATCGTGACGATCGTAGAAACGTGGATCCATACTGACAAGCGAGATTTCGAGAGTGAGTTTGCGATCCCCGGTTATACAATGTTTCACCGTGACCGACCTTGTCGAGAGGGCGGCGGAGTTTTGGTATACGTCCGGAACTGTTTCCTCCCTGTCGAATGCAATGGGAGATCTGGTCACGAGATTTTAGGGCTAGACATAGATTGTACCAGCTACTCTTATCGAGTAGTGGTGATTTACAGGCCGCAAAGAGAGTCAGACGAGTTAGACTCAAGCCTGTGTGCAAAGCTCACCGACCTGATAAATAGTTTGGTCATTAGTGACTTCAACTGCCGTGGGACTGACTGGAGGAACTGGACAGGCGATATAGAAAAGAGAAGATTGATCGAGTTCCCTCAGGATAACTTTCTGGCAATGGTAGAGGAGCCAACGAGGGGTGAGAACATGTTAGATTTGGTGTTTACCACCGAGGACGACATGGTATACGGACTCAACGTGGGAGAGTGTCTGGGCGGGAGCGATCACCGTACAGTCGCGTTTTCCGTCCACATTCCATGTGAGAGACGCTCTCACGTCTATATCTTTGAACCCGATTTCCGACGCACGAACTTTGTTAGTTTTCGGGATGCGATTGCTCGGCTTGGGCCCGCAACAGGAGAAGGAGCCTCGGACAAATGGTTGGAGTTTAAAGAAAATTTTATGACACAACAGTCCGCGTTTGTCCCCAGCAGAAGGAGGAGCGGCAAACCTCTCGAACCGAGATGGTTCAATCGAGGATCGCCTCAGTGATAAGGAACAGAAAAACTGCCTACAATAAATGGAAAGCCAACCGTAATGAGGAAAGACTTTTTCAATAGAGGGAAAAGTGTAAGCAAGTTAAAGCACTTGCAAGAAGATCTAAGCGCAGCGAAGAAGTTCGGGTTGCCTCAACATATATATATATATATATATATATATATATATATATATATATATATATATATATATATATATATATATATATATATATATATATATATATATATATATATATATATATATATATATATATATATATATATATATATATATATATATATATATATATATATATATATATATATATTGTCGGGGAATGGTTATCCCCCCATCCCCGTCCACTCTTGGTGCAGTCACAGGGCGGTTACCGCAAAGACATCCGTCGAAGGCATCGGCGGGTCAGTGCTTAACCGCAGTGTGGCACAACTCGGTGCCATGTAAGACCCTAAAGGTCAAGAAGGTAAGATCTCCCCCAGGAGAGTGAGATCCAGTTTCACGTCGAACAAGAAATTGGAGAGGGGTTTCTCGGTAGTTCGGTTTGATCCGAAGACTTCGTCACCCCCCTACTGGGGGTGCGAGGTATAAATGAGGAACTCTGAGGAAAATCGAGGTAGTATACGTCAGTCTCTAGGTGACGAAGTCTTCGGATCAAACCGAACTACCGAGACTGGAGAGGTAGTGTACTTGGCTCACCAGACCAAGAAGTACCCTGCAAGAGAGGCAGGGCTACCTACCTTAAGGGGTTAAGAAGAAGCTCATCCTCGAGCTAAGTCCCTGGTTAGCAAACCAAACTATAAGTTAACTTTGGTAAGTTCAACTTACTCTCGACAGAGAGACTCCTCATATCCTGGTGCACCTTAAACACCAGGGGTATTCCTCTTCCTTGAGGAATTAAGAAAAGAAGAAGGTGGTAGTATACGTCAGTCTCTAGGTGACGAAGTCTTCGGATCAAACCGAACTACCGAGACTGGAGAGGTAGTGTACTTGGCTCACCAGACCAAGAAGTACCCTGCAAGAGAGGCAGGGCTACCTACCTTAAGGGGCTAAGAAGAAGCTCATCCTCGAGCTAAGTCCCTGGTTAGCAAACCAAACGATAAGTTAACTTTGGTAAGTTCAACTTACTCTCGCCAGAGAGACTCCTCATATCCTGGTGCACCTTAAACACCAGAGGTATTCCTCGTCCTTGAGGAATTAAGAATAGAAGAAGGAAAAGGCACCCCCTCGAGCCCGTTATTCGGTGGCCACACCGAACTCTTAAGTTAACTTGGTGAGGAACCAAGTTCAACTTGTTCTCGTCAGAGAAATCCCCCTCCGTATACTCGCCCTTGAGGAAGACTGGAATTAAGAAAAAGCTCACCCTCGAGCTAGTTCCGGGTTACCAAACCGAACGTTAAGTAATTTATTCTCGCCAGAGAAACCCCCCTCCATTATCCTCGCCCTTGAAGAAGACCCTCCCCGAGTTCAGTCCTCGTCCATAAGGAAATTAAGAACGAAGGAGAAAAGCTCCTCCTCGAGCTTGTTACTCGGTGATCACAAAAGCTCCTCCTCGAGCTCGTTATTCGGTGGCCACACCGAACTCGTAAGTTAACTTGAGTTAAGAACCAAGTTTGACTCACTCTCGCCAGAGAGACCACGACTGCCTAGGTGTTGCATAAAGCACCGTATTGGTCCTCGTCCTTGAAGACCCCCCCCCGGAAGAACGTGTGGACCCCCCCAGCTGCTACCCTCGCCAAAATGACCATGGAATTTCGCACATCTACATTTCGACACACGGCCCGCGTCGTGAGGCAATAACATTTCTGAGGCCTTTAAACTCCACGAGTCCGTAAGCCTAATTCTAATATTATTGTTGTGTGTAGAGAACACGTCAACCAAATTTTGTGGGTAAACTAATTTAATTAATTTTTGTTTAGGATAATATTCAGAGTATTGCTATAGTTAATGTATAAAGGTTATGTATTCTATTGATAAAGGTAAAATATAAGTTTATTTTGTGAATTAGGGGGCGTTTCTTTTATATCCTTATGTGTGTCGTAACGGCTCTGTTCTTTAAGATATTCTTATAATATCAATATATTAGACTCACTTAGCACTCTTAGAGATAGAACAAAAAGGGGGGGGGGGGAATTCTACGACACATATATATATATATATATATATATATATATATATATATATATATATATAAATATTAATATGGTCTTTCATTAAGGTGGCTCAATTTTTAAATGTAAATAAAACAAGTTGTGTGAGATATATGCACTCAATTTATTTTAATTTTCAAAGTACATTTTATGGCATTAAGTGTGGAATATGACCTCATTCAAATGTCTTCCGCGGCTTCGCTTGGTGGAACGTATTCGGCAGGCCCAATTTTCGATGACTTTATCTCATAAATCTAGATGAATTGGCTGGATGGTGTTCGTTATGTTGACTTTGAGGAGATCAACTGTTTGTGGATTATTCGCATAGAACTGCGATTTAAGGTAGCCCCAAAGAAAGTAGTCTAATAGAGTTAAATCGCATGATCTCGGTGGCCAGTTGACATCGCCACCGTGCGAGATGACCCGGCCCTGAAATCGGTGGTGCAAAATGTCTATCACGGCGTGCGCAGTGTGGCACTTAGCGCATTCCTGTTGGAACTACATGTCGTCAGTATCCATATTAGGCATATAATCCAGTTGAGGCCACAATAAGTTGCCTATCATCGATCTGTAGGTCTCGCCGTTGACGGTTATGGCAATCCCATCTACGTTCTCCAAAAAATACGGACCGATTATTCTGTTAGACGAAAATCCGAACCAACAGTGACTTTGTTGGGATGCAATTGGTGCTGGTGTATCTCATCCGGGTTTGTTTCGTCCCAAATTCGACAATTTTGCTTGTTCACAAATCCATTCATCCAAAAATGGGCCTCGTCGCTGTGGCGAGGATAGAAATCACGTAATGCGCGGAACGTTTGTCGGCCGGAGCACTGAATTTGATAATAACATTTGATGATTTGCACACGCTGTTCAACGCTATAAATGTTTATCATGACTTGCCAAGTACTACTGAACAGTTCACAGTGAGGTTGCCAGATGTCGCCTTAACCTGCCACTATCACCTGACAAAGCTCGAGCGTCCTTGTTGAAAGACCTTATATATATATATATATATATATATATATATATATATATATATATATATATATATATATATATATATATATATATATATCAGGAATATGAATATGAAGACCTAGGTAATTACACTAATCATTTATTGGCCGGACGTTCGGACCTTTACTAGGACCATCTTCAGCGACCATGTCGACTAATGAGAAGGGTGAGGAACATTAATTGATAACAGTTAAAAGAATGCATTGAATAATGGCTAAAAAAGCGGATGAAGGCAAGTTAAAATAATAAAATAGACAATTATTAAAATTAAAGTAAAAACATTAATAACAATATATAGAATTAAATAATACTACCCAGTGTGATTTCAAAAAAATAATAGAAAGTAAAATTATAACATAAACTGACTTGAATATCACATATTAAAATTACTGGAGTAAACTAAAAATCCGAAAACAAATCAGAATTAACAAAGTGACTAACCTTTATCGTGGGAGTTGAGAAATCAACTAACTGAAGATTTAAAACTACTAACGAAATTTGTTCGGTTGGTCGGTTGGCTAGTTAATCTATTGAAGTGTTGGTTGGTTATATTGTGAATAGTTTAATTGAGGAGGAGTAATTGTAAGGTTTGGATTTATTTTATTGATATACAGTGGCTCTAAGATTTTCAAATCTTAGAGAACACAAACAGGAAATTTTATACAAAAAGTTGAAACCTATCTACTTTACTCAGATCTATAATCTATACTAAGGTGGTACCATCTAGGTCATGGTGTGGATTATCTTGTCAAGTCGAGATTTGAACTGTTCGACTGACGAACTGTTCGCCACTTCTGTCGATAGACAATTCCATGTTTTGCAGATTCTGTATGAGAAGAAGTTTCCGCAAATGCTATTATGGAATTGCAGTAATTCCAGTTTGTAACCGTGGTTACGTGTAGCATTTGCGTTCAACGTGAACAGCCTTCTGTGATTTACGTTTTCAACTCCTCGCATTATCTTAAAAGTTTCAATCAGCTGGCCTCTTAACCAGCGCGTTCCCAGGTAGAACATCTCCAATTCTCGTAGACTATGCTGATAACTTTTACGTCTATGGGAGGGGATCAATTTTGTGGCTCTGGCCTGTACCCTTTCCAGTCGTTCAATATCTTTCCTTAGGGTTGGGGACCAGAATTGGACGGGTATTCGAGGTGTGGCTGGACTAGAGAGTTGTAGAAGGCGAGAACAATCTGATTATGGAAGCGAAAAGGCCTTTTTATGTACCCCAGGATTCGCTGGGCCCTCTTTTCCACCTGGAGGCATTGCTTGGATAACTTTAGATCACTGCTGATTAGCACGCTCAGATCTTTCTCAAGGCCAGTGGTATCTAATTGTTTGCCTAGCAAGTAGTAGTTTTCCCGAGGGTTAGCATGGCCGATGTGCATTACCTTACACTTGTCAAGGTTAAATGGCATCTGCCACTTTTCTGATCACTCGCTTATCATGAGAAGGCTTTTTTGCAGGCGTTCCACTCCTCGCGAGCTCACACTACCTCCTAGTTTGCTATAGTCGGCAAACTTGGCTATCAATCATATTAGTCGTTCGTCTATATCATTGATGTAGACGATGAACAATAGAGGCCCAAGCACTGAGCCCTGGGGCAACCCGCAACTGACTGGCGTCATTGCGAGGCTATTCCGTTGATCTTTACTCGTTGCCTCCGTTCCGAGAGCCAGTTTTCTATCCATTTGGCTACCTTCCTGGTAATGACAAGGGCGCGAACTTTATTTATCAACCTGCAGTGTGGTACCTTATCGAAGGCTTTTTGAAAGCCCAGGTATAAGATATCCACAGATCGACTACGGTCATACTCACTCAGACACCGTGGAAAAATTCTAGTAAATTAGTGAGACATGAAAGGTTCTTGCGAAATCCGTGCTGGGAATCCAAAATCAGGTTGTGCGAATCTAAGTGCTGCACTATACGGTCTGCAATTATTCCCTCGAGTAGTTTGCCTACGATGGATGTCAGACTAATAGGCCGGTAATTACCCGGGCATTCACGGCCCCCCTTCTTATAGATGGTAGTTACGTCTACTATTCTCCAGTCTTCCGGCACCTCTCCAGTTTTCAAAGATTTGTGGAAAATAGTGGTGAGGTGTGGAGCGACCTCTTCAATAACTTCTCGGAGGATTCAAGGAAGAAAGCCATCAAGACCTGGAACTTATACGGGTTAAGGTTTCCTAGTATGGCTACTACTTCGTTTCTCTCTAAGACTATTTCGCATAGGTTTTTGCCCTCTTTGAGATGAACCCTCGGCCTCGGAACTGGACCGTCAACTTCCTTCATAAATACGGAGGCAAAGTGGCCGTTCAACACGTTGGCGATGTCTGGTTCTGAATTCCGTAACACGCCATTGTCATCTTTCAGCGGGCCTAGGCTATGGCGAATCGGCTTGCGGCTATTGACAAGCAGGAAGAATTCTTTCGGGGTCTCTTTACAAAGGGAGGCAACCCAAACTTCTTTGCTGCGCTTAGCTCTGCTTGCAAGGGCTTTAACTTGCCTACACTTTTCCCTCTATTGAAAAAGTCTTTCCTCATTACGGTTGGCTTTCCATTTATTGTAGGCAGTTTTTCTGTTCCTTATCACTGAGGCGATGCCTCGATTGAACCATCTCGGTTCGAGAGGTTTGCCGCTCCTCCTTCTGCTGGGGACAAACGCGGACTGTTGTGTCATAAAATTTTCTTTAAACTCCAACCATTTGTCCGAGGCTCCTTCTCCTGTTGCGGGCCCAAGCCGAGCTATCGCATCCCGAAAACCAACAAAATTCGTGCGTCGGAAATCGGGTTCAAAGATATAGACGTGAGAGCGTCTCTCACATGGAATATGGACGGAAAACGCGACTGTACGGTGATCGCTCCCGCCCAGACACTCTCCCACGTTGAGTCAGTATACCATGTCGTCCTCGGTGGTAAACACCAAATCTAACATGTTCTCACCCCTCGTTGGCTCCTCTACCATTGCCAGAAAGTTATCTTGAGTGAACTCGATCAATCTTCTCTTTTCTATATCACCTGTCCAGTTCCTCCAGTCAGTCCCACGGCAGTTGAAGTCACTAATGACCAAACTATTTATCAGACTTGAGTCTAACTCGTCTGACTCTCTTTGCGGCCTGTAAATCACCACTACTCGATAAGAGGAGCTGGTACAATCTATGTCTAGCCCTAAAATCTCGTGACCAGATCTCCCATTGCATTCGACAGGGAGGAAACAGTTCTGGACGTATACCAAAACTCCGCCACCCTCTCAACAAGGTCGGTCACGGTGAAACATTGTATAACCGGGGATCGCAAACTCACTCTCGAAATCTCACCTGTCAGTATGGATCCACGTTTCTACGATCGTCACGATATTTCTTCGGTTATCGGAGGCCAATACAGCCACAAGTTTGTCCCACTTGTTCCGTATCGACCTCGCGTTAAAAAATAAAACTTTTAGGGTACGCTGGCTAGTCCGCACGCTCCTTGCTCTAACGCGTTTCCCGACGACTCGGATGGAATGTTGTTCTGAGAAAGGGATGTATTACCATGAGCTTCCTCTGAGTTGCTTGTATCTTCTCCACCTAACACCGGTTTTCGTCATCGGCAGGGCTTCCATTAGTCTCTGGTTACGGTGCAACAGGTCCCCTTGCAGTAGAATGTCCCACATTTACTTGCTCTTGCAGCTCGTCTTGAGTCTCCTGCTCGGTGTTACCCATCGAGTTGCCACTTGGCTCGTCCCGTGCAACCCTCAACAACTAGAAGGCATTCCTGTCGATTAACTCGGCCAGAAACCTCCTTCCTAGGTCGTTTAGGAGGACCCCGTCCTTCCTGTATAGGTCATCTCATACGAAGAACAAGTCGACTGGGTTTACAAACTTAACTCCTGTGAAGGCACAAAGGTGACCTAGACGTTCGTTAATGCCAAGAAGTTTGCTATTTGCGTGCGCTGTAGAAATTCCGTACATTTCTGACTTCGCCTTGTAGCGCCTCGTTGTTCCTCCCGGGAAGACATCGTACTTCCTATATGTGGCACTTTTCCCCACCCAGGTGGTACTGAAGGCCTCGCAGCTGAGAGTCTTCCACCGCTACGCATTGTGCGCCCTCGTCCGACAGGACGGCAAAGTGATTTAGGGTCCTCAAGGGATCCTCTGCGGCAGGAAAGATCGTCATCTGCTTCCTCTTCTTCTTCTTCTTCTTACCACTTTTCTTTTTCCTTTTTACTTCCTGAAACTTTGCTTCGTTCAAGCTCGCAACCCTAACCTCCGGTGAACCCTCCACTGCCGGTGCCGTTGTGCTCGTCTCGGTTGGTTCACTATTGCTTACTAGTGCTTTCATCGCAGCTACTACCTGCCTTTCTCCTTTCTTCTTCGTTTCTTTTTCTTTGAATTGGTCCGAAGATTTACTGCAGAAGCTTCAATGGGAGCACCTACAGCTCCAGTGTTATCGTTCTCGATATTCTGTGGGTTCGTTCGAGCTGCGCCCGACACAGGAGTTCCCGCCGTCTCGAGGGTTGCCGTGGATCTAACGACGTCATCATAACTTGTCTCTGTTCTCCTACCCCCTCTTTTAGCTCTACTGTACCCTGGTCTTTTCCGCGAGCTCCCTGTCCTGATTGGGCGGTACTGCTCTCTTGCATCGTGTCTGGGGCATTACTGTCCACCACGACAGTTCCTCTAGTCTCGTTCCCACTCCCTGGAGGTGACCTGGAGATGCCAAGTCTATTGAATTCGTCAACTGCTTCTTGAAGTTGGCTCAACTGATTCCTCAGGTTAGTCAATTTCACAATGCAGTTTTCTTCGAATTGACCAAGTTGATTTCTCACGACGGCCAGTTCGCGGTGGTGACGTACTTCCGCTTTCCTCATCTCCCTCTCTATTACCAATTATATGTCGCAGAACTTGCAGGCGCTCTGACGAGTGACGTTCTTAAAGTTTCCCTCTTTAAAATCTATACACCAAAGAATGCCTCCGCCCCTAGGACATTCAATTTTTAATTGTTGGGCACCAAGCATTTTTCTCTATTTACTTTTGTATTTTTGTCAGCTGACTCGGCGTGCTAATATCTTCGATGCTTGTGACCACTAAAATGAGAGGGAAAGTTTTAGTGCTGGGTCTCGCGCCGGCAGCATCCACCTACCCCGCAGGTCTTTCCAGCCGCTCCCTAGCAGACCTCCTTATGGTATTTGGTTATTAGTGGGATTGATTTTAGTTGATAAATCATCCTAGATAGCTAATTGAAAACAATTACCATAAATTTGTTGAATTTGGATGGAACAGTCGTCTGCTAATATTTAGGCCTAACGACTGACGTGAAATGACTTTAGAAAACTTCTGAACTAGGTTTGTAAGAAAAACAGAAAATAATCAAAATAAATATATTTACAAAATCAACGAATGCACAATGGGAGAATTGAATTAGGAACTACCTAGTGAGCGGTTATTACAATTATATGGCTGAATGATATAATTAAATTGAGAATTGCCAAGGAATACAACGTAATGCAATGTATAGAAGCAATGAAAAGTAGAATGAATGTAAGGTATTTAAAGTAACTAAGATGTGGTAATTATGATGACAAAATATGGTAATTATGATGTGGTAAACTAAGCTATGGTAAAGTATGATGTAGCAAAGTAACTAAGATGGACTGTGAATTGGAATTTGCAATGAGAAAAGTAACTAGAATTAGGACCTACTCTCGTATGGCAGCTTGCAGAGAATAAGTGTGAGAGGATTTATAACTGACCTTGATTCGAAGTAAAGTAGAGCACGAATGGATGGGTGACTGCTTCAAAGCGGGCAGCTAAAGGCGTGCGTTCGTTTGTGTGTGTTGGTAAAAGTAAGTGTTGCCGAAAAGAATGTATTTTAGCCAATGATTTTTGGATGGCAATTATATTTTACAAATTATTTGAGATTTTGTATCGATAATTTTTAATGGATAATTTTACATTGAATTAAAAAAAAGGTATGCTAATGGAATATTGATAAATTTAATATTTTCTAAGAATGTGAGAGGGCATTGCTATAACACTCCCCACTTAAGAAAATTACCCCTCTATTTTTTTATTTCAGACCCGCTGCCCGAGTAACGCTGAGGCCTTCTGACGACACGACCGGAGCGTGTGACCTTGCCATTGGTTAGGCTGCGGGCGCAGATTCGCTGTAGCAGTGCCAGTAGCGTTGGACGAGACACCGACCCGAGAGAAGGTTGATGGAGCGAAGGTGATCTGCTTGTTGATTCCTTCCGAGATGGCGTCAAGCGGGATGTGGGAGTCTTGAGTCCCATTGTCCGCTGACGGTGTGACCAGTAGGTGAGATATTTGCTCATGACTGACTACTTCTGCCGACGAGGCTTCCTGCAACAAAAGAGGAGGAGGCAGCAAAACCGAAGTTGGAGTTGGAGTAGCAGGGGTGGTTAAAAGGGTGGGGTTGATGTTATTTGGGGGGATTACTGTACCATAAAGGAGTATAGTAGGAGGAGATTTAGGTGATAGTTTTTCTAGATGAACATTTTCGGTATCAGCGGGTTCCATGGCGTGTTGCCAGAGCACTATGTGAGAGCGAGAGAATTGATGACGTGTTGTCATAACACTGTATGAGTGCTGAATGGATTTATGGTGGGTTGCCATTGCACTGTATGAGTGCTGAATGGTTCGGTGGCGTGTTGCCATAGCACTGTATGAGTGCTGAATGAAATGATGGTGTGTTGTCATTGGAGCTGTATGAGTGCTGAATGAATTTATGGCGTGTTGCCATAGCACTGTATGAGTGCTGAATGAAATGATGGTGTGTTGTCATTGGAGCTGTATGAGTGCTGAATGAATTTATGGCGTGTTGCCATAGCACTGTATGAGTGCTGAATGAATGGGTACGATATGTAGTGAGGATTGAGTGTGGGTCAAAATGCAGAAGTGAGGACATACCTGAATAAGTGAAGTGAGGTGTAGGTGGTAGATATTGACCCGTTTATCGTTTAAAGTTTATCCCTTGAGTTGTTAGTTTAAAGGATGTGAGCGATGGAAAATTGAAATTTGAAGATTTGGAGAAAATGGTTGAGTTGGGTGAAGTGAGAAAACGAGAATTTGAGGAATGAAGATTTGATTGAGGATTTGGAGAGTTTGGTGATGAACAGTGAAGCTTAGAGGAGTTTTGAGATGAAGAATGATGTGCGAGGAGTGGAGAGTTGAGATTAAGTGGAGTTACTGGTTGTAAATATGTGCAAGGCTGTAAAGATTTTACGGCTTGTGCACCATATTAGTTATACCAGCACCAAGGAGTTGGTTGAGAGGGAAAGGGAAACGCTATGCTTCGGGAGACTACTTGGCGCAGTATGTGAATAAACATACCGGTGTCTATAAGGCTGTGTACAATGTACACCGATGTGCCCCTACCTTTGATGGTACCAGCATAGGCCCTGATGGTGTGGAAGATGGTGAGAATAGTTGGAAGATTGAGGTTGAAAATTTTTGCTGCCTCTCACCTTTTGCATCGTGATGCGCTCGTTGGTTTCTCTTTCGTGAACCAGAGCGGAACCTGCGCCTTCGATCGCCAAAACCCGTGTCCGTGCTCGCTCTGTGATTCCCGCTACAGCTTTAGCCGCTGGATGTCGGCTTCCATCCTACGTATTGATGCGTCAAGGTCCCTCGATAGAGAAAATGGAACCCTTGAACGATCGGCCCGGTGGTCAGATGAGCTAGACGTTCCTCGAACCTGAGAAATAGAAAGACTATTGTTTAATGGGCTGTGAGTTTGGCCGTTGCCGCAATTCACATACGAACCCTTCTATAATTTGTCTGTGGCTATAGCAATCTCTTCAATGCTCGTGGAGCTCGAGGCCAGGATCAATGGCCTGATTCCCTCTGGAACTCCTCTCATGAAAATCTCAGTGAGGAGAGGGCTAAAAAGTTCGGTTTGAGCACCTTTAACCCCGATAAGGTCCTTCAGATGCGCTAAGAAAGAAGTAGGACTCTTATCTCCCATTTCCCGAGTGTTCAGGAGCTCTCTCAGGTCGTCTATTTGGGACCTACCGTATTTGTTGAGGAAAGCCTCCCTCAGGCGGTCTAGCACGCCAGACTGTTACCCGTTATTTAGCACTTCCTTGAATTGTATAAATATACTTATGGGCAAAGGTTGAATTATTGCTGCAATTTTCTCTTCTTCGGTGATGCTCTGAGGTTTAAGGAGGAGGGACGAGACTTCCAACCATGCAATTGGGTTTGCAGGATCATATACAGGAGTCGAGAGGTACGCATGTGGCTGCCTGTGCGTGGACTGGAGTTTCGAGAGAGACGGTTGGTTATGATGATCAGGTTGACCACTAACAGATGTCCTTATTTGTTGTGTTTAATCCATCATAGTCACTATGTTTTATGTGTACTTGGGCTGGTTGAATGAATGTGTTGATGTGAGTTAAGTAGCTGTGGCTGTGTGCACGTGTGTGTGGAAATTATTCACGAGCACAAGAATGTGAAGAAATGAAAAATAATTATGAGAAATAAAGGAAATTGTCCACTCGTTGTATATAGAGGTTAGTATTAAATTTAAATGATATGAATTATGACAATTGGAAGAAGGATGCTAAAGATAACACGCGATAGTAAAAATCGACACGTGAATCAAAATGCTGTTCTAAAGAGTATTGAAGAAAAATTACGCGTAGAGTTCGAGAAATTATTTTAACGTTTGAAGTTATTTATTGATTAACGGGAGATTATTAAATTCTGGGCACCATTTTATGGTATTTGGTTATTAGTGGGATTGATTTTAGTTAACAAATCAGCCTAGATAGCTAATTGAAAACCATTACCATAAATTTGTTCAATTTGGATGGAATAGTCGTCTGCTAATATTTAGGTCTAACGACTGACGTGGAATGAATTTAGAAAACTTCTGAACTAGGTTTGTAAGAAAAACAGAAAATAAATAAAAAATAAATATCGTTACAAAATCAACGAATGCATAATGAGAGAATTGAATTAGGGAATAACTAGTGAGCGGTTATGACAATTATATGGATGAATGATATAATTAAATTGAGAATTGCCAAGGAATACAACGTAATGCAATGTATGGAAGTAATGAAAAGTAGAATGAATGTAAGGTATGTAAAGTAATTAAGATGTGGTAAAGATGTGGTAATTATGATGACTAAAATATGGTAACGATGATGTGGTAAACTAAGCTATGGTAAACTATGATGTGGTAAAGTAACTATGATATACTGTGAATTGGGATCTGCCATGAGAGAAGTAACCAGAATTAGGACCTACTCTCGTATGGCAGTTTACAGAGAATAAGTGCGAGAGGATTTATAACTGACCTTGATTCGAAGTAAAGTAGAGCACGAATGGATGGGTGACTGCTTCAAAGCGGGCAGCTAAAGGTTGTGTGTTCGTTTGTGTGTGTGTTGGTAAAAGTAAGTGTTGCCGAAAAGAATGTATTTTAGCCAATGATTTTTGGATGGCAATTATATTTTACAAAATATTTGAGATTCTGGATCTATTATTTATTTATAATGGATAATTGTATAATGAATTTTAAAAAAGGTATGCTAATAGAATATTGATAAATTTAATATTTTATAGGAATGCGAGAGGGCATTGCTATAACACTTCCCATTCACCTGCCACACTAACCGAAAGGGTTACCCCATAGGCTAGACGGTCCCAAACATGGCGCAGCTTACGGGCCGAAGCCACATATGATTTCTCACTAGTTTCTCGCCAGGAGTGACAGGAGGAGGAAAGCCAAGGTCGGGGCCGTACTAGGCCCTACCGAGCGGCCAGATTCTTAGCCCAGGCATTCAAGGGATATCTTGCCATGAGTAGTGACCTAGCCCGAGATCTTCCAGTTAGCCTGGCAGCCAGCTAGGCCTGGAAGTTATGACCAGTAACAGCCTAGCCTAAATCACCAAAGGACGGTCACCGGGGCTAGTCAGGCATTATACGTTAGTGGTGGGCTTTTCAGGGCATACTAGCCTCACCACATTATTCCGTCCCATGTCGGTCTTGGAACCCATCCATCCCAGTCTCTCACAACTTGTGAGCGTCAAATGGTGTTATTTATAGAGGTTCCAAAGCCTCTCTTCTGGTGCATGAGGTAGCCGCCAGGTCCTTACATATTACTAGCAAAGGATAGATGAGAGTTTTTAGTAGAGGTGATACACATATACACACACTGATACACATACACAGGTATACCGAAGCCTACATTTATACAGAAAGACACAATAGCTCCCCCTTTTTTTATATTGGGATGGGTTGAGAAAATGTGGGAAAGTTAGAGGAGAGAGAACCCGAGAAGACAAAGGAGAGAGTAAAGGAGAAAACCAAAAATATAGATAATGAAACTGAGATAAATTTAGAAGAGAGAGAAAGAGAGAGGCAAAGAGTAAAGAGGATGAGTCATTGAGAGAAACTGAAGGGGAGAAATGGCTAGGTGGACAGATATATGGAGATATACATCTTTCATCTATATACACATAGATATAGAAACAGTTACAATAACAAATACACATACATAGAAACAGCGAGAAAAAAAGAGAGGAGAGGGCTAAAGAGGGGAATACAAAGAGGCAGAGAAAAAACGGGAGCGAGAGAAATGAGGGAGCGAAAGACAAGATAAGGAGACATGAGAGAGAGAGAGAGAGAGAGAGAGAGAGAGAGAGAGAGAGAGAGAGAGAGAGAGAGAGAGAGAGAGAGAGAGAGAGAGTGTGTTACAAGGAGTTACAAGGAGTTACAAGGAAAGAAAGTACCCTAGGAGACCTTACGGTCCATTCAAAGAGGGTACCTTCTGGACTAGCAATTGAGTAGGCACATGGCTGCTCAATTGTTTTTGAGTCTAGTCTTGACTTGAACTGGTCAACAGATTCACTGTTGACAACTTCCACTAGAAGTACGTTCCACTTACCGCAAATACTGTAGGTGAATAAATTTCCACACAGATTGCGGTTGTAACGCTTCAGTTCAAGTTTGAAGCCGTGATTGCGCGTTCTGTTCTCACTCAGTGTGAAAATATCCCTGTAGTCAACATTGTCGAACCCTCGAAGTATTTTGAAAACTTCGATGAGGTGACCACGCAGTCAAAGGGTTTCCAGCGAGAACAGATTTAATTCCCTTAGTCTATCCTCATAACTTTTATGTCAGATAGAGGGAATCAGTTTGGTTGCCCTAGCTTGTACGCGTTCCAACCTTGCGATGTCCTTTCGAAACAAAGGACTCCAAAATTGTACGGAATAGTCCAGGTGCGGCCGAACGAGGGAGTTGTACAGACAAAGTACTATTTCCTTGTTACGGTATCCAAACTGGCGCTTTATGTAGCCTAACATCCTTTGGGCTTTCTTCTCTGCCTCGATGCACTGTTTCGAGAACTTGAGGTCGCTAGTGATAGTAACACCCAAGTCCTTCTCAGTGTCACTCGATTCAAGGGCAGTTCCCTTAAGGAAGTACTGAGATTTGGGGTTTCGGTGGCCGATATGCATTACTTTGCATTTGTTCACGTTGAAAGGCATTTGCCACGTGTCCGACTACTCCCCAATCCTTTGAAAGTCCTCTTGGAGCCTGGCAGTGTTCCCCCCCTTTGCCACATTGATACCAAGCTTGGTGTCGTCGGCAAATTTGGAGATTTTGGCAACCATGTCTCCGTCCATGTCGTTGACATAGATAATAAACAGTAGTGATCCCAGGACGGAACCTTGAGGGACACCGCTAGATACGGGCGACCATTCAGAGGCCCGACCATTCACAACTACGTGATGCCATCTTTCACTTAACCAGCTCTCTATTCAACCTGCTACCTTGCTGCCTATACCCTGCGCACGCACTTTCCGGAGAAGGTGGTGGTGTGGTACCTTGTCAAAGGCCTTTTGGAAGTCAAGGTACACAACATCCACCGCCTTGTTTGGATCATGCTCACTGAATACGAAGTGGAAGAATTCCACAAGGTTCGTCAGGCATGACCGTTGCCTTCAGGAGCCGTGCTGGGAACTCTTCAGTAGCAGGTTTGACTCTAAATAAGACGTTATCTTGTCCACTATCATGCTTTCCATGAGTTTACCGACTATCGAAGTCAAACTGATAGGTCGGTAGTTTGACGGATGGCTGGGGTCTCCTTTCTTGAAGATCGGAGTCACCTCCGCCTCACGCCAGTCTCTAGGAACGCATCCAGTCCGGTTTGACATGTTAAAAATAGCGGACAGATGTCGTGATACTTCATCGCACACTTCTTCAACACCTTGGATATAAACCAGTCTGGTCCGGGGGACTTATTCGTCTTTAGGTCAGCGATCTTTTTCTATATTTCACCTTCGGTGAAGTCCATTACCCTTAGCTTTTCCCCCGAGTAGGAATCCGTAGCTGTGGGATGGGACCACACTTTTTAGTAAACACTGAGGAGAAGTAGTCATTGAGAAGGTTAGCATTTTCTGCATCTGACTGAGTTAATGCACCCTCCTCGTCCACTAAGGGCCCAATCCTACGATGGATTGGTTTACGGCTATTTACAAGCCGAAGAACTCCTTGGGATTCTCCTTGCAGAGTCTCGCCACTCGGAGTTCCTCAGTACGCTTAGCCGCCCTTATGCTGGACTTCACTCTTCTGGCTAGCCTCTGGTACTCGTCAAAGGCACCCGAGATCTTCGATCGCCGGTACGCATTTCTCTTCTCCCTAAGCAGTTGGCCGATTTCTCGATTAAACCACTTTGGTTGAACAGAAGACCGACGGAGGCATTTCAGAGGGATGCAACTTGATTGAAGACTCATGAACTTATTTTTGAAATTGTTCCACGAATCCTCAACATCTTCGCATACCGCTAGCCTTACATCAGTCAGCCCAGCACGAAGGCTCGCAAAGTCTGCTCTTCTCAAGTCAAGTTTCCTTGATTGACTGGCAACAGACCTTACCTTCGGGATCTTGACGGTAAATCTAATTAGCTGGTGATCACTGCCACCGAGCTCTTGGCCTACAGAGAGATCCTCAACGATATCATCCTCAGAGGTGAAGACCAAGTCAAGGATATTGTCTCCTCTCGTCGGTTCTCTGACTCATTGAGTAAGGAACTCGTTTTTGGCGAACTCCAGGAGTAGCGCTCTCTCGCTACAGGCTGCTCTGGTTTCCCAGTCAACTTGTCTGTTGAAGTCGCCCATAACGATGCACACACTGCCTTGAACTAGCTCACCCAGCAGCTGGTACAGTTCCCTGTCCTTCTCAACGGGTTGGGAAGGGGGTCTGTAAAGCACCATGGTCCTGTATCTGACAGGACCTATCTCTAGGTCAACGCCTAGAAGCTCGTGATCAGTTATAATGTTGGAGTTCGTAGATTTGATTGTATCCTTGACCTACAACATTACACCGCCACCCTCTCTGTCTGGCCTATCTTTGTGGAACAGTTGGTAGCCAGGAACCGTGAATTCGCCTTCAAAGTCTCAGTTTGAGGTTTTTAACCACGATTCTGTTATGGCTACCATTTCGGGTTCTTTCGTCGCTACGAGGCCACGGAGCACAGGAAACTTGTTCCTGATGGACCACGCATTGAACAGAAGAACTTTCAGGGAGTCCCCTAATGTAGGACCTTCTACGCTCTTCCGTTTCCCGGCTTCTTGGTTGTCGCGGTGGCACCATTTTTGACAACCTCCGAGTAGGTTGTTTGGGAAGTGACTCGGGCGTACTGGCGTACGTCCGCATTCCCAATGGGCTGGACACTCCTTTGGGTGCGCTCCACGATATCCTGGATGAGGTTGGCTAGGAAAGCCTTGCCCTTAAAGGAGAGGTGCACCCCATTCCTTTGGTAGAGGTCTTTTCTACCATAGAATACGGCGTAAGGGTCGACAAAAAAGACCCTCCGCCGTACAGAGGTCTGCAAGGCGCCGGTTTAAAGACATGTTCCTAGTCCTAGTCTCTAGCAACCAGTGAGCGTCGATTGGCGTTGTTTATAAAGGTTCCAAAGCCTCTCTTCTGATGCGTGAGGAAGCTGCCAGGTCCTTATATGTAGATATAGGAAAAAAAGGAAAAGAATGACATGATAGGAGTAGGCCTTTTTTTGTTGTTTTTTTTCCTTTTTGTATGTGATAGATAGGAAAAAAGTAAAAAAAGAGAAGGATAGAGTAGAAAAAGGAAAGAGTGACGCACTTAGTCTGGTACCTCGTTTCCGACCAAATCGAGAAGGGAAGCCCTACCAGGGGTACCCAGAAGAGGTACCCCCGCCGACATAGCTCGAAAAGTCAAAGGTACACACTAGCTCTCTTCTCACGACAAGGGGGCGTCACCTCTCCCTCTACTTTCTTTAAGAGAGAGAGAGAGAGAGAGAGAGAGAGAGAGAGAGAGAGAGAGAGAGAGAGAGAGAGAGAGAGAGAGAGAGAGTTAGAGGGATACAGAAGAAGAGATAATAGAAAAGGGACAAAAGACAGAAAAGTAAGACAGGGAGAATAAAATATTATGAGAAAAATAGGGAGCAGGTGAAAAGAGAGACAAAAGAGAAAGGGGAACAGAGATATAGAGAGGAAGCGGGAGTGAGATGGTGATAGATAGATCTATAGATAATTAAGAAAGAAGAGAAATGGAGATGAGAGTAAAAATGAACAAGAATAAAGAAAATTGAGTGGTAGAAAAAAGAGATGCTGAGAGAGATAATAAGAAATAGAGAGCGATTGGGAGAGATGGAAAGAGAGGAATAGCTAGACAGTCATATATGGAGGTGTACATCTTCTATCTATATACAGATGCACATCGTCAAGGTTAAAACACGTATATACAGACATATACACACGAGAAAAGAGAGGGAAGAAAGGACAAAAGTGAGGAGAATAAACAGAGAGAAAAAAGAGAGAGCGAGAGACAACGAGAGACATAGAGAGAGGCAGAGAAGGAGATAAGAGAGAAAGGACAAAAAGACAAATAAGAAGCAGGATGAAATAAGAGAGCGGGGCAGAAAAAAGAGAAATAGAGGAAAAGAGAGGTAGAAAGTGAGATTGAAATGATGATAGATAGATAAGTGAAAGAAAAGATAAAAGGATATGAAAGACAGTGAAAAAGGAGCAGACAAACAAGAAAGTTGAGAGTGAGAAAAAAGAGAATGGGGAGAGATAATGAGACTGAGTGATTGGGGGAGAGAGAGAGAGAGAGAGAGAGAGAGAGAGAGAGAGAGAGAGAGAGAGAGAGAGAGAGAGAGAGAGAGAGAGAGAGTTTACAAGGAGGAGTTACAAGGAAAGATAGTACCCTAGGAGACCTTACAGTCCATTCAAAGAGGGTACCTTTCGACTAGCAATCGAGCGGGCACATAGCTGCTCAATTGTTTTGCGTCCCTAAACGGCCACTTTTCAAGACTTTGTCTAGTCTTGACTTGAACTGGTCAACAGATTCACTGTTGACAACTTCCACTGGAAGTGCGTTCCACTTACCGCAGATACTGTAGGTGAAAAAATTTCCACACAGATTGCGGTTGTAACGCTTCAGTTCAAGTTTGAAGCCGTGATTGCGCGTTCTGTTCTCACTCAGTGTGAAAATATCCCGGTAGTCAACATTGTCGAACCCTCGAAGTATTTTGAAAACTTTGATGAGGGGACCACGCAGTCTACGGGTTTCCAGCTAGAACAGATCTAATTCCCTTAGTCTATCCTCATAACTTTTATGTCGGATAGAGGGAATCAGCTTGGTTGCCCTGGCTTGTACGCGTTCCAATCTCGCGATGTCCTTTCGCAATGAAGGACTCCAAAATTGTACGGCATACTCCAGGTGCGGTCGGACAAGTGAGTTGTACAGGCACAGTACAATCTCCTGGTTCCGATAACCAAACTGGCGCTTAATATAGCCTAGCATCCTTTGGGCCTTTTTCTCCGCCTCAATGCACTGTTTCGAGAACTTGAGGTCACTAGTGATTGTTACACCCAAGTCCTTCCCAGTGTCACTCGATTCAAGAGCAGTGCCCTTAAGGATATAATGAGATTGGGGGTTTCGGTGGCCGATATGCATTACTTTGAATTTTTTCACGCTAAAAGGCATTTGCTACGTGTCCGACCATTCCCCAATCTTCCCAAGATCTTCCTGCAGGCAAGCAGTATTTCCATCCTTTGCAACGTTCATACCAAGCTTGGTATCGTCGGCAAATTTGGAAATCTTGGCAACCATGTCACCGTCCATGTCGTTGACGTAGATGATGAATAGTAGTGGTCCCAGGGAAGAACCTTGAGGCACTCCGCTAGTAACGGGCACCCACTTAGATGCCTGTCCATTCACCATCACCCGTTGCCGTCTGCCACTTAGCCACTTCTCGATCCAGCCGGCTACTTTTCCGTCTATGCCCAGCGCTCGCATTTTCCGGAGAAGGCGGCGGTATGGTACCTTATCAAAGGCTTTCTGAAAGTCTAGGTAGACCACATCCACCGCCTTGTCCCGATCGTGCTCACTGAACACGAAGTGAAAGAATTCCACAAGGTTCGTCAGGCATGACCGTTGCCTTCGGAAGCCGTGCTGGGAACTCCTCAGTAGCAGGTTAGGCTCGAAATACGACGTTATTTTGCCCACCATCATGCTTTCCATGAGTTTACCGACTATCGAAGTCAAACTGATAGGTCGGTAGTTTGAGGGATGGCTGGGGTCTCCTTTCTTGAAGATCGGAGTCACCTCCGCCTCACGCCAGTCTCTAGGAACGCATCCGGTCCGGATTGACATGTTAAAGATAGCGCACAGATGTTGTAATACTTCATCGCACACTTCCTTCAACACCTTGGGTAGAAACCAATCCGGTCCAGGGGACTTATTCGTCTTTAGGTCAGCGATCTTTTTCTATATTTCACCTTCGGTGAAGTCCATTGCCTCCAGCTTTTCCCCCGAGTAGGAATCCGTCGGCTGGAGGATGGGACCACACTCTTTAGTAAACACTGAGGAGAAGTAGTCATTGAGAAGGTTAGCATTTTCTGCATCTGACTGAGTTAATGCACCCTCCTCGTCCACTAAGGGCCCAATCCTACGATGGATTGGTTTACGGCTATTTACATAGCCGAAGAACTTCTTGGGATTCTCCTTGCAGAGTCTCGCCACTCGGAGTTCCTCAGTACGCTTAGCTGCCCTTATGCTGGACTTCACTCTCCTGGCTAGCCTCCGGTACTCGTCTAAAGCACCCGAGATCTTCGATCGCTGGTACGCATTTCTCTTCTCCCTAAGCAGTTGGCCGATTTCTCGATTAAACCACTTTGGTTGAACAGAAGACCGACGAAGGCATTTCAGAGGGATGCAACTTGATTGAAGACTCATGAATTTATTTTTGAAATTGTTCCCCGAATCCTCAACCTCTTCGCATACCCCTAGCCTTTCATTAGTCAGCCCAGCACGTAGGCTTGCAAAGCCTGCTCTTCTCAAGTCAAGTTTCCTTGATTGACTGGCAACAGACCTAACCTTCGGGATCTTGACGGTAAATCTAACTAGCTTGTGATCACTGCCACCGAGCTCTTGGCCTACAGAGAGATCCTCAACGATATCATCCTCAGAGGTGAAGACCAAGTCGAGGGTATTGTCTCCTCTTGTCGGTTCTCTGACCCATTGAGTGAGGAACTCGTTTTTGGCGAACTCCAGGAGTAGTGCACTCTCGCCACAGGCTGCTCTTGTTTCCCAGTCAACTTGTCTCTTAAAGTCGCCCATAACGATGCACACTCTGCCTTGAACAAGCTCACCTAGCAGCTGGTACAGTTCTCTGTCCTTCTCAGCGGGTTGGGAAGGGGGTCTGTAAAGCACCACGGTCCTGTATCTGACAGGACCTATCTCTAGGTCAACGCCTATGAGCTCGTGATCGGATATAATCTTGGAGTTCGTAGATTTGATTGTATCCTTGACCTACAACATTACACCGCCACCCTCTCTGTCTGGCCTATCTTTGTGGAACAGTTGGTAGCCAGGAACCGTGAATTCGCCTTCAAAGTCTCAGTTTGAGGTTTTTAACCACGATTCTGTTATGGCTACCATTTCGGGTTCTTCCGTCGCTACGAGGCCAAGGAGCTCAGGAAACTTGTTCCTGATGGACCACGCATTGAACAGAAGAACTTTCAGGGAGTCCCCTAATGTAGGACCTTCTACGCTCTTTCGTTTCCCGGCTTGTTTGTTGGTAAGGCCCCCTTTTTTGTGACCTCTGAGAAGGTCGTTCCTGGAGTGACACGGGCGTACTGGCGTACGTCCGCCCTCACTCTGCGCCGGATACTCTTTTCGGTCCTCTCTACGACATCCTGGATCCTATTCGACAGAAAGGCCTCTTCTTTAAAGGAAAGATGTACCCCATCCCTTTGGTAGAGATCATTTCTACCCTAAAAGGTGCGGTACGGGTTCACAAAAAAGACCCCCTCTGCCGTACACAAATCTGCCAGGCGCCGGTTTAAAGACACATTTATCGAGTGAGCGGTCTGTGTTGGACCTCTCCTCGGGAGCATCCCGACTACCACACGCTTGCGGGTTTTCAGCCCACAGTCGTCCACGGCACCCATGACCGTGTGGAGGATTTTATCTGTAGTGCCTACCCTACCTCCTCTCAGGTATAGGTCGTTTCCACTGACCATCAGAGCAACGACTGAGCTCTCAGAAATCTGTGATTTCTCAGCCTCTACTCTGATGTGGTGGTTACCACATCCTGGCAGGCAGCTTACCTTCACACTAGTGCGAAGGCAGGCCGCTAGCAGGGACTGCAGGCCCCGTGCTTGAGAATCAACAATAAGGGTGACTCTTGCACATTTGTCAGCAGGCGACTTATTCTTCCCCCTCGGAAGCGACTTGCTGCTTTCCTCTTGTATCTCTACATTTTTCTTTTTTTTCTTCTTCATCTTATTTTTCTTGTCTTCATTTGTTTTCTCTTCTTCCGTTTCTCTTTTCTCTTCTTCTCTTTCCACTTTCCCTTGCGCACCAGTAACGCTCGAATCCTCTACACTGGGGTGAGCAGCATTAAGGTCCTTTTTCTTCTTTCTCTTTTTATTCTTCTCATTCGCTCCGCATGGCAGAAGTGGGGCGGCCAATGTAGTTTCACCTCCTTGGGCTGGAGTCACATCGGCGGAACCACCCAAGTCAGTGGGACTTTCGTCTCGAGCTTGAGCTGACTGGGCCTCTAGTTTAGAGGCTAGCTCTACGATTTTTTCCTCGAGACGCCGAATCTGAAGCGCGTGCTGCGTTTCTAGGGTCTGTACTTTACTTTCCAGCGCCCTAGATTTTTCTTCAGAGGTTGTGAAGAGATCCTTGAATTCGTTGCAGTATGCCACTGCCTCTCGGACCTCTTCTTTAAGGATGCAGTCGGAGCATATACTTCCCGGGTGGCATTTCGAAAAACATCCTTCCGGGAAGTCCACGCACCAATTATCCTTCTGGCATATCGCACATATATATTTGAGTGCAGCTGGACCTTTTTCCCCTGTCATTTTGAACACTTTCTCTCTTTCAAAACTTTGTGACCAATCAATAGAAAAAAGGGGGTTGGTGAGTTCTCCCCGCGTGAGTCGCTCCCGCCTATCGATCGGAGACGTTTCGGATCTTTCAGAAGGCACGCTCCATGTGCTGCTGTTCGTCCGACCGAGTCGTCAAACCTCGGCGGGCCGTGGCTCCCAACCAAGCAGCACTGACGGTCCCCGAAGGGGCCATCGATTTCTCACCAGGTGAACAACAACGAAGCACGCATCGTACTAAACTCCTACTAGTTCCCTTCACAACGGCCAGGATCTCGGAGTAGCGTTCAATGGATATCCCGCCACACCAAGGAGCTCGACACAAGGCTTTTTATTGGCCTGGCAACCAACATGGGAACAAAGGGCCGTGACCTCGGACCAATGCTACCATAAGCACCCGTCAACGGGCACTGAAAACGGTCAATAATTACGCGCCAGTGAAGGGGTTAATGATGCACTACCCTCATCACATTCATCGTGCCCCAACGTCTAGGACACTTCTAGTCCTAGTCTCTCGCAACCAGTGAGCGTCGATTGGCGTTGTTTATAGAGGTTCCAAAGCCTCTCTTCTGACGCATGAGGTAGCTGCCAGGTCATTATAGGTAGATAGAGGAAGAAAGGGAAAGAGTGACATGATAGGAGTAGGCTTTTTTATTTGTTGTTTTTTTTCAGTCGGTATCTTTTTATACAAGGTTCGGGGGGGGGGGGAGAAATGTGGGGAGGAGAGAACGACCGGAAGAGGGAGTGAGTAGTCGGAATGGGAGAAAAAAATATTGTGGAAAATAGTAGAGTTTAAGACAAAGAGAAAGAACGACAGATTAAAGAAGAAGAGGGCAACGCAAAAGGATAAAAACAGGTAATGGTAAGGACGTGCTAAAGAACGATAGATAACGAACACAGGAGGTGGGGATTAGAGCGAGAAAGATGGGCATGTTAGCATTTAAAAAAGATAGAAAGAGAAGATAGAGAAAAAGAGTGAAAGTGAGTTAGAGAGAAGAGGGAGAGGTAGATAGGGCAGAGAGAAGGAACGAGTAGGGAAAGAAAGATGCATATAGAGAAAAAAGAGAGACAAAGTAAGATAAAAAGTGACATTGACTAAGAAAAAGAGAGACAGAAGAATTGAAAAGAAGAAAAAAAGCATAATAGAATGAAAGAAATTTGAGGTGAGGAATAGGAAAAAAGCTAAATAAAGAAATAAATATAGAAATAAATAATTAAGAAGACGTAGGAAAATAAATAGACCGATTTATACAAGGTTGGTGGGTGGGGTAAAGCAGTGGTCATAAATGTTGACGGGGAATCAACTTGTCTGCACTACTTCCGTCGGTTTTTGTCTGAGAGAGAGAGTAACATCAAGGAAAGAAGGTACCCTAGGAGACCTTACAGTCCATTCAAAGAGGGTACCTTTCGACTAGCAATCGAGTGGGCACATAGCTGCTCAATTGTTTTGCGTCCCTAAACGGCCACTTTTCAAGACTTTGTCTAGTCTTGACTTGAACTGGTCAACAGATTCACTGTTGACAACTTCCACTGGAAGTGCGTTTCACATACCGCAAATACTGTAGGTGAAAAATTTTCCACACAGATTGCGGTTGTAACGCTTCAGTTCAAGTTTAAAGCCGTGATTGCGCGTTCTGTTCTCACTCAGTGTGAAAATATCCCGGTAGTCAACATTGTCGAACCCTCGAAGTATTTTGAAAACTTTGATGAGGGGACCACGCAGTCTACGGGTTTCCAGCTAGAACAGATTTAATTCCCTTAGTCTATCCTCATAACTTTTATGTCGGATAGAGGGAATCAGCTTGGTTGCCCTGGCTTGTACGCGTTCTAACCTTGCGATATCCTTTCGAAACGAAGGACTCCAAAATTGTACGGCATACTCTAAGTGCAGCCGAACGAGGGAGTTGTACAGACAAAGTACTATCTCCTTGTTACGGTATCTAAACTGGTTCTTTATGTAGCCTAACATCCTTTGGGCTTTCTTCTCTTCCTCGATGCACTGTTTCGAGAACTTGAGGTCGCTAGTGATAGTTACACCCAAGTCCTTCTCAGTGTCAGTGGATTCAAGAGCAGTGCCCTTAAGGATATACTGAGATTGGGGGTTTCTTTGGCCGATATGCATCACTTTGCATATACTCACGTTAAAAGGCATTTGCTACGTGTCTGACCACTCCCCAATTTTCTGAATATCTTCCTGCAGGCTTGCAGTATTTCCATCCTTTGCAATGTTCATACCAAGCTTGGTATCGTCGGCAAATTTGGAAATCTTGGCAACCATGTCACCGTCCATGTCATTGACGTAGATGATGAATAGTAGTGGTCCCAGGACAGAACCTTGAGGCACCCCGCTAGTAACAGGCATCCACTTAAAAGCCTGTCCATTCACCACCATCCGTTGCCGTCTGCAACTTAGCTAGTTCTCGATCCACCCGGCTACTTTTCCGCCTATGCCCAGCGCTCGCACTTTCCGGAGAAGGCGGCGATGTGGTACCTTATCAAATGCTTTCTGAAAGTCTAAGTAGACCACATCCACCGCCTTATCCCAATCGTGCTCACTGAAGACGAAGGTTCGTCAGGAATGACCGTTGCCTTCGGAAGCCGTTCAGGAAACTCGTCAGTAGCAGGTTTGACTCTAAATAGGAGGTCATTTTGTCCACCATCATGCTTTCCATGAGTTTACCGACTATCGAAGTCAGACTTATAGGTCGGTAGTTCGACGGTCAGCTACGGTCTCCTTTCTTGAACATAGGAGTCACATCCGCTTCACGCCAGTCTCTAGGAACGCATTCGGTCTGGATTAACATGTTGAAGATTGCGCTTAGGTGTCGTGACACTTGATGGCGCACTTCTTTCAACACTTTAGGTAGAAACCCATCCGGGCCAGGTCACTTATTCGTCATTAGGACAGTGATCTTCTTTTTTATTTCTCCTTCGGTGAAATCCATATCCTCCAGCTTTCCCCCCGAGTAGGAACTCGTTGGCTGGGGAATGGGACCACACTCTTCAGTAAACACTGAGGAGAAGTAGTCGTTGAGGAGGTTAGCATTTTCTGCATCTGAGTGCTTTAATGTCCCCTCCTCATTCATCAAAGGGCCAATCGTGGACGGATAGGTTTACGGCTGTTTAAATATCCAGAGAACTCCTTGGGATTCTCTTTACAAAGTCTCGCCACTCGGAATTCCTCATACCACTTAGCCACCCTTATGCTGGACTTCACTCTCCTGGATAGCCTCCGGTATTCGTCATAGTCACCCGAGATCTTCGATTGCCGGTACACAATTCTCTTCTCCCTAAGCAGTTGCCCGATTTCTCGATTAAACCACTTTGGTTGAACAGAAGACCGACGGGAGCATTTCAAAGGGATGAAATGCGATTGAAGACTCATGAATGTGGTTTTGAAACTGTTCCACAAGTCTTCAACACCATCGCACACTTTTAGCCTCACGCCAGTCAGTTCAGAACGAAGACCTGCAAAGTCTGTTCTTCTCAAATCAAGTGTCCTCGATTTACTAATTGCAGGCCCTGCCTTCGGGACTTTGACTACAAATCTAATTAGTCGGTGGTCACTGCCACCGAGCCCTTCGCCAACAGAGAGGTCCTCAACGACGTCATCCTCAAAAGTGAAAACCAAGTCGAGGATATTGTCTCCTCTCGGGTGCTCTCTCACCCATTGAGTCAAGAACTCGTTGTTCGCGAACTCCAGGAGTAGTGCGTTCTCGCCACAGGGTTCTCTGGTTTCCCAGTCAACTTGTGTGTTGAAATCACCCATGACGATACACACTCTGTCTTCGACAAGTTCTCCTAGTAGCTGGTACAGATCTCTGTCCTTTTCAACGAGTTGGGCAGGAGGTCTATAAAGCACCAAGGTCCTGTATTTGGCACGACCTATCTCTAGGTCAACACCTAGTAGTTCATGGTCGGATACGATGTTGCAATCCGTCGAGTTGAGAGTATCCTTGACATACAACATCACACCGCCACCCTCTCTGTCTGGCCTATCTTTTAGGAAGAGCTGGTAACCGGGAATCGTGAATTCACCTTCAAAGTCTCGGCTTGATGTTTTAATCCATGACTCCGTTATGGCTACCATCTCAGGTTCTTCTGTTACACGAGGCCAAGAAACTTGTTTCTGATACACTTCGCATCAAACAAAAGAACCTCGAGGGAGTCCCCGACTGTAGGACTCCCTACGCTCTTCCGTTTCCCGCTTTGTTTCTCTGTGGCGGGGTCACTCCCCTCTTTGTAACCTCAGAAAAGGTAGTACCTGGAGTAACACGGGTGTACTGGCGTACGTCCTCCTTTACTTGGGGCCTGAAACTTCTTTGGGTCCGCTCCACAACATCTTGGATCATGTTGGCGAGTACAGCTTTCCCTTTAAAGGAAAGATGCACTATGTCCCTTTTATACAGGTCGTTTCTCCCGTAAAAGGTGCGGTAGGGGTCTACAAAGAAGACTCCTTCTGCTGTGCAGAGATTCGCAAACCATCGGTTTACTGCGATGTTTCTCTCGTGAGCGGTTCGGGATGGACCTCTTTTCGGAAGCATCCCAACCACGCCCCGTTTTCTGGTTTTAAGCCCAATGTCATCCACGGCTCCCATCACCGTCTGGATGGTCTTGCCACTAAGGCCAACCTTACCCCCTCTGTGGTAGAGGTCGTTGCCACTCACCATCAGAGCGACAACTGAATTCTCAGAAATCTGAGCTTTCTCTGCCTCTACTCCGATGTTGTGGTTACCCAGTCCTGGCAGGCAGCTTACCTTCACGCTAGTGCGAAGGCGGGGCGCTAGCAGCGGCTGCAGATCCCGTGTTTGCGAGTCACAAATGAGGGTGACCTTCGGACACTTGGTCTCTGAAGACAGGGTCTTCCCTTGTGGAAGAGGCCTCTCCTTTTCCTCTTTACTCTCCCCATTCTTATCTTTATTTTCTTATTCCCCTTTTTCTTCTTGTTTATGGGTTTTTCTTCTATTTTTGGTTCTTCTTCTTTTGTTTCAACTTTATTCTTTTTCTTATTTTTCTTCTTTTTTCCTTTCTTCTTTTTCTCTTTTCCCCTGCCTCAGAGAGAGAGAGAGCAACAAGGATTAACAAGGAAAGAAAGTACCCTAGAAGACCTTACGGTCCATTCAATGAGGGTACCTTTGGACTAGCAGTCGAGCAGGCACATCTCTACTAAAATGCTTTACGTCCTTAAACGGCCACTTTTCAAGACCCTGTCTAGTCTTAACTTGAACTGGTCAACAGATTCACTATTGACAACTTCCACTGGAAGTGCGTTCCAACTACCGCAGATACTGTACGTGAAAAATTTTCCACACAGATCACGGTTGTAACACTTCACCAAGTTTAAAGCCGTGATTTCTTGTTTTGCTCTCAGCAAGTGTGAAAATATCCCTGTAGTCAACATTGTCGAACCCTCGAAGTATTTTGAAATCTTCGATGAGCTGACCACGCAGTCTACGGGTTTCCAACGAGAACAGATCTAATTCCCTTAATCTATCTTCATAACTTTTATGTCTGATAGAGGGAATCAATTTGATTGCCCTGGATTGCACGCGTTCCAATCTCGCGATGTTCTTTCGGAATGAAGGACTCCAAAATTGTACGGCATACTCCAGGTGTGGTCGGACAAGGGAGTTGTACAAACACAGTACAATCTCCTTGTACGGTATTCAAACTGGAGTTTTATGAAGCCTAGCATCCTTCGGCCTTTTTTCTACGCCTCAATGCACTATTTCGAGAACTTGAGGTTACTAGTGATTATTAAAGCCAAGTCCTTCTCAGTGTCGGTTGATTCAATAGCAGTGCCCTTAAGGATATACTGAGATTGGGGATTTCGGTGGCCCATATGCATCACTTTGCATTTGTTCACGTTAAAAGGCATTTGCCACGTGTCCGACCACTCCCCAATCTTCCCAAGAGCTTCCTGCAGATGGGCAGTGTTTCCATCCTTTGCAACGTTCATCGCAAGCTTGGTATCGTCGGCAAATTTAGAAATCTTGGCAACCATGTCACCGTCCATGTCGTTGACGTAAATGATGAATATTAGTTGTCCCAGGACAGAACCTTGGGGCACCCCGCTAGTAACGGGCACCCACTCAGAAGCCTGTTCATTAAGCACCACCCGTTGCCGTCTGCCACTTAACCACTTCTCTATCCAGCTTGCTATTTTTCCGTCTATGTCCAGCGCCGCATTTTCCGGAGAAGGCACGGTGTGGTACCTTATCAAAGGCTTTCTAAAAGTCTAAATAGACCACATCCACCGCCTTGTCCCGATCGTGCTCACTGAACACGAAGTGGAAGAATTCCACAAGGTTCGTCAGGCATGACCGTTGCCTTCGGAAGCCGTGCTGGGAACTCGTCAGTAGAAGGTTTGACTCTAAATGTGACGTCAGTTTATCCACCATCATGCTTTCCATGAGTTTACCGACTATCGAAGTCAGACAGATAGGTCGGTAGTTCGACGGTTGGCTACGGTCTCCTTTCTTGAAGATAGGACTCACCTCCGTTTCATGCCAGTCTCTAGGAACGCATTCGGTCCGCTTTCCTCTTTTATCTCTACATTTTTTCTTCTTGATCTTCTTCTTGATCTTCTTCTTCTTCTTCTTTTTCTTGTCTTTCTTTGTTTTCTTTTCTTCTGTTTCTCTTTTCCCTTCTTCTGCTTCTACTTTCTCGTCCTCTGTTTTCACTTTCTCTTCTTCTCTTTCTACTTTCTCTTCTTCTCTATCTACTTTCTCGTCTTCTATTTCTACTTTCTCTTCTTTCTTTTCTTCTTTTTGGCTCGTTGAACCATTCCTGCAGCAGAAGAATCGTGCTGATGGACGTCGGAAGCCTTCTATCCTGAACATCTGCACCTCTCTGTTTTTAAGAGTTGACTTCCCTTTTGAGGAGGGAGTTCTCCTCGCTCAGTTGAGCGATGCTCTCGCCCAGGCGCTTCTCTAGTTCGCAGAAGTCACAGACACTAACGGCATATGTGAGCTCCTTGCAACTCCTGCCCTCGAAGTCTTCAATCCATCTGTAAATTTGGCACATTTTGCAGGTTAACTTGAGGAACGGACGACCATTCTTCTTCGCCATCTTAAAAAAGTTTTTTGTGTGATTTTCTCTCGCACTAATCACATCCGCCTATTTTAAGGAGGTTTTCGGTCGTTCGGCGAATAGAAACCCTTTGAACAATCATACCAACCCTAAGGTCTCCTCTGGGCTGGACGTTCCCAATCGTGCGGCAGCTCCCAACCGAGCAGCACGAGAGCCACAGTGAACTGGTTCTCTGATTCTTCGACAGGGGTGCTTGAGGTGTAACTGTCCTCTTACTAAACCCTACTAATCAACTAAAAACGGCCGGACTTAAGGCAACTACTAAAGCTAAGTGCCCACGACTTCATTCGAGACCTTTAGCTGATCTGGCAACCAGCAAGGAGCAAAAGCTCTCTCACGAAATGGCAGTTGAGCCTTTGTTCACTAAGAAAGAGAGGGAGAGAGAGAGAGAGAGAGAGAGAGAGAGAGAGAGAGAGAGAGAGAGAGAGAGAGAGAGAGAGAGAGAGAGAGAGAGATTTACGTGCCCGAAAGGCCACTTTTCAAGACTTTGTCCAGTCTTGACTTTAACAGAATTGTTGTAGACAACTTCTACTGAAAAGGCGTTCCAGCTACCGCAGATGCTATATGTGAAAGATTTACCACACAGAGCATGGTTATAACGCCTCAGTTCAAGTTTGTAGCCGTCATTTCTCGTTCTGCCCTCACTAAGTTGGAAAATATACGTGGGGTCTACGTTAACGAAGCCTCGAAGTATTTTAAACACTTCGATAAACTGACGACGCAGTCTCCGAGTTTCCAACGAGAACAGATCTAATTCCCTTAATCTATCATCGTAAAATTTGTGTCTGATAGAGGGAATCATTTTGGTTGCCCTGACTTGCACCCGTTCCAATCTCGCAATATCCTTTTGAAACGAAGGACTCCAAAATTGTATGGCATACTCCAGGTGCGGTCGGATAAGTGAGTTGTACAAACTCAGTACTATCTCCTTGTTCCGATATTCAAACTGGATTTTTATGTAGCCTAGCATCCTTTGGGCCTTTTTCTCCGCCTCAATACACTGTTTTGAGAACTTGAGGTCACTAGTGGTTGTTACACCCAAGTCCTTCTCAGTGTCAGTGGATTCAATAGCAGTGCCCTTAAGTATATACTGAGATTGGGAGTTTCGGTGCCCGATATGCATTACTTTGAATTGGTTCACGTTAAATGTAATTTGCTATGTGTCCAACCACTCCCCAATCTCCGAAGATCATCTTGAAGGCGGGCAGTATTTCCTTCCTTTGCGACGTTCATACCAAGCTTGGTATCATCGGCAAACTTAGAAAACTTCCCAACCATGTAACCGTCCATGTCTTTGACGTAGATCATGAATAGTAGTGGTCCCAGGCCAGAACCTTGAGGCCAAATTTTATCACTTTTAGATTTGTTATTAATTCTATAATAGCTAAAGAATTTTCTTGGATCTTTATTATTATTTTGAGCTAAATTAATTTCTGCCGCCCTTTTGCTTTTCTTAATAATCTTATTTAGCTTATTTCTTGTTGACCAATAATGATTTAAATTCTCAAAAGTACTTTCTCTTTGTAATCTATGGTATGCCTTTTTCTTCTGAGAAATTTTCCTAACTATCTCTGGTAAATGCTACGAGTATGGCTGGATGCGATTCTAGCCTATTTTTGAGGCTACTTTTCAGTGTTTTTTTTCTGCTATCGCACTGGCCAATCACAGATATGTATTCAGTTTCGTGAATGACCAATCATAAATCTCTATTTGTTTGAAAGCTTTTTGTGCTTTTTATATTGATCCAAACTAGCTTTTTCTTTTATTTTAGATGTTTTTTCCTCTTATTTCTTATATATATATATATATATATATATATATATATATATATATATATATATATATATATATATATATATATATATATATATATATATATATATCTTACCTACCCTATGCCTGACATTATTTAGTCTTTTTAATTACTTGTTACTTAATTTTCCATTGTTTAAGGCTCGATTAAACCATATTTCAGTGTTGTTAACGAAGCCTCACTTCTTAATTCTGACGAAAAAACGACTTTTTCATTTTATTGCTTCCGTATTGATTTCTCTTTGATTTTTTAAAAAGTTTTTTTACGAGCTTCATTTTAATTATTGTTCCAAAAGAAGGCATTCAGTATTAGTGTTTTTATTACTATATATGTGTAGTTCAAGAAACACAAATTCTCAATTTCCTTAAAAAAAAGTCAAAACTTTTCCGGCCGTGCGGGTCGTATTTAAACGCCCACCCACGCATTTTTAGGTTCATTCGTCAAAATGTCATTTTCTTGTGTAGTGTTTTCGTTAATTTTTCACCATTTAGGTGCTGTTTTGGCAACCAATAACGATAAATGTGTTGCGTTTCTCGAAGCCCATTGGCTATTAAAATCTACACGTGAGTGTCCTAATTATAAGACAGAGCTTAGAATGAACAAAAATTTAGTCTTTTTAATCACTTGTTACTTAATTTAACATTGTTTCATGCTCGATTAAACTATATTTCGGTGTTGTTAACGAAGCCTCACTTCTTAATTTTGACTAAAAAAGGACTTTCATTTGTTTGCTTCCGTATTGATTTCTCTTCTTTGATTTTTTTTTAAGAGATTCCACGAGTTCTTGCTCGCCGCCGGTAAACTCTACCCACTCGTCTGACGTAAGTATTACCGATTATTTCGAGCGTCGGTGTTTGGGACGGCTCGTCGCAGGGATGTGCTTACGATGACCCTGAGTTTCAATCGAAAATCGCCATAAACTTCTTCGATTTCATCTCAGAAAAAGTAACTACGAAGTAGCCAAAAATAGCCCTAAATAAGCTTGGCCTCGGATTCGGCCGTACTCTACACAATTACCCTATCTCGTGATTCCACCACAACGGCTTCCTACATTTCTTCATAATAGCCTTCATTGGAATACCCCCCAGTAAACATGTAGATTGGCGGCTAGGCCGAAAAAGTGGAGGTAACACTTCAGTTTGGGGGCGCACGGTAGGTGGCGCTGTTTATAAGCTATAATTTTGGGCTACAATATATGGCTTATGACGTCAGACGGTAGTGTCAGATGTGACTAATCACGGTGTTATATTTTTTTGTATATGAGTATATAATGGGGGGGGGGCTGTGCCCCAGACCCCCCCCAATTGATTGAAACTCAGGATCATCGTAGGGTGGTTCCCCCACAGTCATATCTCCCCCACGATCAGTTCCCTTCTATTTACTGTTTGTATTTTTTGTTTCGCTGCGAATGACAGCAGCTTTTTCTGCCAGAAAAAAAGCTAACCTAATGACATACAATACTTACTTACTTATGTAAAACGATTAATTACAAAAAAATATGGTAATACTTCAGATTTGGAGCGCACGGTAGGTGGCGCTGTTAGTAGGCTACAATTTTGGGCTAAAATATATGTCTTATGACGTCAGACGGTAGCTTCAGACGTGACCAATCATGGCGTCATATTTTTTTGTTGTTTGGGGAATTTGTAACTTTTAGTCTGTATTATTTACTAAATATTCTGCGACTCTGCTCGTTTATAGTTTTTTCTAAGTTAGGTAAGGTTTCTTGATGTCTTTTATTGTTTTCGTATTTTTTGTTTCGTAGTGAACGGTAATAGCTTCTTATTGGCAACGTCGTAGCTATAAATCGAACCCGCTTAGCATTTGTTTATCTTTGGTTATGAGTTAAACTTAACATGAGCAAAGAGAATGATAAAAGATTGGCTTACCTTGGGAAAAGGACTGATACTGTATCCAGGGATTTATGATATTTCGTTCCAGAGAATATCGTTGCCGTCTGGAGTAGCTTATTCCTCTTGTTAGTATTTTGGGTAAGCTATCTTTAACTTTCTCTTGAAACTATGAATTTACTGAAAAAGACGTCCAGAACGCCTTTTGTTAACAATACGTTGAAGTTGACCCTTTTGAGAGAACTGAGTGAGCAGACGCTTTTTCTTCTGCGCCGAAGCCTTTGTCATGAGCAATGCAATATTAAATTTAGTGAAAACGATCACCTGGTTAACATAAAAGTTTAGCCAAGCAAATTATCATTCTCTAAAAAAAATTAATGAATATTTTATATTTAAATTAATGATTTAAATATATAGAATAATGAAAATGACAATGACATCAGACATAAATTATTATACTTCGTTATTCGAATTTGGGTTTATTTTGCATGATGGCGAAAAACTTTTAGATAGATTATTTGGAGGCGCATAAACTAATCAAGAAACCTATAAAAGTAAGTATTGTTTGTCATTAGGTTATGTTTTTCTGCTAGTAAAAAGCTGTTTTTTTTGGGGGGGGGACAGTAAATTCAAGGGGACTGCTCGTAGGGGAGATATCACTGCGGCGGGATCACCCTGCGATGATCCTGGGTTTCAATCAATTAGGGGGGTTTGAGGGGGCACAGCCCCCCAGTATATACTCATATACAAAAACATAAAACGCCGTAATTGTTCACATCTGACGCTACCGTCTGACGTCATATATTGTAACTTATAAACAGCGCCACCTCCTGTGCCCCCGAAACTGAAGTGTTACCAAAAATATGAAATTTGAACAATGTCTTTTAAACTTAAATGAGAACCCGCGAAAAATGTATCCCTACGCGCTGATTGTTTGAAACAGCACTGCTGTCGCTTACTGTTTTCGTTTACATATATTTTATTGCAATGAAACATTAAATTTTCTGAAAAATTTAAGGTATATATGTAGATTGGCTGCTCGAACGATGGGACGTAAACTATTTCGTCCATGTTCCAATATGTTTCACATTTTTTGAGTAAATTTAAGGGAGACGGCGTGTGTGGGGGTAAACACAATCAGAGACCACCCTACGATGATCCTGAGTTTCAATCAATTGGAGGGTGGGGGTCTGGGGAGGCTATAGCGTTTTTCGTTTGGTTAGTTTCGGGCATTTTTATATATAAAAAAAATGGTGCTAGCTATATTTCAAATAGAACTTCAACGCGCTTGAACATTCAGGCAGGGGTGAACAAAATATACACAAAAAAAATCTACTTTTTCGACCATGCCGCAAAACCACATGTTTACCAAATTTAAATTTACAAAGCATTTCTGGCATTTTATAGTTTTCGCATTTAGTTTATGCGCCTCTAAAAAAATCTAAAAGTTTTTCTCGGTCATGCAAAATAAACCCGAATTCAAATAACGAAGAAGCCATGACGAAACAAAAATATTTGCGCAGCGGGTCCTATTTATAGCTATGGTGTTGCCAGTAAAAAGCCGTTATCGTTCGCAGTGAAACAAAAAATACCCCCCAAAAAGGAAAAAAAACAATAAAAGGCATCAAGAAACCTTACCTAACTTAGAAAAAAAACTATAAAAGAGCAGAGGCGCAGATCTTTAGTAAATAATACAGAATAAAGGTTACAACCCCCCCCCCCCTCAAAAAAAATTTATAACACGGTGATTGGTCACATCTAAAGCTACCGTCTGACGTCATAAGATATATATTGTAGCCCAAAATTCTAGCCAACTAACAGCGCCACCTACTGTGAGCCCCTAATCTGAACTATTACCAAAGTGGAGTTTTGTTACTGGCAACATCGTAGCTTATAAATAGGACCCGTTTTGCAAACGTTTTTCTTCGTTATTGTGTTTTCGTGTTCTCCATGTGCTTCTTTGTTATTCGAATTTGGCTTTACTTTGTATAATCGCGAAAAACTTTTAGATTATTTAGAGGCGCATAAACTAATCAAGAAACCTATAAAAGTAAGAATTGTTTGTTATTAGGTTAGGTTTTTCTGCCCGTACAAAGCTGTTGAGGAGGAAACCCCCCCCCCAGTAAATTCAAAGGGACTGCTCGTTGGGGGTGATATCACTGCAGAGGGACCACTCTGCGATGATCCTGAGTTTCAATCAATTGGGGGGGGGGGTCTGGGGGGCACAGCCCCCCAGTATATACTCATACAAAAAATATTACGCCGATATTGTTCACATCTGACGCTACCGTCTGACGTCATAAGAGATATGCTTCTAGCCCAAAATTGTAGCCGACTAACAGCGCCATCTACCGTGCGACCCGAATCTGAAGTGTTACCCAAAAAACAATAAAAGACATTAAGAAACCTTACCTAACTTAGAAAAAACTATAAACGAGCAGAGCGCAGATATTTAGTAAATAATAGACTAAAAGTTACAAATCCACAAAACAACAAAAAAATATAACGCAGTGATGTTCACATCTGACGCTACCGTTTGACGTCCTAAGAGATATGCTGTAGCCCAAAATTGTAGCCGACTAACAGCGCCATCTACCGTGCGCCTCGAATCTGAAGTATTACCCAGCCTTTTATACCGCTTTTATTAACTATGCAATTTTTAGAAGAGACAGAGATAGAAGGGGTGGAGGTGTAATGATCTTAATTCGCAAAGACATTAACTATAAAATAATAAATTAAATGACTATATTAACAAAGCCCTTGAAGCTCAGGCTATCAGAATTTATCTAAAAAATAATAATGCTGTAAATATACTCAATTTATATAATCCCCATGCAAACAATTCTATGAACAAAAACTAGAATTCTATACATCTCAACTAGGTAATAAATTAATTATTTGTGGTGATCTAAATTTAAGACACCCCGCACGGGATAATCATCTCAAGCGTGAACTTCTGCAACAAGCAACCGCTTTCAATAATTATATTACCCAATCAGATCTAACTATAGCAACTCCTCTAGGTCTTAAAACAAGATATGACCTAAGAAATAACTCTTACTCAACTATTGACCTTACTTTAGTATCAGCAATTCTTTCGGATAAAACTGAAATAAACTTGGGTAGAGATCTTGGCTCAGATCATATCATAAGAACATAAGAAAAGAAGGAGACTGCAAAAGACCATTCATGGCCTATACTTGGCAGCTCCTGTTCCAGTCAACACACAAAAGATTTCTTACCAGAGAAAAGTCATCAACATTGTCACCCTTTACAGGAGTTCGTCAGATCTAATCTACAATATACATAAAATGCATCCAGAGGATTATGTCCATTCATGCAACCGCAAAATATAATTTCCCCACTCCTTAGAAAAATATAACATATGTACATAAAAAAAAAGTCAGTCCCATCTAGCAGCTTCATCCATATATTTATCTAATCTATTCTTAAAACTACCCAGAGAGGAGGCTTCTATCACATGTCTAGTGAGCCTATTCCATTCATCTACCACACGATTTGTAAACCAATTCCTCCCAATCTCCTTCCTAAACCTATACTTATCAAGCTTAAACCCATTGCTACGTGTTCTGTCATGTTCACTAAGTATAAGAACCTTACCCAGATCCCCTTTATTATATCCTTTTACCCATTTGAAGTCTTCAATCAATTCCCCTCTGACTCTTCTCCTTTCCAATGTATGTAGATTTAGTTTTCTGAGCCTTTCACCATAAGGTAAGTTCCTTAGCCCACCAATCATCTTTGTCATCCTTCTCTGCACAGACTCAAGCAAATCAATATCCTTCCTATAATATGGTGACCAAAATTGTACTGCATAGTCTAGATGAGGCCTAACTAGCGCCAGATGCAGTTTTAGAATGACTTCAGCACTCTTATTGCTTACACTCCTCCTAATGAATCCCAATATCCTATTAGCTTTATTCTTAGCATTTAGACATTGCTTTCTAGGACGAAGGTCTGAACTTACCAAAATACCCAAGTCTCTCTCACAATCAGTCCTCCCTAAAATTCTGCCATTTAATTTATAACTATTCAATGGATTATTTCTACCTATACTAAGTACACTACATTTGTCTATGTTAAACTTCATTTGCCATTTCTCGGCCCAATTGGACAGAATGGTCAATTTCTCCTGCATTACAACAGCATCAGAATCAGCCCTAATGGCCCTACCTAGCTTAGTATCATCAGCAAATTTCCTCAGGTCACTACTTATACCTATGTCAAGATCATTAATATAAATTAAGAATAGCAAGGGACCCAAAACAGATCCTTGAGGAACTCCACTGCTAACACACCCCCACTCAGATTTAACTTCATCTATACTAACTCTTTGCTGTCTGTCACCAAGCCATGACTGAATCCACCTAAATATACTGCCATCGATCCCGTGTGCTTTAACTTTGCTCAGAAGTCGTAAGTGTGGCACTCGATCAAAAGCCTTACTAAAGTCCAAGTATAAAATATCATAGTTTTCATCATTATCTGCTGCTTCATACACCTTACTATAAAAAGACAGCAAATTAGTCAGACAGGATTTACCCTTACTAAAGCCATGCTGTGATTCTTTTATCAACTTATGCTTATCCAAGTGATCTCTAATATTCCTTGCTATAATAGATTCCATCATTTTCCCTACCACTGATGTCAAACTTACTGGTCTGTAATTAGACATATTTGTTTTATCCCCTTTCTTAAATATAGGTATCACATTGGCTTTCTTCCATGCCACTCTCCAATGATTTTCTAAAGATGCATGCTAGGGGCTCACTTAACACATCCTTACATTCTTTCAAAATTCTAGGAAAGAGCTCATCAGGACCGGGTGCTTTACTACTTTTGATTTTATCAATTTCCTTTGTCACTATCTCCTTTGTGATCAAGATATCCTTTAATTTCTCTTCATCATTACCTCGAAAGATCATTGACACCTCAGGTATATTTAGAGTATCCTCCTGTGTAAATACTGAGAGAAAAAAGTCATTTAGCATTCCAGCCATTGAGTCCCTATCACTCACTAATTCTCCATTGGAATCTATAAGTGGGCCTATTTTATCTCTAACCTTAGTTTTGTATAATTGATAAAAACTTTTAGGATCTTCCTTTGCCCTATTTGCCACTTTAATTTCATAATTTCTCCTTGCTACTCTAACTAACTTTTTAACATCTCTTGCTAGTTCATTATATCTCTGCCTTAAGTGATCCTCTCCATTTTTTATTTTCCTATAAATGCCCTTTTTAATGCCAATATAATGCTTAATTTTATCTGTCATCCATTTTGGGTCATTATTTTTAGTCCTAATCTCCTTATATGGAATGTTAATCATCTGACCTGTAATTAATTGCTCAATTATTCTTTCATACTCCTCTTCAATTGTAATCTCTTCCTCCTGGTGATTATTGTCTCCACTAACTGATATGATTGAATCTATTCCTGAATTGATTTCATTGCCTGGTTTCTGTACAAGTGCCTCCAGGTAAGTCCTGAGCCCATTATAATTTGCTCTTCTAAAGTCCGGAATTTTAACATTGCTCATGCTACTATCAATACCATTCCATTTCATCTTGAATCTAATTTCACAATAGTCACTATTACCCAAATTTCCTCCAATCTCAGTATCCTTAATAACTTCTTCCCTATTTGTCAGAACTAAATCCAGTATATTATTACCTCTAGTGGGTTCGTTAATAATCTGCCTCAGAAAATTATCTTGGACAACATTCAAAAATTCCTCAGCCTCCTGATCACCCACAAGAGCTTCCCAGTCTATATTTCTGTAATTAAAATCGCCCATTATACACACATGCTTACTTCTACATGCCCGTTCAATCTCCTGCCACAGAAGATTTGAAGCTTCCTTACTAAGATTTGGTGGTCTGTATAATAATCCTAAGACAAGCTTGTTTTTACCTTCCTTTACATTTAGCCATAATGACTCTGTGTTATCATCTAATTTAATTGTACTGTTTACACAACACTGGAGATTATCTTTAATATAAATAATAACCCCTCCTCCTCTCTTCCTATTCCTCTCTGTATGGAACATGTTAAAGCCCTCAATCTCAACCTCAGGTTTAAAGTGATTACCTGCCAAATCAAGCCATGACTCTGTTATCGCAATTATATCAAAATTCTCTTCACTTGCTAACGCTCTTAAGAGATCTATCTTATTCCTTATACTCCGACCATTTGTGTAGTATATTTTTAAGTTTTTTTTATTATTCCCATCTTCATTGCATTGTGCTTTTTTATTCCTAGTTATCTGCTCATTCACTTGTGCATTAGTCCCCCTATAACGCATCAGTATGCCCTCTCCCCTAGCTATTCCTCTATCACTGCATCCCTTCCATTTCCTACACCTGCCCTCTATTCCTGTTATTCCCTTACCTCTAACAGCTTCTAGTTTCCCACCCGTAAGGACCTAATCACACTATCCAGCTCCCCCCATAGAACCTCAACACCTGCCCGACTAAGATGGAGCCCATCCATCGCATACAACCTCCTATTCCCGTAAAACCCTCCCCAGACATCTACAAACACCAATCCTAGCTCCTCACACAGTCCTTTCACAAATTCATTCAAACCAATTGCACGCGACAACCATTCTACCCCCACATCCAATCTCGGAAGCACACCAGAAACAACACCTTTTACCCTGCTTTTACTCATCCTTTCAACTAACCTTTTATACTGCTCACGTAACTCACATGTACCCACCTTCTTTACATCATTCACTCCCACATGCGTAATCACAACTGCATCCCTCTCACACCCAGAAACCAGCCTATCATACCTCTCACAAACATCACTTACACCAGCACCCGGCAGACAAACTCTCATTCCCTTCCACTTGCTATCACTCAACTTCCTATCTAAATACCTAATCTGAGAGTCACCCATCACTAGCACCTCAGTCATTCTCCTATTCTGTCTTGGCCTAACATTACCCTCCCTCCTGCTCTCAGTCACACTACCACCCATCCTGCTTTCATCCACAATCACACCAGGCAAATCACTTTCACACTCTTCCTCTCTCAGGACATTGAATCTGTTAGTCAACCTAACAGGTTCTATGTCCCTCTCATTCACACACCTAACCTGTCCTAACTTATCTATCCTATCCATTTTCACCCACCATTCATCATCACTCACAACTTCCACACTGTTCCCAGTCCTAGCCCTCTCTTCCACCCTCTTAGCACTAATCTCACCCTTCAATCGCACATTTGCATCTCTTCTCACCTCAAACACCAAATCATTCAACCTCTTACATTCCCCACTCAACCTCCTAACCTCCCCTTCCAGAAAACACACACGGCATTCAGTTACATTCACTCTCCTTTCAACTCCACATGCATCACACACCACATACACACTACTTTCAATCGGCATGCTCTCACCATCTATACAAAAAGCCATACTCTCAGAAATTTACTAATGAAAAAGTTAACACTCACCCCAAAAAAAATTCTTGCTCAGGATTGCTGCCAGTTATCTTCCCAATTCTTATCCATTTATCTGAACTAATAACTGTATCTAACATAGGAAAAAGACCAGATTGGAAGATAAAAAATAACAAATGGTCAGAATGGATAACTAATTTTAATCTAATTCAAGCTGACATATCTCAAAATCCACTTGAAGAATTAGATGAAATAATAGAAAATATAATAGAAGCCAGCAAATTAACTTTCAAACTTATTATTAAACCTAAAAGCACTAAATATAACAAACCATGGTGGACAGAAGAATGCAGCAAACAGGTGGCTGTGAGGCGGAAGGCTAAACGTACTAATGAAAGAAACTTCACTCTACAGAACACCATAGCCTTTAATAGACATAAAGCTATAGCACAAAGGACAATTAGAAGAGGCAAAAAAATATCTTTACAAAAATTTATATCTAATATAAACTTTAGAACCCCAATTCAAGATATCTGGTTCTTTTTTAAAAAGTTCAGTAGCACTTATAGAGAACAAACATTTCCTCTTATTCAAAATGGTAATCCAGTGCTAGGTGAAAAAGAAAAGGCAAATATTTTTGGACAGAATTTTGAAGATATCCTTAAAGATGGGGATGCAGTTATTTTAAATGAACAACAAAATAAACCGATCAGTGATGCTTCAAAAGACTTATCAGAAGATTTTAACAAGGAATTCACTTGGGAAGAATATATTGATAGCTTCTCAGAAAAAGGAGGAAAAGCCACGGGCTCTGACTTAATACATAAAGCATTCCTAACAAATCTTCCACCAGAATATAAAAAGAAAATCTTAAAAATATTTAATAGCTGCTGGTCACTAGGTAAATTCCCATCCACATGGAAAGAAACATTATTGATACCCATAAAAAAACCTGATCAAGATCCTGCAAATCCAGGATCATATAGACTAATTTCCTTACTCTCTATTTTGGGAAAATGCTTTGAGAAAATGATATACAATAGACTTTATTGGTTTCTTGAAAAAAATAACATAATAAAATCCTTCCAATGTGGTTTCCGTAAGAAACACAGTTCAATTGATCAACTAGTGAAATTAGAAAATTTTATTAGGATAAATGTAAAGCAAAAAAGCATGTTATAGCACTATTCCTCGATATCAAAAAAGCATTTGATTTGCTCCTACATCTGGCCCTAACGTACAAACTCGCAAAATCTGGTGTAACAGGAAGACTGAACTATTCTAGTCAATTATCTTAAAAATCACTCATTTAAAATCTCCATTGGAGAATTCTTATCAGACAGCTTTAAATTTGATAGAGGAATACCCATGATCAGGTAATATACACCAGTGGGAACACACTACAGGAAGCTGAAGAAAATCTTCAAAGAGCCGTTAATAAAATAAAAGATTTCTGTGACACATGGGGAACTACAATTAACACCAATAAAACTAAACTAATGTATTTTACAAATCAAAGAATACTTAGAACACCATTTATATCAATAAATAACCAAAGAATAAAAGATGTTAAAGAAAATAAATTTCTAGGTCTCTTTTTTGATGCACCTTTTTTGTCCTGGAAATGTCATATAAATTACCTTGTATTAAATTGCCAAAAACGCCTGAATATACTGAAATCTTTCAGTAAATTATCATACGGAGCTAACCAAAAGTCATTACTTATATTTCTCAAGGCATATATTATCAGCAAGATACGATATGGATGTTAAGTTTATGATTCCGCCTGTCAATCTGTAAAAAAGAAACTATAGATGTGATTGTTAATACAGGAATTAGAATTAGCATTGGAGCAATGAGGTCTTCTCCCATTGCCTCTCTTTATGGTGAAACTTGTATGCTAGCACTTCAGTATCAGAGAGATTTTGTTAGCATTAAGTACTTTTTAAAAATACTCTCATCACCAAATAACCATATTTTGAAAGAAAACTTCAATATTCACAAAAAAGCTGTCACAGAAGTTATGTGGACTACCCGAAACAAACCGCCTTATTACTATAGAGCTATCAATCTATGTAATATACTTGGTATAGAACACTTCATATATAGGGAATCCTATATCAGTAATATACCACCTTGGGAAAACATGAAATTACCGATACAATCGAATTTACCAATAACTTACCCAAAATCAATGTCAAATATTAGCAAAACACTAATAGAAGATTTACATCAACAACAATTTTACCGCAATCCCCAAAATATTTACTGATGTATCAAAAGTACTAAACGATAAATACTCATGTTCAGCAGCTATATTTATCCAAAACTCTGGTCAGTGTTACTCTTGGAAATTGGATGGAGATCATACTGTACTTTTCACTGAACTATTTACCATTAAAAAGGCACTTAGTCATTGCAAAAACTACTCTGCCACATCTGCTGTTATACTTACTGACTCACAATCTAGCCTCTGTATATTAAATCGGACACACTCGTGTGACGCATTGCTATCTGATGGAGCGCTCGCCTGCGCCCTATTGCAACGACTGCGTCGTCCCCCAGACTGTTCGGCACATTCTTGTCGAATGTCCCAGTCTGGGTGATCTTCGCGCACGACACCTGTCCCGGTACCGGGATGGGCGGGGTCGCTACCGCCTGTCCCTTGTTCTCGGGATGAGTGCGTGTACTTTGACTGGTGGACTTATTGACTTTTTGGGGGAGGCCGGCCTTCTCCCTTTTATTTAACGCGATTTAATTGTTGTTGTTGTTTTTGTAATTGTTTTGTTATTGCTTTGTTATTGTTATTGTTATTCCTTTTTATTGTTTTCTGTTTAATTTTTTTAAAGTAGCCTAAATTAGGCTGTTTGTTTACGGCAACTTATGCCTTAGTCGGCAGTTGCCAGATAGCCCCTTAATTAAAAAAAAAAAAAAACTCTGTATATTAGAAGACCACAGGACAAGCCAAACATACTCAAACCTAGTTAATGAAATAATATCATTGTGGTATTCCCTTCAGAGCATCAATCATAAAATATATTTTCAATGGATACCCTCTCACATAGGGATAGTGGGAAATGAAAAAGCAGACCTATTAGCTAAAGCCTCCCACAATTTTAATAACATTGAAACCACTCCATTCTTTAAAAGCCAAATTGTAATCCTATTAAGAGAAAAGATACAAAAAGAATATTCCTCTATTTGGGAAAGATCTGTAATTTCTAGTCAATTTGGTGAAATAAAAAACATTCAATCATTGGCCATGGTCATTTGATAAACATAGGAGACTTGAAACTGCACTTGTCAGACTGAGATCAGGACATGTAGGCTTAAATTGCTACATAAACAAAATTAAGTTAAAAAACTCACCAAATTGTGATCACTGCAATTTACCTGAGACAGTAAAACATTTTCTATTAGAATGTCCCGCTTATAATATAAAAAGACAAAAAATGATAAGCAATCTAAGCTTACTGAGAGGGTGTTTTCAGCCCACGTACCCAAGAAAAGATAAAAAAATACTTCTTAAATTTCTTGCTTCTAGTAGAAAATGATCAAAATTATAAAACTAAAACTGCTTAAAAATAATGAATATATTACTATAATAGGTATCTAGTATACTCCAACTTGATTATCACAATAACTATAAATAACTCAATATCTATAAACTAAGTCTGCTTGATCAGTCACTATTTTACCTTAATTACCCGATTAACAAATTTAACTTGTCTATAAATACCTACATAAATGTTACCTTTGACCAAATCCAGTCAAGAACATATTCTGGTTCAAATATTAAGGATACTAACAAGGTTCCACTTCTTTTCTGAAGCCCTATGGAGAGGAGCCCCATAGGTGAAGCTTGGTGTGGGTTTCTATTCTATTAACTATAACTATCACTTTCAATTATCTCAGGAACCAGATGTAACTCAAAATTAATAAATATCTTTAAACTTATTTATACAGGTATTCACCTTAAAAAGAGAAATCAATAAGATTTTACATATTAAAATATTTACATATTATTCCAATTATACAGTGCATCAAACTGTGTAGTGTCTAACTCTCTTAGACCCGCTATCATTAACACACCTCCAAAAAAATGCGAATTAATGAAGAACAAATAAAAAATACTGGTCTCGTGGGGAAGGTTCTTTCACTTAGTGAACATGACAGAACACGTAGCAATGGGCTTAAGCTTGATAAGTATAGGTTTAGGAAGGAGATTGGGAGGAATTGGTTTACTACAAATCGTGTGGTAGATGAATGGAATAGGCACACTAGACATGTGATGGAAGCCTCCTCTCTGGGTAGTTTTAAGAATAGATTAGATAAATATATGGATGAAGCTGCTAGATGGGACTGACTTTTTTTTTATGTACATATGTATATATTTTTCTAAGGAGTGGGGAGATTATATTTTGCGGTTGCATGAATGGACATAATCCTCTGGATGCATTTTATGTATATTGTAGATTAGATCTGACAAACTCCTGTAAAGGGTGACAATGTTGATGACTTTTCTCTGTTAAGAAATCTTTTTTGTGTTGACTGGAACAGGAGCTGCCAAGTGTAGGCCATGAATGGTCTTTTGCAGTCTCCTTCTTTTCTTATGTTCTTATCCAAGAGGAGTGAACCCCTCCACGAAAGGAAAAACAAAAAAAACAATCTATCAAAGTTTTGGGTGTAACCTTGACTTAATGGGACAGAACTTCTAGTGTCAATCTGGATGACTTGGCCGAAAAGTAGGATCAATTTGTTACCCAAAAGTGGTAAAGACAAAAAAACTGGTGGATAGCTACAGGCCAGTAGCCATAATGAGTGTGATAAGAAAGGTGTTTAGCAGCATCATGGCAAAGAAACTGAAGGAGTGGGATGAACGTGAAGAGATACTTGGAGACGAACAAAATGGATTCAGGACTGGAAGAAGAGCCATAGACAATCTCTATATACTATGGAATGTAATAGAGAGGGTAAGGAAAAGAGCTGGAGTGTTATATGTCTGCTTTCTTGATATAGAGAAAGCCTTTGATAGAGTGGATAGAACAAAATTGTTTGCAAGACTAAGAGACTTGGGGATGGATGTAAATATTCTAAATGTAATATAAAAACTGTATGAAAACAACAAAGTCAAACTAAACTTAAAGGATATAGAAACAGGTTGGATGGTGAATGACCGGGGTTAGATAAGGATGCACCATGTCTCCTAGCCTGTTCAGCTTCTTCATTGAAGAACTGTTGGAGAGAGTAAAGAGGGAAGGCCAAGGAGTCATGGTTGGAGACTGCATATTGACAACCCTGGAATTTGCAGACGACATAGTTCTGGTTAGTGAAACAGCTGAGGGTTTGCAGAGGCTTTTGAACATGGTGTACCGGTATGGAGAAGAATGGAAAGTTAAATATAATAGAGGAAAATGCAAAATCATGGTATTTGGAGAGCGAATAGATGAAGGATGGATCCTAGGAAATGACATCCTAGAAATAGTCAATGAATATAGATACTTGGGTGTGACAGTATGTAACCAGAAGGATATATTTGAGAAACATAAGAGACAGAATGAACTAAATATGCTTAGAATGACAGGCATGTTGAGGAACATGGCAACTAAGCAAGCAAACAAGTATAAAATGATAAGGGAACTGTGGAAAGGGATAGCAGTCCCAAGAAGCCTGTATGGGTATGAAGTCTGCAAAGTGACAAAGACAGAATTGGAGAGAATGGAAAGGATCCAAAACAAGGTGGCAAGAATTGCACTAGGGGCCAACCCCTATGTAGCAGTAGAGGCACTGAGGAGAAATGGGCTGGAGTAGGTATGAGGAGAGGGTGGCAAGGATGAAGGCAAACTATAAGTTGAGACTGCAAGAGATGGGAATAGAGATGTGGGCAGGGTATGTGTATGCTGCCTATGATAGGACTGAGTGGCGCAAAGAGATAATGAGAGTGGATATGAAATATGAATTGGAAGCAATCTATATAGAAGACAGAGCAAAAGGAGCCTTGCATCGAGAGTATGTATGATGGGAGTTTTGCAAGCTAGCTACTACTCAAGACACGGACTGGATCCTTGGAGGTGAAGGGGAGGACATACAATGGAATGGAGGAGAACATAACATAATTTCACGGATGACAAAAGCCACAAGGGCCTATCAAAAGTCATCTGCATCCGTCAAAACCCACCCACAAAAAGCACCATCGCCAGGGAAAGACAAAATCAAAGTCCCTCACAATATAATATAACAGATGACAAAAGCCACAAGGGCCCATCATAAGTCATCCAAGTCAAACAGCCTCTTTTTTAAGGCACCCAAACTCCCAAGAAAACAGATGCGAATGGTGCCTATTGGGGCGGGCAGAGAGAATCTATAGAACATTTGATAGTGGAATGTGTGGGACTCAGTCTCAAAAGAGAGAAATCGAAAGAAGAACTGGCGATAGAGTTGGGAAGAGAAAAGTGGGAGGTGGAGAGAAGGGAGCACTATGGACTGAGTGTGGAATAAAGGATATAGATGAGAAAAAATCAAGAATAGTAAGAGCAACCAAGGAATTCTTGCAGTGTGTGTGGAAGAAAAGAAATGAACAAGGCTAATAAACCATTTCTCTTCTCCACAGAAAATAGATGCCATATCCCGATACAAAGGGTGGCTCAACAACCTGACTAGAAACCAGTAAATAATTTGCAGAAAGTTTCTACAGAAATCCTGGTGTTTGAGAAAAATGTGCCATTCAATGCTGATTTCTTTAAAAAAAATGGCACTCACTTGAGTCACGTTTAGTTTTAGAACATCTAAATTCAAAATGCTGGGTAATATCTAATGCCTGGCCACAAACCTCGCAATCAATTTTAATTTTAAGTAAATTATGAAAGTTCAAAAAGGTTAAAAATTGATCTCTATCCGAAAATAGAGTTAATATTTCGGCAATCGATGAGGACACTGTTGACAAATGGATTACATTTTAAAGCTGCGTAAAAGGCATCGTTACTCCAGCTAAATGGCTAAAAAAGTAGTTCCTTTAAACAATCTAGCTAATTAGATTTAAATATATAAAAAAAGGTAATAACATTTTAAAATGGGGGGAAAATATATTGACAAATAAAAATGACTCCAAATGAGGATAATAATAAGATATTAAGTGAAAAACAAAATAAAAATTCAAATCAGTCATTTCTGATATCACACCCCATTCCCATTATAATTCGCAAAACGATTAAAGGCGCTGACATGATCAGGTTAAATCATTCACCTCTAAACATTCAGACATTCTATAAACAATTAGGATTATATACTGGGGGCTGTGCCCCCCCAGACTCCCTCCAATTTATTGAAACTCAGAATCATTGTAGTGTGGTCCCCCCCATTGTGTTGACCCCCACTCAAGCCGTTCCCTTAAATCTACTCCAAAAATGTGAAATATTTTGGAACACGGATGAAATAATATGTCCCATTGTTCGAGCCGCTAATATAAATATTTACCCATTATTTTATAAAGAATTAGGATTATATACTGGGGGGCTGTAACCCCCAGACCCCCCCAATTGATTGAAACTCAGGGATCATCATAGTGTGATCTCCCCATTGTGTTTACCCCCATACGAGCCGTCCCTTAAATTTACTCCAAAAATGTGAAACATTTTGGACCACAGATGAAATAGTACATCCCATCGTTCGTGCCACCAATCTACATACTTACTTCACATCCTTTACTTATTTCCCTGATCATTAGCTCATCAATATAGTCTGTTGGGATGGATGGTCTGTAAAAGGCTCCCAAGTGTATTATCCTATTATTACTGACCTTAATATCTATCCACAGTGACTCAACTTCTTCTTGCTTTATAGAATTATTTAGATTTAAAGAAATATTATTTCTGATATAAATAATCAACCCACCACCCATCCTATCTCTCCTTCGACTAATGTACATATCATAACCCTGTAGTTCAAATTCATTCACGTCATTAAATTTATTTTCATTAACCCATGATTCTATTACACATATATCTATATCTTCATCAATAATATAAATAAATAACTCATCTTTCTTATTTCTAAGACTACGAGTATCAATATAAAGACAACTCGGCCCTCCTATCCCTGAAGTACCTCTTTTAGAATGTATACCTTCCACTCTATCTCCTCTGCATCTCATTCCTTTCCCTGCCCCACCCTGTACTCTTATATTTCCCTGACCACTATCAGTAACTAGTTTCCCACCTGCGAAGACGCAGCCCAGCTTAGATGGATCCATCCAATGCATACAATTGCTTATTCCCATAAACCCATTCCAAACATCTACAAACCCTAATCCAGATTCCTCACACATGCCTTTCACATACTCATTCAGTCCAATTGCACAAGACAACCATTCCACCCCCACATCCAATCTCGGAAGAACACCTGAAACAATGCTTTTCACTCTACTTTCACTCATCCTTTCAACTAACCTTTTCTACCTCTCTCATAACTCACATAAACCCACCTTCTTTACATCATTTACCCCCACATGCATAATTATAATGGCATCCCTCTCACACCCAAACACCAGACTATCATACCTCTCAGACACATCATTTACCCCAGCACCTGGCAAACAAACTCTCTCTCCCTTGCATTTGCCTGCACTCAACTTCCTATCTAAATATCTAATTTGAATGTCACCCATCACAAGCACCTCAGTCATCCTCTAGTCCCCCTAGGCCTAGCATTACCCTCCCTCCTGGTCTCATTCAAACTACCATTTATTTCAGACAAATCACTTTCAACCTCTTCCTCTCTTCCTCTCTCAGGGCATCAAATCTGTTAGTCAGCCTAATAGGTTCCATGTTCCTCTTACTCACAGACCTAACCTATCTATTCTATCCATATTCACCCACCATTCATCTTCACTCACATCAGTCACTTCTTTCTCTCCAGTCCCTAGTCTAGACCTATCTTCCACCCTCTTGGTCCCAGCCACATTCTTCATGCGTACACTCGTATCCATTCTCACTTCATTCACCAACTCACTTAATCTCTTGCACTCATCATGCAACTGACTCACCTCTTCTACCAAAGCCACATTTGCACTAGTCACATAACAAACCGGGCATTCAGATACATTTGCTCTTCTTTCACCACCACAAAAATCACAAACTACATACACACAGCTTACATCAAAAGGCATACTCACATCATCCAAATCAACAGTCATACTGAGAAACTTTTCAAAATATAATTAAAAATTCCTTTAGTATTATGTCTAATACTCAAAGTTAACTATCTTACCGAACTAAAATATATTACACCGAAAAATAAAAAATGTCACTGAATAGAGAGCTCTCCAAGAACATGTCCGATCGCTACCTTGTCAAGAAGATATATACTAGTTCAATAGAATTTGAAAAAAATACTTAATGATGAGAAATTAGATAATGTAGTGCTAATTTTTAAAAAAAGGGAAGTAAAGAGGACCCGAATAATTTTAAGCCAGTAAGCTTAACTTTATAGTTTGTAAAATTCTTGAGAAGATAGATAAGAAGGAAATTTCTGACCATCTAGAGAGTGGTAGGTTAATAAATGATGCTTAGCATAGGTTTAAAACAGGTAGATTGTGTTTAACAAATTTAGTGGATTTTATGGATTATGTTACTAAACAATTAGATAAGGGAGAGAATGTTAATGTAATTTACTTAGATTTTAGCAAAGCTTTTGATAAGGTTCCACATAAAGAGACTTAGTTCACAAATTAAAAATGCATGGGATATGTGGTAAAGTTTTGAATTGGATAACTGGATGACTGAAAGAAATGTAACAGAGAGATGTACTGAATGGGGTGAGGGCACAGTGGAGGGACCTTATCAGTGACATATCTCAGGGATCCATTCTAGGCTCTTTATTATTCATAGTTTATATAAATGATCTTGGGGAGGCTGTAAATAGCAAAGTGTCAATATTTGCTGATGACACTAAATTGGCAGCTGTAGTCAAAGAAGTTGAGGGTAGCTTTAAAGTGCAGAGTGACTTAAATAGGTTATTAGCTTGAGCTCAAAAGTAGCAGATGACTTTTAACCTTAAAAAATGCAAAGTTCTTAATATGGGAAGGGATAATAGGAAATTTAGCTATGAAATGGATGGGCATTGGCTGAATTCAGTTAAGGATGAGAAGGACTTAGGCATAGTATTAGATAGAGGTCACTGAAGTTTTCAAAGCAGTGTATTGAAGCAAAAAATAGAGCAAATAGGGTACTAGGATACATCAAGAGGAATATACGCTACAAGAGTGTTATCCTTAAACTCCACAACTCGTATGTCAGGCCACATTTAGAGTAACATAACATAACAATTTCATGGATGACAAAAGCCACAAGGGCCTATCAAAGGTCATCCGCATCCATCAAAACCCACCCACAAAAAGCACCATCGCCAGGGGAAGACAAAATCAAAGTCCCCCACAATATAATATAACAGATGACAAAAGCCACAAGGGCCCATCATAGGTCATCCGAGTCAAACAGTGATGGAGTTCAGGGATGAAAGTGAGCATGAGTGTCGGAATGTATGCATTGGTTGTGGTGTAGTTGGTGAGGGGTATACATGTGTTGTATGTGGGCTGCGTGAATGCATTGTAGATTTAGAGGAGATGAGAATGCAGGATTTAGACAGGATATGTAGGCTGGAGGGGTTAGTTGCTGAGCTCAGGAGGGAACTTAGTGTTAGGCCTAGATTTAGGAATAGGTTAGGTGGTGAGATAGGCCAGTTAAATGTTTCAGGTTAAGGTAGAGGGCCAGTGGAGGAGGTAGGATATGATAGTTCTAGGGATAGTGAAGTTAGCCCCCTTAGATTAGTTAGAAATAGGCCTAGTGAGGATGGGGGACAGTGGAGAGTGGTTAGGAAATGTGTAGCTAGGGAGGCTTCTCCTGTTCTTTGTGAGAATAGGGTTGCCTCTGTTGAGGTTGTTAGCCAGGGGGAGAATAGGTGTGTGAGTCAGATGGACACAGAACCTATTAGCTTGATTAATAGATTCAGTGCCCTAAGAGAGGAAGTAACTGGAAGTGATATGACTGATGGGGGTGGGGCCGGAGGTAGAGTGACTGGTAGTTTGAATGAGAATAGGAGTGGGGATGGAGTTAGGTCTGTGGGGGTTAGGAATAGGAGTCTGACTGAAGTGCTTATGATGGGTGATTCGCGAGTTAGATATTTAGATAGGAAGTTGAATGCTAGTAGATTGAATGGTTTGAGTGTGTGTTTGCCGGGTGCTGGAGTGAGAGATATGTCTGATAGGTATGAGGAGCTGGTGTCTGGCTGTGCAAGGGATGCGGTTGTGATTACACATGTAGGAGTGAATGATGTGAAGAAAGTGGGTGCATGTGAGTTACGTGAGAGGTACAAGAGGTTGATTGAAAAGGTGAAAGAAAGTAGAATGAAAGGTGTTGTGACAGGTGTGCTTCCAAGAATGGATGTTGGGGTAGAATGGATGTCTTGTGCGATTGGGCTGAATGATTATGTGAAGAGGATGTGTGAGATGGAAGGTGTCATGTTTGTGGATGTGTGGGATAGGTTTGTTGGAATGAAAGAAATGTATGCGATGGATGGACTGCATTTGAGTAGGAGGGGCGTAGATGTGTTGTGGGAGGAGTATGATTGTGTTATTAGGTCTTTGCGGGCGGGAAACTAGATACTAATAGTGGTCAGGGAATTATGAGAGGACATTATAGTACTGAAAGTAGAATGGACTTGGCAGATAACAGAAATAGGTTCCAAGGCGATAGAGACGAGGTCATTCAGGTTGGAAGAGGTTCTTCAGGGATAGGGGGGGTTAAATTGTTTCTATACAAATGCTCATAGTCTTAGAAACAAGAAAGATGAGATATTTAGTTATATTAGCGATGAGGATATAGATATATTATGTGTTACTGAATCATGGTTTATTGAAATAGAATTTAGTGACACTATAAGTGAATTTGATTTACAGGGTTATAATATGTACATTAGTCAAAGGACAGGTAGGATTGGTGGAGGAATAATTATCTATATAAAATACAACATTGTTTCAAGTTTAAATACTTCTATAAAGCAGGATGGAGTTAAGAACATAAAAAAAGAAGGAGACTGCAAAAGACCATTCATGGCCTACACTTGGCAGCTCCTGTTCCAGTCAACACACAAAAGATTTCTTACCAGAGAAAAGTCATCAACATTGTCACCCATAACAACATAACATAATTACACGGATGACAAAAGCCACAAGGGCCTATCAAAGGTCATCCGCCTCCGTCAAAACCCACCCACAAAAAGCACCATCACCAGAGGAAGACAAAATTAAAGTCCCCCACAATATAATATAACGGATGACAAAAGCCACAAGGGCTCATCATAGGTCATCCGAGTCAAGCGGCCTCTTTTTCAAGGCACCCAAACTCCCAGGAAAACTACATCCAGAGGATTGCATCCAGAAACAAGGGTATCACCAATCAAGGCTTGTCAAGAACTAAATCATGCAGCTATAGATATATACAAACAATATTAATATATACAAAACTTAGGAACCATCACAACCTTCCCTTCCCATAAACTCATCCAACCTACTCTTAAATACATTTAAATTTGGACTACCTACTACCCTCTGCGGCAATTTGTTCCAGAAGTCTACCACTCTATTGGTGAAAAAATATTTTCTTAAATCCAACCTACACCCTTGCTTTTTAATTTTCAAGTGGTGACCTCTAGTCCGATTTCCATCATCTAACTCAAAAAACTTGCTAACATCCAATTTATCTATCCCGGAAAAAATTTTAAACAGCTCAATCATATCCCCTCTCACACACCTCCTTTCGAACGAGAACATATTTAATACCCTCAGTCTATCTTCATATTCAAGGTGCCTCAGGGAAGGAATAATCTTTGTTGCCCTCCGTTGCACTGACTCAAGAAGGTTAATATCGTGTCTAAAATGTGGGGACCATGCCTGTATACAGTACTCTAGATGTGGCCTAACATAAGAGTTATAGAGTTTAAGAATAACCTCCTTACTTTTGTAACTGACATTTCTCTTAATAAAACCCAGCACTCTATTTGCCCTATTTCTTGCTTCAATACACTGCTTAGAAAACCTTAATGACTTATCTATTACTACTCCTAGATCTTTCTCATCCTCTACTGAGCTCAGCCAATGCCCATCCATTTCATAGTTAAATTCTCTATTATCTTTTCCCATGTTAATAACTTTGCACTTATCAAGGTTGAAAGTCATTTGCCACTTATGTGCCCAGGATAACAATTTATTTAAGTCCCCCTGCACTTTAAAATTATCATCAATATCTTTAACTACAGCTGCTAATTTGGTATCATCCGCAAAAATTGACACTTTATTATTAACTGCCTCCCCAAGATCGTTTATATAGATGACAAATAATAATGGACCGAGAACTGATCCCTGAGGAACCCCACTGATAATATCCCTCCACTCTGGCTTTACACCATTTAGCACTACCCTTTGCTTCCTGTCTTTTAGCCACTCAGCTATCCAATTTGAAACACCCCCACATATCCCAATCATTTTTAATTTATGAACTAGTCTCCTGTGTGGTACCTTATCAAATGCTTTACTAAAATCTAAGTAAATTATATCTACATTCTCTCCCTTATCTACTTGATCTGTTACAAACTCCAGAAAGTCTAGTAAGTTAGTCAAACATGATCTACCTGATCTAAACCCATGCTGAGCATCGCTGATTAACCCCTCCCTCTCTAGATGTTGGCAAATCCCTTTTTTAACTATTTTCTCAAGAATTTTACAGACTACAGGAGTTAGGCTAACCGGTCTAAAGTTATTTGGATCCTCTTTACTACCCTTCTTGAAAATGGGGACTACATTCGCTCTCTTCCAATCATCGGGTATTTCTCCATATTCCAATGACCTAGTATATAACTTGTCCAGAGCTATTGAGATACTTTCTACCCCTTCTTTAAGTATCCGAGAATGAATATTATCAGGGCCGGAGGCCTTGGTAGTATCTAAATCACCTATTAGTCCTTTTATCATCCTCCGATCCACACAAATGTTAGTAAACACCTCTTTTCCTGACCTATGAGTACTATACATAGGACTATTTAGTTTCTCTTTTGTAAATACTGATGCAAAATGGCCATTTAGTACCTCAACTATTTCCTCATCAGTTTCTCTCACAAACCCTTCATATTTGATAGGTCCTATTTTAACTCTGCCACACTTGTTATTAATTTTATAGTAACTAAAGAACTTTCTAGGATCTTTGTTGCTACCCTTAACAGGAGTTTGTCAGATCTAATCTACAATATACATAAAATGCATCCAGAGGATTATGTCCATTCATGCAACCGCAAAATATAATCTCCCCACTCCTTAGAAAAATATATACATATGTACATAAAAAAAAAGTCAGTCCCATCTCGCAGCTTCATCCATATATTTATCTAATCTATTCTTAAAACTACCCAGAGAGGAGGCTTCTATCTCATGTCTAGTGTGCCTATTCCATTCATCTACCACACGATTTGCAAACCAATTCCTCCCAATCTCCTTCCTAAACCTATACTTATCAAGCTAAATCTATTGCTACGTGTCCTGTCATGTTCACTAAGTATAAGAACCTTACCCAGATCCCCTTTATTATATCCTTTTACCCATTTGAAGACTTCAATCAATTCCCCTGTGACTCTTCTCCTTTCCAATGTATGTAGATTTAGTTTTCTGAGCCTTTCACCATAAGGTAAGTTCCTTAGCCCACCAATCATCTTTGTCATCCTTCTCTGCACAGACTCAAGCAAATCAATATCCTTCCTATATTATGGTGACCAAAATTGTACTGCATAGTCTAGATGAGGCCTAACTAGTGCCAGATACAGTTTTAGAATGACTTCAGCACTCTTATTGCTTACACTCCTCCTAATGAATCCCAATATCCTATTCTTAGCATTTAGGCATTGCTTTCTAGGACGAAGGTCTGAACTTACCAAAATACCCAAGTCCCTCTCACAATCGGTCCTCCCTAAAATTCTCCCATTTAATTTATAACTATTCAATGGATTATTTCTACATTTGTCTATGTTAAACTTCATTTGCCATTTCTCGGCCCAATTGGACAGAATGGTCAATTCCTCCTGCATTACAACAGCATCAGAATCAGCCCTAATGGCCCTACCTAGCTTAGTATCATCAGCAAATTTACTCAGGTCACTACTTATACCTATTTCAAGATCATTAATATAAATTAAGAATAGCAAGGGACCCAAAACAGATCCTTGCGGAACTCCATTGCTAACACACCCCCACTCAGATTTAACTCCATCTATACTAACTCTTTGCTGTCTGTCACCAAGCCATGACTGAATCCACCTAAATATACTGCCATCGATCCTGTGTGCTTTAACTTTGCTCAGAAGCCGTAAGTGTGGCACTCGATCAAAAGCCTTACTAAAGTCCAAGTATAAAATATCATAGTTTTCATCATTATCTGCTGCTTCATACACCTTACTATAAAAAGACAGCAAATTAGTCAGACAGGATTTACCCTTACTAAAGCCATGCTGTGATTCTTTTATCAACTTATGCTTATCCAAGTGATCTCTAATATTCCTTGCTATAATAGATTCCATCATTTTCCCTACCACTGATGTCAAACTTACTGGTCTGTAATTAGACATATTTGTTTTATCCCCTTTCTTAAATATAGGTATCACATTGGCTTTCTTCCATGCCACTGGCACAATGCCACTCTCCAATGATTTTCTAAAGATCCATGCTAGGGGCTCACTTAACACATCCTTACATTCTTTCAAAATTCTAGGAAAGACCTCATCAGGACCGGGTGCTTTACTACTTTTGATTTTATCAATTTCCTTTGTCACTATCTCCTTTGTGATCAAGATATCCTTTAATTTCTCTTCATCAGCACCCCAAAAGATCATTGACACCTCTGGTATATTTACAGTATCCTCCTGTGTAAATACTGAGAGAAAAAAGTCATTTAGCATTCCAGCCATTGAGTCCCTATCACTCACTAATTCTCCATTGGAATCTATAAGTGGGCCTATTTTATCTCTAACCTTAGTTTTGTATAATTGATAAAAACTTTTAGGATCTTCCTTTGCCCTATTTGCCACTTTAATTTCATAATTTCTCCTTGCTCCTCTAATTAACTTTCTAACATCTCTTGCTAGTTCATTATATCTCTGCCTTAAGTGATCCTCTCCATTTTTTATTTTCCTATAAATGCCCTTTTAAATTTACCTTGAATCCCGGTCGATAGGTACCCTCTTGGGTAATGAGACCGTACTGTTGTTTTTAGTTGATGTATGCAAAACGGATTTTTCAATATGTGAATATATAACTGTGTAGGTCTATGTGGTTTTTCCATTCTTTTTCTAATCTTGACTTAAATATATTAACAGTTTTGCTGGTTACAGTTTCTGTTGAGAGTTTGTTCCACATTGAAGTGACTCTTGTCTGGAAGAAATTGGCTCTTGGACCAGATGAGCTCTGCACTTGGTACTTAAAGCAGTGTCCTCTTGTGTTAGTCGAGAGACCCAGAGCAAACATTGACCTGTCGCACAGCTTACAGTGGTTTCCTATTTGCAGTTCGTCATGTCCATGTGAAATCTTATATAGTTGCATAACATCTGACCTCTGTCTTCTAAAGTATAGGGTAGGTAGATTAAGGGCTTATAGTCTCTCTGAATAGGAGAGATGAGAGATACTGTGAACCATGCTTGTTGTTCTATGCTGTACCCTCTCCACCATATCTCTGTCTCTTTTAGTTTTTGGAGACCAGATTACTGATGCATACTCCAGATGGGGTCGAATAAGACTCTTGTACAGGGGAAGGAAGGCATCTTTGTCTAGATATTGGAATGTATGCTTAATTGCCCCAAGTATCTTGTTGTCTTTGTTGACTTGAGCTTGGACGTGGTTACTAAAGCTTAGATTGCAATCAATAAGGACTCCCAGGTCCTTCTCTTCCGTGGTGTTCTGTAGTGTGTAATCTGTTCTATCATCTCTTGTCATTTTGTACTTGTGCTGGGGGTTGCTATTTCCCATGTGCATTACTTTGCATTTATCAGGGTGGAACTTCATTTGCATTTTAACTGACCATTCTTGTAGCATTTTCAAGTCTGCCTGTAAACAGTTAGTATGGGAGTTGCCTTCACAGTTTTGGACAGCTGCATATATCTTTGTTTCATCTGCAAAGAGCGATATGAAGTTTTGTAGTTTGTCAGGTATATCACTGACAAATATCATAAAGAGAAGGGGGCCCATCACAGATCCCTGTAGTACGCCACTTGTAACTGGTTTCCAGCATGATGCTGTACCACTTACCACCACTCTTTGACTACGCTCCATCAAAAAACCACAGATCCACTGCAGGAGGTCACCGACGATACCAAGTGACTTCACTTTTCTAAGTAGTCTTTCATGTGGGACTGTGTCAAATGCTTTTGCATAGTCCAGGAAAATGATATCCACTGGTAAGCAGTGACTAAGAGCCTCTGTCCATATATCCAGCGCTTCTAAGAGATTTGTTACTGTGGATTTTCCCTTAGAGAAACCATGTTGTTGGACACATCTAAGATTATTGGCTTTGATATGTTGTATCATTGCCTCCAAGATAATTCTCTCTAGCATCTTGCATATTATTGAGGTTAGAGATACTGGGCGATAGTTGGCTGGGTCAGCCTTATGTCCCTTCTTGTAAATGGGAGTGATGTTCGCTTCCCTCCACTGTTCTGGAAGCTCGGAGTTGGTGATGCTGGATTGGAATATTGCTGTCGGAGGTTTGGTTATTTCCTTTGCTACTTCTCTAAGAACTCTAGGGTGTAGGTCGTCGTTTCCCGGAGATTTATCAGTTCGAAGTGAATTCAGTTGCTTAAAAATCATGCTCTCTGTAATTTCTATTGTTCCTAGTGCCTCATACTGGAGGGGTTTAGGCTCAAAGTCTCGAATGTTAATTCTGTCCTCTTGTGTAAAGGTCTTAAAGTATTGCTCATTTAGTGTTTCGGCTTTATCCTTATCGTCACTTACAAAGTTACCATGTGTATCCTTAAGGTCACCTACGTCAGTTCAAGTTTTCCTGCGGTTGTTGACATAGTTCCAAAAGGCATTGTTATTGGTCTTGGCCTCCTTTGCTAATTTTTTTTCAAATTCCCTACGGGCCTGCCTTGATGCATGTGTAGCTGAATTTCTAGCTTCTGTGTAAGCTATCCAGTCAAGTTTGCTCTTTGTATTCAGATATCTTATCCATGCGTGGTACTTTTTCATAGCTTTGCGGAAGGCATCCTTGTTCATCCATAGTGGTTTGTTCTTACTCTTTAAATTTTTTGTTGGTATATGATCCCTCACTGCCTTCATGATTCTTGATTGTAGTATATCAATGGCTTCTTGTGTCGACTTGCCCGCAAGCAATTCGTCCCATTCAATGCTTAGATCTTCTCTCATTTTTTCATAGTCTGCCTGCTCATAGTTCCATATTGTCTTCTTCTTTCCCTGAGGTGTTGTGCAGAAGATGAATTTGAAATCCAATCTGGCATGATCACTTGCTCCTAGTGGCTCATGATGTACTAGTTGTTCAATCATTTCTTGCTCATTACTAAACACAAGATCATCTAATGTTGGAGTCTGCTCATTTCTATATCTGGTTGGCTGGGTGACGTGCTGATGTAAATATATATCTCGTACACATTCAACGAATCTGGATGCAGGATTGTCTGGATTTTCTATGTTCGGCGTTTGAGGTGATGGGTTCCAGGTGATGCTCGGATGATTAAAATCTCCTGTGATGAGTAGATGAGTTTTCCGTTTGTTAGTTGCCCACCTGAGAGTATCATGTAACGCTGTGTCTCGTTGTAGCGGGCCAAAAATCTAAACTAACCCCCAATCGATCCACCCCGCTTCCTACACTATCCGGACGTGAGAAATCGAAGGAGAATGAAACGGATTGTATATACAGTCCCTTTACTTACAAAAAAATTTACAAAATATCTACAATAGAGAGGGGCAATTATATTGGAGATCTTACTTTTCACCAATGGATACAAAAAGAAAATCCTATATATATAAATACTATTTAATCTATCCTAATAAACATAAAAATCAAACAACCCCCCAAAAAATCCTGAATACAACAGTCAATATATAAACAACAATCAAGGCCTCACTTTATACAAAGAGGATGGAGAGATGTCCAGCCACCTGCCACTCGAGCGAGCAAAATGCCTAGGACTTACAAGTGTGGCGCCTCTGCGCTTGATGGAAAATAATGACTTTAAAAAGCTTATGTGGCTATTATAAGCCCTCCTTCACTAAGCTATACTAATGGCCTTTATTTATTAATGATAATATAGCTTTCCAGGATATAACGCTTTGTTTGTAATATAAGGATATACGAAACTAAGTCCTATCTTTCCAGAATATGAGGCTTTGTTTGTAATATAAGGATATATGAAACTAAGTCCTATCTTTCCAGAATATGAGGCCTGGAAAGAAAGAAAAAAAACATGGTAATCATTTTTATACATAAAATAAACAAAAAAAACAAACCCATTCCCATTCACACACATTCTTACAGAGGGAGGGAGAAGGTACTGAGAAAAGGGGTGGGAGAATGGCCCTTTTACACACACTCACATTCGCCCCACCACACCCCTCCTTCCTTAAGCCATTCGACCAGCCACTCACTAAACCCTTTCAATCACTCTTCACGGTACCACTTGTGCTCAATCGCACCCTTCTGCACCCATTCACACTCGTCTACTGGTCCCTGGCTACGCGTAGCAATTAGTCAGGGTTGTTCGTCAGTCGTCCTGTCAGTCTCATCGTCACTATTTATCATCTCATCAACCATACTCTTAGCCCTCATTACCAGTTCTCCCATCTCACGACAGAATTCTTTCATACTCTTCCGTTCAGAATCCTCACTCTTCATACCCCCATTCATCAGCTCCTCACTCACAGCTCTCATCCAACTCAAGGTACATTCTTGCGAAACAGACAGGTCATTCACATCCCCTGTATTCTCAACAGGCATACCAGAAACCCCTTCGACTGGTTCCCACCAGAAACCTGAAAAATCAGCCACTTCATCATTCACTACATCAAACTCATCCCTACTATTACCATTCGTAAAACCCGAAAAATCAGCCACACTAGGTTCATTCTGCCCAAACACACTATCATTCATACTGTTCCCAAAACCAGAAAAATCAGGCACAGGCAGCTCACTCACTCGTCTACTTATACCAGCCAGATCACTCACCTGTTTACGCAAAAACTCAATCTCCCTTTCAAGATCCCCCATACCAGAAACACTCTGCTCAGACTTACTTTCATTTGTACTTGCATTCTTCCTTTCACTCTTCTTTGTACGCTTTCTACTCCTCGAGACTAAGACTAGCTCTTTCCCAGACAGATCCATACTATCACATTCAATCTCATCATCATGCACTTTACCTCTCTCTCTACACAGTCCATACACTGGATGGCTCACCAGGTAGTCAGGAGGTTCTCTCCATCTCCTTAACTGACTCTGATGAGCCCGCACTCTCTCAGTCATGCCGTCATTCAAACTCTCCAAAACATACGTCACTCCATTTTCCCAAACCCTCACAACTCTATAAGGTCCATCAAACTTCTCACTCATCTTTGATACATTCAACCTAACCTTCACTTCTTTCACCTTCAATACTTTTGTACCTAATTCAAATGAACGGAACCTTTCATGCGCCTCACGCCATACACTCTGCTCACTTTCACTCAAACGAAACCTATCTTTCACTCGCCTTTCAAAATTCATCACAAACTGACATGGGGACATTCCAGTTGCACTATGCACAGTTGAATTATACGCCCACAACACTCTCCCCAGACACACATCCCAGTCATTCACTGTCGTACTCATCATTCTCAACATCTCACACAAGGTTCTTATAGTCCGTTCAGCCAATCCATTTGAAGACGGTACATACGGAGTTGTTCTCACATGCTCCACACCATTCTCTCTCAACATTTGTTCAAACACTTCCCCTACAAATTCAGGCCCATTATCACTCAGACATCTTCTAGGCTTCCATACACACATAGGAAAAAACAACTGCTCAACCACACGCGCAACAGTCACACTCTTTTTATCTCTCACAGGCGCTGCATACACAAACTTACTTTTATGGTCAACCATCACAACCATACCAACATTCTCAGCACTCGTACGCGGCAAAGACACACAATCAATCACTACCAATTCAAACGGTTCTTTCGCATCAACTTTCAACATCGGTGGTTTCACTTGCACACCTTGCACCTTTCGCTTCTGACACCTTTCACACGTAGTTGCAACATCATTCACAACAGTTCTCAGAAACGGATGGAACACACGCTCCTTCATACACTCCCACAGCTTAAACTTACCCATATGCCCATAATTATCATGCACAACCTTCACCAGACCAATCATACCAACTAAGGACATCACAGGTACATACATATCATCACCACCCTTCACATGCCTCACAAAATATACAACATCCATACAAACAACAAAATCCTTAGCATACCTTTTCAAATCACTTAAACACTCTGGCCATTCATTCAAATCAACACGCATCATTACACACCTCTTCAACTCACTAACAAAAGGACACATCTCTTGCATCTCTAGAATATCATCATCACTTAAAATCTCATTCTCATCATCCATGACCAACTCAATCATACCGCAAAACTTGACAACATTCTTTGCACACTCATTCAACCTCATCACCTCACATTCACCTTTCATAAGACAATCCTTATCAGCATCCAAAGACAAATCATTCAATCTCATAAAGTCTACACCAAGCAAGAAACAACAAGGCATTTGCTCACCTTTCAGAATCACAAAGTCATGCTTCACATTCACACCATTACCCAAACTCACTTTCAGACTAACCTGTTCCCATGCCACTATCGTGCCATTCCCTAATCCACTTATCCGTAACTTCACAGGTTTATGCTCGCAACATCTAAACTCTTCATACTTACTCAGAATATTCTCATTCACTAAAGACACTTGCGCTCCAGTATCAATCAAACCACAGAACAACCTTTCACTAACTTTCACTCTCGCTTCCATCATATCAGGTCCACCATGTTCGCAATACACAGAAGGAACAAGCACACCAACATCAGCACTGATATCCACACTGTCATCAACTCCCATATCATCACTCAACACACACTCATCTTCATCCAGACAATCATTCTTCTCTCTTATATATGAACACTTTTCAATTACCCAATTGTAGTGCACACCGCTCAAACATTGCAGATGTACCACATTAGGATTCAAACCCTTCATCTTCTCATCCTTGTACACAATCGGCCTCTCACCACCAAAGTGCACATAAACAATCACTCCATACAAACGACTCACTACAATCAACACTTCCTGAAATGGCGGGACCCCTTGCATACACATCGCTCTCAATTCTTTCATGAAGTTCCGCACCTTTGCCATACCAATGCTTTCAGGCTTACTACACACTTCATTCATTACCTCCTTCCTTAAATCATCTACACTATCGGGCACTCTCACATCTACTCCATCACTCTTCAAATCTTGCAAACCATTCCATACACTCTCAAACAAGGAATCACCACCACCCTTACTCTCTTTTCCATTCATAATTCCTTTCGGCAAATACTCAGGATCACTCACTCCACACACATTTTCATCATTCGTACCAGGATACCTTGACATCAAATCAGCCACTCCATTCCGTTCACCAGGCACATACTCAATCACATAGTCAAAGTCACTCAAATCTTCCAAAGTCCTTGCAATCCTACTATCAGCCCACTTCATACGCTGCAGATACACAAGAGGTTGATGATCGGTTTTTATCACAAACCTCACACCATACAAAAATGGACGCAACACTTTCAAACAATATCTTATCGCAGCCAGCTCTCGTTCCACAGTCGAATACTTTCGTTCTGCAACATTCATAGCCTTGGATACATACCCAATTATTCGCCTGACATTCTCTCCATTCAAACGCTGCTCTTGCATCAGAAAACCTCCCATACAATACCCACTCGCATCTGTATACAATTCAAGCATTTTAGCATTTACACTATAATCTGGGTAAGCTAATTCAACATCTTCAGCCGCTGCCTCCTTCAGTCTCTCATACGCCTCATTCATCTTATCATTCCACTTGACAACCGTACTACCTTTCTTGCCCATCCACTCAGTCAGAGGCTTACTCACACCAGAACAATCATGTATAAACTTTCGCTGGAACTCAATCAAACCCAAAAATGACTTCAGTTGTTTCACAGTCACCGGTTTAGGAAACATTCGCACCTTCTCAACATACTTCGATGATTTACGCAATCCATTCTCACTCACCATATGCCCAAGGAATTCCACTTCTTTCGCAAACCATTCACACTTCGCCACTTTCACCTTCACACCAACACTCTCCAACGTTCTCAACACATCATTCACCAATCTCATATGCTCCTCAAAAGTCTCAGTCATAATCAAAATATCATCTATAAACGCAATCACATTCTTACTCGCAAACTTACTCAACACAACATTCATTGCCCGCTGGAAGGCTCCGGGAGCATTAGCCAACCCAAAGCTGAGGTTCCGGAACTGGTAATGCCTCTTTGAGGAAGAGAAGGCAGTTACAGGCCGGCTCTCCTCAGCAATGGGCATCTGGTAATACCCCCGTACCAGATCCAGCTTCGTAAACCACTCCATCCCATGCATACTATACACACACTCAGATACCACACACATCGGAAACCTTTCTTTCACAGTCCTTTCATTCACCTTTCGATAATCCACACACAGACGCAATCTTCCATCCGGCTTACGTACAGGTACAATTGGACTATTCCATGCACTCTCACTCTCCTCAATCACCCCCAATTGCTCCAATTCCAAACACTGCTCCTCAATCTCTTCAGCAACCGGACGTGGGAAATGCCTCGGCCGCTGATAGATTGGGGAGTCCTCCTTCAGGACAATCTTGAATTCCGGGAGCTTTGCAACCCCGAAATCCAGATCACCCTTACTGAGGGCTCCCTTTCGCTCAAATATCATTCGATACACATCCTCCCTTTCATACTCAGTCAAACATCCATCCAATTTCACCATGTCCTTCACCTCATTATACATCCATTCACATGTCTTTTCATTCGCAACATTCACCCTGATATCCGTACTATCATCCATACCTACCTCATTGACAGTGGAGAGGTGGCCCAGTACATCTCCGACTTGGATTCCCCTCACCTGCCCTTTTACACTGGGGTCTGCCTGCACACATACAAAAGGATCATTCATTCTCATCAAGCCATCAAACACACAAGCAACACGCCTTACCTTATAACACGCATCCTTTCCATCCAATATCACAGTGTTCTCACTCACATTCAAACTAACATCCTTACTCCAACTCACTCTAACAGACACCCTTTCACCCTTCACAAGCCTTACACTCTCCATAGCAGTCACCTCAATACCAGTAAACACACTCCTCAAAACGCTACCATCTTTCCCTACATACAACTTATACACCCCATTTTTACCAATCTTTCTCTCAATCTGATCACTCGCAGGATGCACAACCATACGATTCATTTTCATAAAATCATAGCCCAAAATCACACCATACTCACTACTCACCTTATCAATCACAGAAAATTCACATTCATTCATCATCATACCATGCATTCGAACAGGTGACTTTATCATTCCAATCACAGGCACTCTCCTATTACCAATACCTACTAAACTACCCTTGCACTCAGACAGGAGGGCTTTCTCGCTAAACTTGTCATACACATCTTTATACACCAAGCTCGCCTTGCATCCAGAATCTATTAAAGCCAAACACTCAATTCCATTCAACTCCACCTTCACACTCAGACACTCATACTTCCTACCAGACAGCACTTTCACACTAGACAGACTTACCAACACATTACTCACACTTATGCACCCAGAGGATACTTCAGCAGGTACCCTCTTACCATTCAGTTTCCCGCTTCAGACTTTCCATTCACACCTTGCGCTCTCAGTCTAATCCAACACTTTTCACTTGAATGTCCTTCCATCGCACAATAGCTACATACATTCCTCTGGTCACGACACATCCTTGCATAATGACCAGCCTTTCCACAATTACCACATGCATATTTCATACTTTCCCCAGCAGTTGCTCCACCATTCAACCTCGGACAATCTTTCTTCAAATGGCCTATTTCTTTACACTCGAAGCACTCTTTCACACTTTCCTGGCAATCCTTTATCATATGCCCTTTCTTACCACACCCAAAACACGCACCAGATGTCCACCTACATTCTGCCAACATATGACCTTTCCTTCCACACCGACGACATTCCACAATCTTTCTCACACCATTCGGTCTCTCATTTGCTGGGACATACCTTGGTTTCTCTCTCATATATCCGTTCCCACGCTTGAAATTCATCTGCCCCCTTCCATTCGACCACCCTCCATTTGCCCATCCATTCTGCCGGCCCAGGAAGTTTGATATCACTCCAGCTGGTGCAGCCTTCAGGGCATCCCTGTAGCTGACAAACTGCCGGGGTGGATGAAAGCTCCTGGGCTTCTTACCCCCAACATTCACACTGTACCATCCATCCTCTTCTAGATCGCTTTCATCATCAAATCGTCCATCTTCTAACAGTTCCAACACATCCTCCCACATCAACCGTTCACCTGTCAGTCTCACTCTCTCCTTTCTCTTTCCACCCAGCCATTCACTCACCTTTCGTGGGATCGTGTCCAAAAACTTCCTCATGAGTGGTTTACATTCATTTACATCATCATCACCATACCTCGTTCTTGCCATACTCTCAAGCCTATGTGCATACATATTCACACTTTCACTCTTCCCCATTCGAGCCTTCTCAAATTCATTTACCCTTTTATACTTCACACTCTCTTTCATTCGTTTCACCTGTCCAATCATCCGCTTCTTCACCACATCGTACCTTGGTTCCCCCACACTTGTAATCACGCGGAAAAACTCCAATACTTTTCCCTCCAAACATTCCCCCAAAACATTCATCCAGTATCCCTTATTCTCCGGGTACTTGAGCTTACAATATCGCTCAAATTCCCCGAAGAATTCTTCCACACTTTTCCCACCATGTAACCTAAATCTATCTATCTTTGGCACTTCCCTTATCAAAATACCCTTTCCCACATTCACTTCACTCTCACTTGAGCTGCCTTCACTCTCACTCATATCAATCATACCATCACTCTCTCCTTCATCCGAGTACAATGAGTCCACACTCTTGCCTCTTACCTTCCTATCCTTCCCCTTTGCACCACTCTTCCTTCTTCTCTTGCATTCAACTCTCTTCCATTCTCCGTCCTTCCTATCACTCATAATCACCCTATCCTCTCTAGACTCGCACACACTCCCATTGATCCCATTAGTCTTATTCCCTTCAGTCGGAGCAGGAGTCAAGGTCGAGGGTCCTAGGGCCGGTCCTGACCCCTTCATCATGTCATACAGGTCCTGCATCCGTCGGTCCGTCTGATCCTGTCGGTCTCCCATTTCCTTCATCCTATCAGTCTTTTCATTCATCCCTTTTATTTTATTCTCCATTCCCTCCATCATTCCCCGTAACATTTCACACTCCTCTTCTTTCTTTCTCAACTCCAGTCTCAATCGCACTACTTCTTCATTCAACGTTTCCGCTACAGCCATTGTTCCCAAGTTAGTAAAAAAGATAGGAGAAGGGAAAAATCAATCAAACTACTTGTCACACTAATTGGGTATGGACTGCAATCCAATCCAGTCACGCTCCCAGTTTCGAAGTCTCACGTCCCTATTCGGGCGCCAAATGTAGCAGGCCGAAAATCTAAACTAACCCCCAATCGATCCAACCCGCTTCCTACACTATCCGGACGTGAGAAATCGAAGGAGAATGAAACGGATTGTATATACAGTCCCTTTACTTACAAAAAAATTTACAAAATATCTACAATAGAGAGGGGCAATTATATTGGAGATCTTACTTTTCACCAATGGATACAAAAAGAAAATCCTATATATATAAATACTATTTAATCTATCCTAATAAACATAAAAATCAAACAACCAAAAAAAAAATCCTGAATACAACAGTCAATATATAAACAACAATCAAGGCCTCACTTTATACAAAGAGGATGGAGAGATGTCCAGCCACCTGCCACTCGAGCGAGCAAAATGCCTAGGACTTACAAGTGTGGCGCCTCTGCGCTTGATGGAAGATAATGACTTTAAAAAGCTTACGTGGCTATTATAAGCCCTCCTTCACTAAGCTATACTAATGGCCTTTATTTATTAATGATAATATAGCTTTCCAGGATATAACGCTTTGTTTGTAATATAAGGATATACGAAACTAAGTCCTATCTTTCCAGAATATGAGGCTTTGTTTGTAATATAAGGATATATGAAACTAAGTCCTATCTTTCCAGAATATGAGGCCTGGAAAGAAAGAAAAAAAACATGGTAATCATTTTTATACATAAAATAAACAAAAAAAACAAACCCATTCCCATTCACACACATTCTTACAGAGGGAGGGAGAAGGTACTGAGAAAAGGGGTGGGAGAATGGCCCTTTTACACACACTCACATTCGCCCCACCACATCGTGTAGATGCAAGTAGAGGCGAACCGGATCTATAGATGACCCCTAAAAGCAAGTTGTTGTTGTGACTTCCCTGTATAGTTACCCATGTGCAGTCTTGGAATGAGTCCATTGGTGGCTTGATCTGTTTAGCATTAAGTGTAGATCTTACATATATACATGTCCCTCTGGTATTTTCTGCATATAAATCACTGGTGAATATATCGTATCCCTGAATTTGCATAACAGATAACTCTGGCACTTCCCCATGTTTGGGTTTAATTTCTGTTATTAGTATTACATCATATTGCTTGTCATTTACTAAAGCACAGAGCTCGTCATATTTGTTCATAAGTGAGTTATCTGTATTGGTATAGGATATTCTTAGTTCTGTTCGCTTGTTTCCACCACTTTTCTCTTTCTTATTATCCACCTTTTGTTTGGTTGTTTTACTCGTTGGTCCTTCAGTTGTTCCCTCAAGTTTTTTGACTCCTCCAATTGTTTCTTGGTTAGGTCAGGACATATATAAATCTGGTTGTGGATAGGGTGCGGGCTATTACATAATTCTTTGGCCTTGATCAATATCTGCTTCCTCTCACTTAAGCTGGCCATTGTTATCCTGAGTAGTCGGGCACGTTCACAGTTTGGCTTTCCTATCCTTTGTGCATTATTGATGTTGATCTTAAGTTTAAACTCTTCCTGAATAAGTTCGGTTACCCTGTTTATGTCACCCTCCTTTGAGTTTGTCTCAGGTAGATTATGTATGATAAGGTTGAATTTCCTAGCTTCTTGGTCTTCCTTCTCATTCAATTTCAGATCTACTTTGTCAGTTGTTTTGCTGACTATTTGCTCAATTAGCTGTTCTTCAGTTAATCTCCCAAGCCCTGTCTGTTGTGGGTTTACCTCTAAGCACTGCTGTGTTTCCTCTAGTCGAAGAATTCTGGCTTCTAAAGAGATGTTGTCACTCAGTTCCCCCACTTTCTCTCCTAGGTTCATCTTCACATCGCTTAGTTCTTGGCTCACTTGGTTTATTTTCTCATTTACCTTCTGTATTGCCAATACAGTGGTACCTCTACTTACGAAAGGCTCTACATACGAAATTTTCAGGTTACGAAACACTTCTTCGGAAAAATATTGCCTCTTGTTACGAAAGAAATTTCAGGATACGAAAAGCGAAAATTTCAAAATACGCGCTGCTACTCACAGCTCCCAGAGTCCACCGAACGTAAACATACTTGTAGCATCCTGTATCTTGGTTTGAAAGTGGCGCATCCGAGCTGCTCTGCCATTGGCTATTGCCCAGCATCTTCCTGGCATCCCATTGGCTAGGATGGACCTCTGTGTGTATGTGCATATACCCAGAATCCCCTCCGTTTTCCTGTCGGCCCATGAGGATCACCGAAGCCTCAGTCTCACGCTAGCAAAATTCAGTAAAGCACGAAGTGTTCGGACAGTTTTTCATCAGCTATTGTTAGTGTTTATTGCAACTTTACGTGTGCGTATTAACTTTTATTTACTATGGGCCCCAAGAAAATGATGGAGAAAAGTGGTGAGAAGAAGAAGAGAGTTGATTTGTCCATACAAACAAATCAAGAGATAATAGAAAAGTACGAAAAAGGGATGCGTTTGGTTGATCTCGCCAAAGAATATAACCGTAATCCATCAACGATCGGCACGATATTAAAACAAAAGGAAGCCCTAAAAGCTACGACTCCTTCCAATTTTCGAAAAGGCGACCGCCATCTTTAATGACATCATAAAGATGGATGCAGGCGAGGGAACTTCGGCACAAGATCCACACCAGGAGTTTAAGGCATCGCGTAGGTGGTTCGAGAAGTTCAAAAGGAGGACTGGAATTCACTCTGTTGTTTGGCATGGCAAACAACCTTGGATCGGAACTTTACAAAATGTCAGGCAAAAACCACTGCTGAGAGTGAACCTGAACTAAAGAAGGTGAAAGGTGACAACGATAGCAGTTAAACAAGAGAACCATTAAAGTAAAAAGGAAGAAAAAAACCTTTATTCTTTACATTATGTACAACTCTCATTTTTATGTTTATTGTGCAGTAATTTAATTCTAACATTTATTTGTTACAGGTTTTGATGCATTTTTGTAATTTATAAAAAAATGATGTCCGATTTTTAAGGGGCTTGGAACCGATTAGGGCATTTATAGGGTAAAAAGCGTTTCTACTTACGAAATTTTCACGTTACGAAACGATTTCCAGAACGAATTAATTTCGTAAGTAGAGGTACCACTGTATAATGCTTAATTTTATCTGTCATCCATTTTGGGTCATTATTTTTAGTCCTAATCTCCTTATATGGAATGTTAATCATCTGACCTGTAATTAATTGCCTAATTATTCTTTCATACTCCTCTTCAATTGTAATCTCTTCCTCCTGGTGATTATTGTCTCCGCTAACTGATATCATTGAATCTATTCCTGAATTGATTTCATTGCCTGGTTTCTGTACAACTGCCTCCAGGTAAGTCCTTAGCCCATTATAATTTGCTCTTCTAAAGTCAGGAAGGGATTTTATCAGTGGGCTTCCTCAGGGATCAGTTCTCGGTCCATTATTATTTGTCATCTATATATACGATCTTGGGGAGGCAGTTAATAATAAAGTGTCAATTTTGGCTGATGATACCAAATTAGCACCTGTAGTTAAAGATATTGATGATAATTTTAAAGTGCAGGGGGATTTAAATAAATTGTTATCCTGGGCACATAAGTGGCAAATGACTTTCAGCCTTGATAAGTGCAAAGTTATTAACATGGGAAAAGATAATAGAGAATTTAACTATGAAATGGATGGGCATTGGCTGAGCTCAGTAGAGGATGAGAAAGATCTAGGAGTAGTAATAGATAAGTCATTAAGGTTTTCTAAGCAGTGTATTGAAGCAAGAAATAGGGCAAATAGAGTGCTGAGTTTCATTAAGAGAAATGTCAGTTACAAAAGTAAGGAGGTTATTCTTAAACTCTATAACCCTTATGTTAGGCCACATCTAGAGTACTGTATACAGGCATGGTCCCCACATTTTAGACATGATATTAACCTTCTCAAGTCAGTGCAATGGAAGGCAACAAAGATTATTCCTTCCCTGAGGCACCTTCACTATATAGATAGACTGAGTGTATTAAATATGTTCTCGTTTGAAAGGAGGTGTGTGAGAGGGAATATGATTGAGCTCTTTAAAATTTTTTCCGGGATAGATAAATTGGATGTTAGCAAGTATTTTGAGTTAGATGATGGAAACCGGACTAGAGGTCACCACTTGAAAATTAAAAAGCAAGGGTGTAGGTTGGATTTAAGAAAATATTTTTTCACCAATAGAGTGGTAGACTTCTGGAACAAATTGCCGCGGAGGGTAGTAGGTAGTCCAAATTTAAATTTATTTAAGAGTAGGTTGGATGAGTTTATGTGGAGGGAAGGTTGTGATGGTTCCTAAGTTTTGTATGGATGCATTTTGTGGGTGGGTTTTAACAGATGCGGATGATCTTTGATAGGCCCTTGTGGCTTTTGTAATCCATGAAATTATGTTATGTTAATGAGAAAATCTATAATGATGATGAAGCTAAATATATTATTAATGGTTACGTCTCGCCCCAGCTTGGCATCCTTTTTCTCCTTCTGCTAACCCCTACTTCATCTTCTGTACCAATTCTCTTTCACCCTGCATTGTCCTTCCATATATGTTTGTTTGTCAATCTTGGTGTATCAGAGCTGTCCATCAGGGGGCACAACCCTTTAGCTGGTCCTGCCTGTGTTGGTAGGTGGGTGCTTGAGCCAGCCTGTTTCTCTTGGGGGGGGGGGGTCTTTGCTTCACCAACCGGTAAATTTCCTAGCTGGCCGGCCATTTTTAGGATGATGGTTGGGTTAGGGTCGACGGGCTTACCCTCCTGGTCGAGTCGGCACTCTGAGTAGGTGTCTCAATGGTAGACAGTGACTGCACTGCGCGGGTTCACACCACCTCTTATACTCTACTTCATATGGGTAATAATAAAAAAGTTATCTCCCAGAAGTTGAAGAATTCCGGTTCTCGTACTACGTCTATCAATAAGTCCTCTTTTCTGCGCTTGTTAGATCCCTTTACAGAAGAGATAGATCCTGATTTCATTTATTCTCATTTCCTAGTGCTGAATTCCAGTTCTGGGTCCCCGCTTTCTAAATTGGACGTGTTTGATTTGAATGAGGAGTTTGAGTCCCATTGTGGTGTGCCCCGTTGTATGTCGCCCATGGTAGTGGCGATTTAGTGGTTTAGGTATCTTTGTGAGAGTAGTGTGGTGCCGTGCGGGATTTGTCCTGCATTTCAGAGGTTCCAGTTTTGGTTGTGCCCCACCCTCGCCTTAATTTTGTTAAGGGAGTGATTCGCTCCAATGAATTATTGCAATATGATGTTTTGAGACTAAAAGAACTTTCGTCCCAGAGGGTTATGGACATTTATAGGGTTTTTAAGTCTGTTGGTCCCGCTAAGGTTCTTATGAGTACGCTCATCATTACCTTTGAGCGTCAGGATCTGCCCCAGTTTGTTCATGCTGGTTATCTTTGTGTCACTGTCTCCCATTATGCCGAGCTCCCTAGACGTTTTAATTGCCACCAGTTTGGCCATATGAGCAGCAATTGTAGGCAGGCTCATCTCTGTGTGGCCTGTGCGTTGGTGTATCATGGCTCCTCTTGTGGGAATCATGAATGTTGATCCAATTGTGGAGGTTCCCATAGTGCAGCTTCGTGTTCTTGTCCCATATTCCTTTTTGAGAAGGAGGTCCTGGCTCTTTGGGACTCCCTCAAGCTGGACTTCCATGAGGCTTGCCGTAGGGTGCTTGCACAGCTTGCCTCCTCTGGCCGCCTCTTCTCTGACATTCTCCAGGATGCGGTATCGCGCCGTCCTCGCCCCAGTCATCAGGGTGGGGAAAAAAAATTAGTTCTAAAAAACCTGGGTTTATTCGTGTTTTTTTTTTTTTAAAATTACATTTTTTTTTCAAGAAATAAATGCTACTTATTATTTTATTCAAAATACATATTTATGTTTAGAATTTCAACAAATATGTATCAAATTAAGGTTATTTCTCTGATACTGACTCATACTAATTCATCTCTCCTTCTACAGGTTATGGCTATCATGGGACATGGGTATATAATTATTATTATTAAACTAAGTAATTATTAATATTATATAAAAATAGGGATAGCTATTATTTTTCTATGTTATTCTAGTGCTTGTAGCATTTGTTTTGTGAAAAAACCCAGAATAAAACCCGGGTTTTATTGGGCTTTTTCAAAATTTTAGTTTTTTTACCAATCCTGCCGGTTGTCCCACTCCTTTGTCTTCTTGCGGTCCCTCTGTTGCTCTTTCTCCCCAGTCTTCATTGGCCTCCCCCGTTGGCATCACATATGTCATTTTCCGGGCGGAAGTTCACCCGGTTTCATCTTCTTGGCCTCCTACCCCGGTCCCTTCTTCCTTGCCCCTTACCTTTGTGCAGTCTTATATGTCTCCTACCCCATTTTCATCTCCCTCGCCTCCTACACCATGTTGGGGGTTCAGTCTGGTTCTCAGCTGCCGGCTCCCACCATTCATGCTAGCAAGTCCTTGCGGGGTGCATCCCTGGCTCATCGCAATTGTCGCTTGCCCCTTCTGGGCCTTCTGGTAGTCAGGAACCTTCGACGCTCTCCATCACTAGAATTCCGATCTTGGTGTTGAGACGACAGTAATGTCTTGTCATCCTACAGTGGAATTGTTAAGGGGTCCTTCCCAAGTGGGAGGAACTCCAGCTCTTGCTTTCTAGCATTTGACCCTTGGTGGTCCGTTTGCAAGAAAATAAGCTTAGGGCTCGCCCTTCCTGGCACTTCCAAACTTCCGGGTGTTTAATTCCATCCTTCCGGCTGGGGGTGTGCCCCATGGTGGTGCTTTGCTTTTAATTTCTTCTTTGCTATTCTCTGCACCACTTCCCATCTGTACTACCTTACAAGTGTTGCTGCCAGGGTTTTTACTTCCAAGCTTTTAACCGTTTGTTCTGTATACATTGCCCCGGATTTTAGTTTGAGTCAGTCTGACCTTTTAGAGCTCACAAGTCAGTTACCTACCCTGTTTTTATTACTTGGTGATTTTAATGCTAGCCACACATCTTGAGGTAATACTACTTTTAATCCCTGGGGTGGAGTGGTTGAGTCCCTCTTATTATCTGATTCCCTTTGTCTTCTAAATTCCAGTGACTTTACTTCTTACCATGTTCAAACGAATACATTTAGTGCTGTAGACTTGTTCTTATGTTCGCTCGACTTCCTGTTGTCAATTCGGGATGACCTTTCCGGGAGTGATCACTTCCCTATAGTCTTGTTGGCTGCCCTTTCTAGCCTGTACCTTTTCCTCCCTCCTCATTGGGATCTGTGGCGAGCAAATTGGGTTGGGTTCCAGGAGGCTTCCTTTATTGATGCCTCCTAGGTTTCCTTCGATATCGTAGATTCAGCAGTCTCATATTTTAGAGGCTGCTGAGTGCTTCGTTCCACAGAGGTGCCCTGTTGCAGGGCGCTCCACCATCCCTTGGTGGTCTGAGGATTGTGCATTGGCTATTTCTGCCTATCAGTTGTCCCATTCCCATTATAGACTGTCTCAAATAGGGTCGATCAGAACTGGGCTTGTGCCATCCGCCAAAGGACCATCCGCCATGCCCGTCGGGAGTCTTGGCGCTGGTACGTATCTTCCATTTCTTCATCTACGCCACTGACTCGGGTTTGGAAGTGGGTCAATAAAATATGTGGTCGCTACACTGGTCATGCCATCCCCCCCACTCTTGACATCTGAGGCTTGCTTGTGTCCAATGGTCAGCGAAGCTCTGGCTGACCATTTTGCTTCAGTGAGTAGCTATCCTTGATGGTTTGTCAATCATAAGGTCGCCATAGAATCTTGCCTTTTAGATTTTAGCATGTGCACCACATACTCTTATAATACTTTAAGACCTTTACACAAGAGGACAGAATTAACATTCCGACTTTGAGCCTAAACCCCTCCAGTATGAGGCACTAGGAACAATAGTAATTACAGAGAGCATGATTTTTAAGCAACTGAATTCACTTCAAACTGATAAATCTCCGGGAAACGACGACCTACACCCTAGAGTTCTTAGAGAAGTAGCAAAGGAAATAACCAAACCTCTGACAGCAAGTCCGAGCTTCCAGAACAGTGGAGGGAAGCGAACATCACTCCCATTTACAAGAAGGGAAATAAGGCTGACCCAGCCAACTATCGCTCAGTATCTCTAACCTCAATAATATGCAAGATGCTAGAGAGAATTATCTCGGAGGCAATGATACAACATATCAAAGCCAATAATCTTAGATGTGTCCAACAACATGGTTTCTCTAAGGGAAAATCCACAGTAACAAATCTCTTAGAAGCGCTGGATATATGGACAGAGGCTCTCAGTCACTGCTTACCAGTGGATATCATTTTCCTGGACTATGCAAAGGCATTTGACACTGTCCCACATGAAAGACTACTTAGAAAAGTGAAGTCACTTGGTATCGTCGGTGACCTCCTGCAGTGGATCCGTGGTTTTTTGACGGAGCGTAGGCAAAAAGTGGTAGTAAGTGGTACAGCATCATGTTGGAAACCAGTTACAAGTGGCTTACCACAGGGGTCTGTGATGGGCCCCCTTCTCTTTATGATATTTGTCAGTGATATACCTGACAAACTACAAAACTTCTTATCGCTCTTTGCAGATGACACAAAGATATATGCAGCTGTCCAAAACTGTGAAGGCAACTCCCATACTAACTGTTTACAGGCAGACTTGAAAATGCTACAAGAATGGTCAGTTAAAATGCAAATGAAGTTCGACCCTGATAAATGCAAAGTAATGCACATGGGAAATAGCAACCCCCAGCACAAGTACAAAATGACAAGAGATGATGGAACAGATTACACACTACAGAACACCACGGAAGAGAAGGACCTGGGAGTCCTTATTGATTGCAATCTAAGCTTTAGTAACCACATCCAAGCTCAAGTCAACAAAGCCAACAAGATACTTGGGGCAATTAAGCATACATTCCAATATCTAGACAAAGATGCCTTCCTCCCCCTGTACAAGAGTCTTATTTGACCCCATCTGGAGTATGCATCAGTAATCTGGTCTCCAAAAACTAAAAGAGACAGAGATATGGTAGAGAGGGTACAGCGTAGAGCAACACGCATGGTTCACAATATCTCTCATCTCTCCTATTCGGAGAGACTAAAAGCCCTTAATCTACCTACCCTATACTTTAGAAGACAGAGGTCAGATGTTATGCAACTATATAAGATTTCACATGGACATGATGAACTGCAAATAGGAAACCACTGTAAGCTGTGCGACAGGTCAATGTTTGCTCCGGGTCTCTTGACTAACACAAGAGGACACTGCTTTAAGTACCAAGTGCAGAGCTCGTCCGGTCCAAGAGCCAATTTCTTCCCGACAAGAGTCATTTCAATGTGGAACAAACTCTCAACAGAAACTGTAACCAGCAAAACTGTAAATATCTTTAAGTCAAGATTAGAAAAAGAATGGAAAAACCACAAAGACAAACACAGTTATATATTCACATATTGAAAAATCCGTTTTGCATACAACAACTAAAAACAACAGTACGGTCTCATTACCCAAGAGGGTACCTATCGACCGAGATTCAAGGTAAATTCAAGGTAAATAATGGTTGACCTCTACAACCTGCTTTGGGTCAAAGGAATCCATCCATCCTCCTGGTGTGTGGAGGTTCTACCCTTTCTCAAGCCCGGTAGGGATGGTTTGGACCCCAGTCACTATAGCCCGATTGCTCTTACAAGCTGCCTCAGTAAGTTGTCTGAGAAGATGGTTCAAGTTTGCCTCACTTGGTTTTTCAAGTCCAACTCGCTCCTCTCTCCATTTCAGTGCCATTTTCACAGCACTTGTAGTACTCTTGACACCTCATTTGTTTGGAAGACTCCGTTTTACAGGCCTTTTCCTCCAGGCATCAGATGTTAGCGGTGTTTTACATCAGTTATATGATTGGGGTATGAGGGGCTTTTTAGCAGTTTTTATCCAAGAATTTTTATCATCCCGTAATTTTAAATCCATATTGGGGATGCTTTCTCAGGCTTGCAGATTCAAGAGGAGGGTGTTCCCCAAGGGTGTGTTTTGAGTGTGACATGTTTCGCCATTGTCATTAATACTCTGGTGTCCACTCTTTCAGAGGGGGTTTTGGCTTCCCTATTCGTGGATGACTTGGCGTTGTTTTGTTCATCTCCCCGCTTGCCTTCTGTGCCCGTCGATTACAGCTGGCAATTTATGCCGTGTTGGGTTGTACTGTCTCAAAGGGTTTCCATTTTTCTACCAAAACTAAGGCCATGCATTTTTATCAGGGTTGCAGTGTCCTTGGCCCCCCTCCCCTCTTCTTGGATGGGACGGCGATTGAATATGTTGCGGTTTTTAAGTTTTTTGATTTAATGCTTGATAGCAAGCTCACTTGGGTACCCTGTAGCAGGCCGAAAATAGATCTCTAATCCCAATCGATAATCGATCCAACCCGCTTCCTACTGGAGGTGGGTGGTAGTTGGCTAACTTAGAAGGAGGCAGGATTATCAACGAAGGCAGGTATGGCAGTTCAGGTGGTTAGAGACACAAAAGCCCTCCTCTCAGGGCTGGGTGGAGCACTCGTCTATAGAACCCCTCTTGCTACCAGTCCACACTTCCACTCTCTGTAGAAGAGATATATCCTCCTTTTATGACCCATTTATTTATACATGGATGGCGAAACTAATAAGTGGGCATTACCCGAAAATACATCGACTAGCTTACCTCTTTCCAGAATAACGCTTTGATAAAAGAATAATTTAAACAAAGTACAATCTTGTTATAGTGATATCTCAAAATTAGCTACTATCTTTCCAGAATAACGCCTGGAAAGAAAGAAAAACATGGTAATCATTTTATACATGAAATAAACAAAAATAAAACAAACCCATTCCCATTCACACACATTCTTACAGAGGGAGGGAGAGGGTACTGAGAAAAGGGGTGGGAGAATGGCCCTTTTACACACACTCACATTCACCCCACCACAACCCCATTTGTGTCGCTTGAGGGCATCCTGTTCGAAGGCTATGGATTTGCTTAGGGTTTTAACCCACACCACTTGGGGTGGTGATAGGCACACCTTGTGGTTACTTTATTTTACTGGTCTAATCCCAGCTGGACTACGGTTGCCAGGTATATTCTTCAGCGTCTCCTTCAGCCTTGAAGATACTTGACCCTGTTCGTTCGCTTGGGACCTGTCTTAGTAGTGGAGCCTTTTGCACCTTGCCTATCCCTAGCCTCTTTGTTGAGGGTGGCGTGCTTATCTTGCGATACCGCCGACTGCAGGTGTGCCTACGATTTCTGTTTCATATTCAGCAATACCCTTCATCCCCAGTCCATGAGTGCTTTTTTGCCCCGTCCTCTTCGACATCTTTTGATCGGCGGCCATCTCTATCCCGGTCTCTGGGGCTCCGGGTTGGGGACCATCTCTCCTCCCAGGGTGTCGGCCCTCCCATTCCCACCAGCTCTGTGTTGGGGCATCCACCCTCCTGAGGTCTGTACTACTTTTTGGCATTTTGAGAAAGGGTCTACTGACCATCATCTATTAAAGTGCCTGTGTCTTGAACATGTATGTTCTCATGCTCATCAGTGTCCCATCTATACTGATGGCTTGAATTTGGACCTCGGTGCTGGAGCAACCGCAGTGTCCTCTACGGAGTCTCTTCAGTCCGCCCTCCCTCCTGTAGCATCTGTTTTTATTGCAGAGTTGACGGTCATTCCCGGCCTGCTTTGGAAGCAATTCGTTCTTTTCCATCCACACACCCTTTGATTTTATGGATTCACTCCTGGCTGGTCAGAAATGCCTCCCGTTACAGGGTGGTGTTATGTTGGGCTATGGCTCATGTTGGGGTCCCGGGCAATGAGCCGGCTGATCAGCTGGCCCGTTCGGCTGCCCTCGAGGTGCCGGATGCAGCCCTTCTGCCCTTTAGGGCTTCCTACCCCATAATCAGGGTGTATGTCTTTTGTTTGTGGCAGAGAGAATGGGATTCATTCCCCTCTTTAAGCTGTCCCTTATTAAACGCGCTGTCCATTCCTGGTCCTCTAGCTCTCAACGACTCCGGTCTTGGGAGGTTGCTCTTTGCATGTTGCAAATTGGGCGGTGAGCTGTTTGCGGCCCCCATTTTTGTAGTTTGTCCCTGCCTTGCTTCTCTTTGAATTTGTGCTTCCCTACCCTTTCTGGCGTCGCCTTCCCTGCTCTCCTTTGCTTTATTTTATCAGAGGACTCTCTTTGGTTGTCCTTCCCCCTTATAGTTCCATCACAAAGTGGCATTTTATCCCTTTATAAACTCTTTCCATTTTTATGTTTAGGTTTATTGTTTATCTTTTATACTGTGCCCTCCCCTACCACTGGCACATCTCATTTGTTTATTGCCCCAGCCACCCTTGTTTTTAGAATGAGTGCTGTATGCCATAATTTAAGTGTGTTGTACTGTTTTTTCTAATCCTTTGCTTTTCCCCATTTTTATTGAGTGTCTCCCACGCCTCTTCTGACTTTTTTAGGTGACCCCATTTTAACAGTCCTGCCATTAAGAATCCATTAGGACTGGGCAGCTGCCACCTGGTTTTTCCCTTAAACTAAACTAAACTTATTAATGATTATAACCTATATTTTCATTACAGAAAGGAAAGATTCAGTGGAGGTATTTCAATTTACATTAAGAATAGCTTGATATTGTGTGTGGTAAATTCTATCAAAGATGATTATTCTTTAGTGAAATCACTTTGGGTTGATATCAGTACTAAACCCCCGAAAAGTTAAGATTCGGCGTATTTTACAGACCCCCTGATTCCAATTCTGAAATAGATGAAGAGATTATGCAAGAAATCAATACTGTATGTTCAGGAAATAATGATATTCTAGTAATGGGGGACTTCAACTTACCAACAGTTGACTGGAGAAAAATGTATGGCCCAACTAAAGCTAGTAATCTATTTGTTGATTGTTTTTAAAATAATTACTTATCTCAACTGGTGAGTGAACCTACTAGTGGAAGTGCAATCCTAGACCTTATCTTCAGTAACCGGAAGGAAACAATTAATAACCTGAAAGTTACAGAACCACTAGGTAAAAGTGACCATAGCATAATCATGTTTGATATTAATATGAATGGCATTTCAGTCATGGATAATTTATCATTGATCCCAGACTTCTCCAAAGCTAACTTTGATAAGTTTAGAAGAATGTTAAGTATTATCTCATGGGAGGATGAATTTCATGGTCTGGATGCTCTTGAAATGTGAGATAGATTCAAATGTATCATAGATTCAATTCAAAAGAGTTTCATACCACTAAAAACAAGGAGAAAAGATGCTAGTAAAAAAAACTCATGGTTAAGTCCAAGTTGAAGACAAAGAAAATTGCTGCTAAAAGGTATAAGCATAAAATAAAACTGAATTAAATAGGGAAGACTTAAAATGCACCACAAAAGAGTTAAAAAAAGAAATTAGGAAATGTAAAAGACTCAGAAATCAACCTAGCATAAATTTTTAATTTCAAGTATAAGTTTTTTTCCAAAAACTGTATATCATAACAGTATTATGTTTTAGTACAGGGGACAAAAAACAAAACTTTTATGGCATAATTGATAATTTTTTATAAAATATACTACAAATGGATGCATGGTGGCTTGGGAATTCTCCCAATGAAAGCTCTGTGCCTCATCTTGTACATTGAAACTAATTCTCAGAAAAATCTCGTTGACTACTTCATAGAGGACATCACCTTAGAGCTGGCTGACCATGGGGCGGTTAAGGTCGAACGTGTGATAAGAAAACAGGAAGGGGCCTCAAGACCCACCCCTACACTCTTCTTCACATTCAACTGTGACAAGCTCCCTGAGTCGGTGCGTGCCGGTTGGTATCGCTACTGTGTGAAGGCATTCGTGCCACTGCCGCGGCGGTGCTATTACTGCCACCGCTTCAGCCATTTGAATCGTTCTTGTAGACGTGCAAAGTCAGGGTCACCCGAAGTCTCTGTAAATTGCTCCAAGGCAGCACACGATAAGTCTAAATCATGTGTGGCCAAGTGTGTCAATTGCAGAGAGCCGCACCCCGCTTATTCGAAGCAATGTGGTGCTTATCTCCTTGAGAAAGAAATCGTGGCCGTTCAGGCCCAGGATCGACTCTCATAGCGCGAGGCTAAGGACTTGGTCCTGGTGCGCCCGGCTCTGCCTGGGACGTCTTATGCCTCAATGGTTAGAAAGGCACCCTCTGCTCCTGGCCCATCCAGGCCAACGAGTACGGTTGTTTCCGCGCCCATTCGCAGCCCTTCTGCTGGCTCTCCTCAACCCGGGCGCTCACCTGGTAAAGCTGGCGGCAAAAAGGGTTCACACCCAGCCCTGGCTAAAACCAGGGCTCCCCCCCTCTTCCCCAGCGTGACCGTTTCCCGTAAGACGAAACGGCCACGCGCCTCCACCGAGTCGTTAGACTCACAGGAGGCAAAACCCCTGAAGTTGGTCGCTAGGCCATCTTCCAGGGTACCTAAAGCTGTCCCCCGAAAGGAGGACAGCAACAAAGGGCCCCCCCGCCTCCGAAGCTGCAACGCCCGCCTAAGGTTTCGAGGCAAAGGGAGGAAAAGACTTGCATGGCGAGCCCAAGCTCCCCCCAATAAGTCCTCGAAGGCGACAGCGACTTCAGCGCTCTGTCCGGCCAACAACACCCGGGGTTCTGCCTCCGGGAAGCGTACGGCCATTCCCGTGAGGGTCTTTTGTTCGAGGAGGGCCTCCGCGTCTCGTCCGAGCTAGGCCTGGAGGGCATATTCCTTCAATGGAGTTGCTGTGGACTCCAGACCAACTGGGAGGAGCTGCGGAGGCTCGTCTCGTCCCGTTCCCCGTTAGCTATCTTTTTGCAGGAGACCATGCTAGGCGCGTGCCCCCTTCCCTCCCTCCCGGGGTATAAGGGTCTTGCGACCCCACCACCACGGGATGGCCGGGCTGGGGGATGCGCGGTTTACACCCGGCAGGATGTCTCCGTTCTTCCTTTCTCATTAGATACCTCCTGTCAGGCAGTGGCTGTGCAGCTGCACCTGGATAGGAGGTATACTATCATTTCTGTGTACATTCTACTGTCAGCTGACTTCGACGCGGGGGACTTCCGCCGCGTCGTGGCACGGTTGCCGAGGCCTTTTCTCTTGCTTGGAGATCTGAACGGCAGGCATCCTCTCTGGGGAGATTACTCAATAAACCTCAGGGGACAGGTCCTTGCCGATCTGATCGAAGAGCTTTAGATAGGTGTCCTAAACGTGGATGAGTTTACGCATCACTGTCCGAGAACCGCTTCATTTTCTTGCCTTGATCTATTCTTGTGCTATTGGGATGCACAGCCTGATTTTGATTGGGGGTTGGGTGATTATCTTCATGGTAGTGATCACTTTCCCATTCAAATATCATTTTCAGGGCAATTGCCGCCTGAGAGCCCACCTCGGGGGTGCTTGGCGCGGGCGAGGTGGCCTGCATTTCAGGAAATGACTGAATTCTCTATCTCAGTCGAGGAGTTTAGGTCGGTAGATGAGGCCGTTGAGTTCTTCTCTGGAAACCTCATCTCTGTGTGCCTGACTACTATTCCTATGTTCTCTGGCCGTTTTGCACGTCGACCACTCCCATGGTGGTCGGCCGAGTGTGAGATGGCCCTCAAACAGAAGCGTTATGCCTACATGCGCTATAAGCACCGCCCGAACGATTTCACTGTCGCTGAATTTCGTCGGGCTAGGGCTAGGTTCCGGTATATTTCGAAGCACGCCCGCCGCTCTTATGGCGGGCATACGTGTCTTCACTTAACGGGAAGACCCCTTTAGCAGAGGTGTGTAAGCGAGTCAAAACGATTCGGGCTAGTTCTTGTAGGACCCCCCTCCCGTTCTCCAGGAGAATGGGACCGCAATCTCGGACCCCGCGTCCGTGGCGGAATCCTTCGCGACCGCTTTTTCCGCATTCTCTAGCCGTGATGCTACTCCGCCAGCATTCAATGCACGTCGTCATGTCGCGGAAGGCCGCCGGCTAGACTTACCTCCAGAGGCGGAGAACCCTTCAATGACAAGTTTACTGTGAGTGAGTTGCGCTCCGCTCTCGCTTCGTGCGCTGACACCGCCCATGGTCCGGACGATGTCCCGTACGCCATGCTTCGACACCTGGGTGAGCGAGGCATGGCCTTTCTGTTAGATTTGTTCAACAGGATCTGGGTGGAGGGTCTTCTCCCAGACTCCTGGCGAATCGCTACTGTGCTCGCCTTTCACAAACCGGGGAGAGATCACTCTACTCCGACCGGTTTCCGCCCAATCTCTCTAACCTCTTGCGTGTGCAAGTTGATGGAGAAATTGGTAAATGTTAGATTAGCCGTTTTACTGGACAGCAGAGGCCATCTGTCTTCTGCACAGTGCGGCTTGCGCAAGTTCTTCTCCACGTCGGATGCTCTGCTCTGACTGGAAAATGCCGTCTGCGAGGCTTTCCTTCGTAGACATCACTACGCCACGGTGTTTTTCGATCTGGAGAAGGCCTATGATACCGCATGACGATACGGTAGCATGAAGACTCCACACGATGGGGAGAGGGGACGCCTCCCGATGTTTATATCGGGAGGCACTTCTGCCGCCATCCACGGCTTCACCCCGACCCAGATTTGTTTCTTAATGGGGTGCGCCTGGATGTGGTGGAATCGCACCGTTTCCTCGGTCTTGTATTCGACTGACGCCTCACCTGGGAGGCTCATATTCGCAGCCTTAGGGTCTCTTGTACCCGCCCCATGGACATTCTCCGTTACGTGACGTTCAGTGCTTGGGGAGCTGATAGGGCTACTGCCCTACTTTTTTATCGATCCTTTGTTCGTTCGAAGCTTGACTATGGAAGTGAGTTTTATGCATCTGCAGCCGAGCGTTTGCTGCGGAAGGTGAATTCGATCCACCACACCGGCCTTCGCCTTGCGACCGGTGCCTTCCGCACCTCCCCCATTGAGAGCCTGTTGGTCGATGCTGGGGAGATGCCACTCGTTCTGCGCTGCGTGCAGTTCATCACTCGCCTGTACGCGCGAGCCCGGCGCCTCCCTCAGTCGCCAACAGCTCTCACTGCATCCGCAGCTGATTTCGATGGTACCTATACCGCCGAGAGACGCCAGTCATACCCTAAGCCCTTCGGGTTTTGGGCCAGGAAACTCCTTCGAGAGCTAGATATAGCTCTCGGGCCGATGGCGCCCCTTGTTCTGCCCATGACGCCACCCTGGAGGGTACCACATTCTGCTATTTTTCGCCATGCCTCTGATCCCCAAGCTTTTACGGTGCCAGGAGTATTGCGTTTGACCTTTCTGGAGCACACCTCGTGTCATGCTGGAACCGTGCCAGTGTATATGGATGGCTCCAAGTCCCAAGAGTGGGTCGGCTTTTACGCTGTATCTGTCTTCACGGCCGAGCTGGTGGTAATACACCACTCGGTACGGGAGATTACGCGATGTGCCCGGTTCGGAGACCGGATTGTGATCTATAGCGGCTCACAAAGCGCCCTGAGTGCTCTCGGGGCATTGGAATCTCCGCATCCCCTGGTTCGTGACACCACGGTTATGGCGAGCCGGGCAGATGTCGAGATTATCTTCTGCTGGGTTCCTGGACATGTAGGAATTGCGGGAAATGAGCGCGCCAAAGTGTCTGCGAGGACTCTGCGTCCGGACCAGCGTTTGGCCCTTCCTCACACCGACTATATGGCAGAAATACGGGCAGCTCTTCGGACTGCTTGGCAAAGAAGATGGGAGACGGTCAAGGGAACTTAAAGTTGCGTGCCATTGCACCGGACTGTTCCCATGGACCTATCCCTCAATGCCGCGATGGCTTCAGGTGGCTTTCTGTCATCTCTGAATCGGACACACTCGTGTGACGCATCGCTATTTGATAGAGCGCTCGCCTGCGCCCTATTGCGACGACTGCGTTGTCCCCTAGACTGTTCGCCACATTCTTGTCGAATGTCCCAGTCTTGGGGATCTTCCCGTACGTTGCCTGTCCTGGTACCAGGATGGGTTGGGTTGCTACTGCCTGTCCCTTGTACTCGGGTCGAGTGCGTGCACCATGACTGGTGGACTGATAGACTTTTGGGTGGAGCGGGCGTTCTCCCTTGTATTTAACTTGTTTTTTTGTTATTGTTGTTTGTATTTGTTTCTTTGTAGGTCGCAGGCTCCTGCGCCGGGGGGAGGGGGACCTCCCCTCGATGCCGGAGCTTGCTCCCTGATTGTTATCCCCTTTTTATTGTTATTTCTGTTAAAAATTTTATTTTAAAGTAGCCTAGAACTGGGCTGTTTGTTTGCGGCGACTTATGCCCAGGTGGGCAGTCGCCAGAGAGCCCCTTGAGAACCAAAAAAAAATTAAAACTTAAGATTCATAAAAGAGACCCAAGAAACATAACAGATTTAAGAAGAATGGGCAAAGAGTCCTACAAATATTTGTAAGAACCTCATAACTTACTATCCCAAATGGTTGGAAGCTGTACTAGTGATTCAAGGTCATATCACCAAGTACTAACTGGTTTTCATAGAGGTATCTGATACTTTTTGAAACATTTGTTTTATATTTTTGCCGTAATCATAGTAATGGTTTACTATCTTTGCAATATGATACCAATTTGTATTCAACATACAAAATATATAGGATGTTTAATTTTTGATTACTTTGCGGTTGTGTAACTATGGTAAATAAACTTTTAACCATATATCGGATATTTATTGCACACACTGTATATAGATGATTTGAAAAATTGTCAACCTTAATTTTGGGCCTCCTGCATGCAATAGGTTAATTCTATCCAAAGATTTCTCAATATATCTACTTTGATTCATTTTAATGCAATTATTAGTCATATTAAAAGAAATTCCCCTGAATTATTTCAGTTCTCCTAAATGTGTCATTCTAAATTTTTGCATAAAGTTCCTCATATATTTATTCATTAAAAACTTGTTACTACATGCAATAATCACATCATTTACCCTACCCATATCAATATACCTAAATGTAATATTACAATAATCAAACTTCAAATACAAACATGGATCACACTTTGACTGTTGAAATCCTTCTAAAATAAAGAATTTATGAAGTAAACTATTCCACATTCTAATACTTTGCTTAAGTCCATAGAGTGATTTCTTTAGTTCACAGTAAAGTGTGTTACCAAAACTCCTTTCTACACAACCTTCAGGTTGGTTTTACATATATTTCATGATCTTCTCTTATTTGATAGTTTTTGTGCACCACTTAACACAATCTATTTAATCTTTTATTTTAGGGTCTGTCAAAGACAGAAATAAAAAGATTATTTTGTTTGAATTATTATGCAGCAATCAACACAGTTACACATATCATAGGCAGAAAAATATGGACCAATTTTATTGCAGCTTACTGCTGAATCTTGTAGTTTAATTAATAAAGATATATTTTGATTAAGAATCACCTTTTCAAGCTCTACAAACTATATAGAGGAAATAAAGATATCAATGATAGTTTTTGAGAAAAAAATAGTTCCTATACAAAAAATTGTATTTTTCCAAATTTTTTCCATAAAACAAATAAAAACTCTATAAAATAGTATTTTGGGGAGGATAAAGTTTATTAAAGTGGGACTAGTTTTGATATGTAGTTTTACATATCTTCAGCCGTTAACTAAGAGAAATTGACAAAGAAAACAAATACTGGAATATATAATAACAGGCAACTGACATTAATCTGGAGGCATTAGCTTTAAGTGATTTACAATATCCTTTAAAATGAGGTTTGATATTTTGAGACCTGATTTATGCTGCCCTTCTGACAAATTGAAATTTGGAATTTCTTTGATTATTGAGATTTAATAATTTTTCTTTTATTATAATCATTACCATGGTAAATTATTTGGGCACCAGGAAAATATATTATATGATTGGCATTTTTACTGCTTGGCAAAGAAGATGGGAGACGGTTGAAGGAAACCTAAAGTTGCGTGCCGTTGCGCCGCGACTGTTCCCATGGACCTAACCCCCAATGCCGCGACAGCTTCAGGTCACTTTCTGTCATCTCCGAATCAGACACACTCATGTGATGCATCGCTATTTGATGGAGCGCTCACCTGTGCCCTATTGCGACCCCAAAGGACAAAAAAAACACTGGCTCTCAATCCTCTCCTTCCTCAAACCACAGGGCAGTCCCTTTTCAGGCCAACTCAAACTCAAAAATACACTGGCCAATAATAACTTGGCTAACGCAAACTCGAATATATTCATACCAAACTACTGGGTGCACCCTTAAACTATTGAGCAATTTAGACCAGTCCCCCAAAAAGGGAACAACAAAGGAAGGCAGGCCCACTTTCTAAGGGACGATGAGGTCTGTACTCTGTGAAGTGTCCAGGCTTCAGAGACCTGGGACACCCTCTGATTCTAACTGCTGTATTGGAGACACTCAAGTGACTGGGACATGGGTGGTTTCGAATGACCATGGAGAGTGGGAGGCTCTCAAGGACCTACACTTGTAGAATGGTCGTTTCTCAGATGAGTGCCAACAAGCTAGGGTCCCAACCGACTTCTGTTACCTCTTAAAAGCCAGAGGAAGACTGACTGTTATTATTGGGACCACAGAGCTGGGAAAGCGAAGGCATTGTCACTCACTCACACATTCAATCATTCTTACAACAAGCATTCTTAACCACACTTACTTTCATACAAGCTACACTCACCTATTCTCCTTCCACTTTGCTCTTCACTATTCTCTGATCACCTCACACACTTTACTGAGTATCAACTGCTGTTATAGAGTTCATTAGTTAATTTTAACCTAAACACTTTAAATTTATACGCCTGAGAAAGAGACAGGGATGATTGGGGAGCACGATAGAAATCTATTGAGTCCCCCACCCAGAGTGAAGACATCCCAACTTGCATGCCACACCACCTGAAAAAGAAGAAAGGGATTAGAGATGGGGGAGGAGAGGTGGACAACAATACACTACTACAGTGTCATCACTTGGTAGTTCAGAGGGCAGCTGTGGTACAGGAATAGCACTTGAATGTCAAACTTGATGAATAGCAGACGGAAGATTTGGATACATGATAGATTTCTTGCCTTTTCTGTTGCAACCTGCAGTGAAATAAAATAAAATCAGACTAAAAATGGATATTACTGGCTGTGATCACTTGTAGAAATAGTGGAAGTACAACATAATATATATTTATATCTTTTTAATTGATATAATCTCTTGAAAACATCTAATACCCACTTTTAATATCTGTTAAGTAAAAGTAGCAATCCATTGACTGGTTCTTTGGCTCCCTCCAAACAGAAAGGGAACTTGTACACCGAACACATGTGAGGTGTCCAGCATTTGTCTTGGTAACTCATTTTACATACAAAGTACAACTCCTAAAGTTTCTTTGCATGTTTAGTCAATGGTGTCTTATACTGTCTTAATGTAACTGATTCACATATATACCTAACAGAAACTGTCTGGGGAATTTTTGCATCCTCTATGCATTTTAACTCTGCCTCTTGTAAAGATAAAACACTGTAGTATGTGAAAAATAATATTATTATTAACAGCAAAAAATATTAAATAAAAAAGTAAAAATAGGAAGTATTTATAATAAGTTACAAAATTATCAAGCGTTACGTAAGAGATACCACAGATTTGGGCCCATATAATGAAAAAAAAATTGAGTATACTTTCATAAATTTCATAGGTCAAGTGGCCAAATACCTTAGGAACAACCCTTTAAAATTATATCAAAATCTGTTTATAACTTTTAGAATTGTCAGTTTCGGCCCAAACTTGTTTGCATTCAATCCCTATAGAACCATCAATGTATTTAGTGTAAGTAAGATGGTAATTTACAAGAAACTGGAGGGTTGCAGAAAGAGATAAGATTGATGATTTATGCAAAAAATACTGTAGAAAAGGTTTATTCTCATTTGTTTGTTTTTTCATTGTTGTACAGTGTAATTTGTTTAAAAATGAAGCTGGTCAAATAATATATACATATATTTAAAAGTAAAAGGTGTGGTATATGAAAAACTTTTGAGGCTAGAGAAATATCCACACAAAAATCTTGAAGCAAATTTGGATAATAAAAAGGTGAGTTACTTATGATTTTTTAGATATTTACTTTTTTAACCCATTTCTCTCTAGCATCCAATATTTAGTCAATCTCTAAAAACAGACATAGAAACAAACTACTACAGAAAAATGTGATTAAATTTCATATGCCATCTCCCAAGATAATAAGCAACCTCTGTTCAAGATTTTTATTTACCCTACTATTAACAGGTATGTCTTTCTCGCATTCATAATCCTTATTTTTCTTGGGGTTTATTTTTTTTAGTGGAATGCATCATATTTTAGTAGGAAGAAGTTTGAAGTAATCCAGATGTTTTTTTTGTTTTTTTTGTAATGATGAAAGTTGAGATCCTACATTTAAGTTTGCCTGGAATTAGCAGGATAGAATAGTGGTGTAGGATTTTTTAATGTTACACTTGTAAAGATTCTGCCTTGATAACTATTATAACAAAATATAGATACTTGTATATGTCATTTTATATAATATCAATGGAAGTGTAACTCAAACATATTTGTGATAGTTTGGGCCTAGCTAGCTATATACCTGGCTTTTGATATATTATAAAGGGTCATTTTTAATTATATATATATACAGTGGAACCCTGGTTCACAAACTTAATCCATTCCAGACCTTGGTTTGCGAACCAAAACAATCTTTTCAATTGAAATTAATGTAAATACAATTAATCCATTTCAACCTCAGAAATATGCTATTTTTACATATTTAGGTGTTTTTTTTTGTGATGAATATATGTAGAATGAAATACAGTGCCCTCTCTCTATATTGTAGTTCACTTTTCATAGCTTTACTATATTGTGCTGGATAACAAAACAATCTGCACAAAGGCAAAGTCTGATGATACATATACTCAACTTGCTCAAGATTGTGGTGCCGATGAACATGTGGAAAATGAGATGGACATTGCAAACAAGAGAAGCTGGATGTAAAGCCAGGTGTGTATTGGTGGGAATATCATGTGTGTGGGGATGGTATATATCTATATAAGGAAGAGGAGGATATGTAACACCATTAAGGAGCAAGCAGGGGGTAATTTCTTTTCACCTTTTTCCAGCTCCCAATGTACTGTCAATTATTCTCATTTTGGAGTGAGAAAGGAGTCACAGAGTGTGGAGCCTAGGGACCTCTGTGTGACGTGATTTTGGCAACCTATTTGTCCTTCTCCCTGGTCCATCATTAGTGAGAAGAAGATGAGGATAGGATAGACCTAGTCAGATGAAAGTGCCCCCTCCTCCCACACTCCAATCCAAGGAGAGTAAAAGAGCTCACTTTAAATGTGCAAGTAGTTTAAAGAGAGTGCCCCAAGGCAAATTAGTGATTGCAAAGCCAATGTGGCTTGTAGTTGTGGTTGGACCAAAACCACATCTAAGGTGGAGAGCAAGCTCGCAAGATCGTGTGTATACCATTATCTATGTATATTTCCTTAATTTGTCATGTATGCTTAATATTTTTACCTTAGTCTGTATTATTTGCATTTCTTGTTTATTCTGTACATAATATTTTTTGTGATTGTATTGGGTGTTGGGAATATAAATATATATTGAAGTTTTGTGTAATAAAGAAAATTGAGTATTCACTTTTCCTTGAGCCTCCTTCCAATCTAACAGACGTCTCACAAGAGAGTAAGCAGACCCTTGTTGCGGAAATGAGACATTCAGAGAAATTATAGAAGGCAGTTATAAGCCAAACAAGTCTTAAATAACTGATTAAATGTGTGTGGGGAAGCTTAATAAGAGTGTGTGGATGGTGTATAATTGTGTAAAATTTGTTTAAAATGTGTTTAAATATATTTCAATAAATAATTAAATATGTGGTTTCTACTTCACAGATTTTCACCTAGCGTGTGTGTGTGGGGAGGGGGGGGGGGCGGATTGTAGGTAATGTGCATTCATAACCTAATGCATAGTTCATGAACCAAGCTAAAATTTGTTGGCAAAACTAGTTCATCAACCAATGTTCTACTGTATATATATTTTTCAGAAAAATGAACCCTTCAAAATTCTACTAGATGCCTGTACATCAGACACTAAATGTGATCGATTTAGCCAGCGATGACCTTCAACCTGACATTAAAAAAATCTTTAACCGATTACCATTCCAATTTTACCACATGATAATGCCTTGGAAAATGTAAACAATCAAGATGAAGGTCCAGGAACTTGCCAGAAGTATACTTTGCTCAGAAAGTGCATGGACATTTTTCTATATTAACAGTGAATCAGAATTACCTTAAGGCCTCAAAGAAAAAGCCCCCTGCAGAATCAAAGAAAAAGAGAGATAAAATCTGATTTTCCATTTTGGTCAGTTGAAGATATTCAAAAGCAAACACTTTCAAGCAAACAACTCCCTCTTAGTCAGTATTTTGAATTATTTTTTGATGAAATGCTTATAAATCTTACCGCCGTTATAGAAACAAATAAGTACGCTTTTCAAAAAAATGTTAGTTTGAATGTTTAAATGATGAAATGAAGTGCTTCTTAGGAATGCTATTGCTTAGTGTCTATCAGTGTAATCCAAGATGAATGTATTTGGAAAGTGCATCAGACACATCATCCACTGGTTTCCAAAGTAATGAGATGTGATAGGTTTGAATCAATCTTTGCCCATTTGCATTTTGCTGATAATAACAACCTAAACAGTAACGATAAATTTGCTAAAATTAGGCCTTTAGTAGATTATCTAAGTGTAAAGTTCATTTAATATGCTCTATTAGAAGAATTTTATAGCTTTGAGGAATCTATGTGCAAGTATTTCAGAAAACATGCCTGTAAACAATTCATTCAGGTAGGGCCAATCCATCTTGGCTTCAAGATTTGGTGTGGGACAACACACATAGTTATGTTGTTTGAACCCTATTAGGGAAAAGGTGTTCTATATTCTGAATTAGCATTAGCGAGAGAACTTATTATGAGATTTACTGATATATATCTGAACTGCAATCCTCTGTCATATCATTTATGCTTTGATAATTTCTTCAACAGTATAAAACTAATGTTAGTGCTGAAAGAAAAGTCAATAAAAGCTACTGGCAAAATTAGAGAGAATAGGAAAGATAAATGTCTATTACCGAAAAAAGAAGACATGAAGAAAAATAGCAGGGCTGTTTTGATTATAGGACTGAGCCAATAATGGAATACTGATATGCACTTGGAATGATGACAGTGAGCATTTGTTCAAATGCAGTAGGAATTGAACCTGTTGGTCAGGCCTTTTGCCACTCCTCATTGAGTAAAAAGTGTCTTGAAATTCAACAACCCTACTTAGTAGTTATATAATGCATACATAGGAGGTGTTGATAGGATGGACCAAAACATATCAAAATATTGAATTGTCATCTGAGGAAAGAAGGGTTACTCTTCTTTAGTAACTTATATGATCAATGTGGCCATGAATAATGCTTGGCAACTATACAAGATATGCTCAGAAAGTGATAATATGGATCTTTTATCTTTATGTAGAAGTGTAGTTAGGTTTTATTTGTAAAGATACTGTGACACACCACAACAAGGTCATAAAAAAAGAGAAGATTGCAGGTTTGACAAGCATGCTCACTGGGTAAATCCTCAGAAAAACAGACCTGTTGTGCTTATCGTCCATGAAAACAACAATACAATGTAAAAATGAAATAAAGGTCATGTAAAGTGTGTCAAGTCATATCACTTGGAGTAACAATACAATCAGAGTTTCTTTCCTAGATTTGTCATAATTTTATAACATATATTCCTAGTATCCTAGATGTAGAATACATCAAAAAGTACATAAAAATAATTATTTTTTAATAATGGTAATATTTACTCTTGATGTTTTATCTATCATACATATCTATTTTATTCAAATTCAGCTGAAAAATCTAACTTTAGGCAGAAATGGGTTACAGACATCTTATTCTTTCCATAGTTAAGTTGCCCCTGGTTAAAGTTCATCCCTTAGACTGTTTACCTTAATGAACTCTGCCAGCAGAATAGGTTTTTTCCAGAGATCCAGCACTCCCTACATTTCTAGGTTTTGTATTAGTTGTCTTTGGGTATCATTTTCATTATAGCATCAGGGGCAGAAGTCGGTGTTGGTCAAGTCAATACATTATTTGAGTATAAATATTTAATTTTGGTAGTGATTACACTAGAGTTTGCCAGGGTGACTCATGTGCGACATAGGAGGAATGTTTGTTGTTGATTGATATCCAATTGAATGAAATTAGAGAGGTGATTTAGACCCAGAGATTAGAAGTTATGCTATGTTATGTATGTGTGTGATTTATTATGGGATAATGATTGCCTGTTTATAGGGAGCTGAGATTACTCATTCTATCTCTTTTAACCTATTCCCTGAGTTTTGTGTATCTATCTGGAGGATGGAAATGTTCTTGCCTGTTATGGTATCTACAGTTTTGATTACATATAATAGGCATCAATTGCATCCTGCTTAGGTCAAGATAGTGTTTTAGTACTAGAAGTTTGCTGGGCGGTTGTTGTTGTTGTAGTAGTTAGTTTTAGTCCACCTCCCATCCCCAAAGATGGAGCAAGGTTGATCTGGGTGGGAGACTTGATATACTTCTATCATGCCTTCCCTTTATCTTTGTATCTTCCTCAGGCTTATGATTTATAATAAATTAGAATCTTGACTTTGAACATTGTATAAATCAAAAGTGAATACATATGAACTGATATCAATTTAGTGAGGAAATCGCCTGAATTAATTGTTAGAGAGAAGAATGAGCTGGACAGTCATCCAGGTCAGTCAGTGTGAATGGGTGTGTATGTATATATATTGATATTAATGATGTTCGAGTGTGGCAGTGAATCTGTCATTGAAGATGCCTTCTCCTTTTCAGTTCCTTGGTACCGGCTAGTCTCTTGGAATCTGGCTTTGAGAGGCAGTGGCAGTGCCCGCCTTAACCCTCACTCATTCCTGCGACTGAGAAAGGACCATTCCGAAATGTGGGTCATTGGGACTAGCACCTCCCACTTTCCATTGCAATAATTGGGGCTAGCGCCTCCCAGTCTCCCACAAAGTGATTGGAACCCACACATGGAGGTGCACCAATCAAATTTTGCATAAGATTTTGATTTTTTTGTGTAAGGCTGTATGTATATATTTAACACTTTATTGGGGTATATCTATATATTTGTGGTTTTGCTTGTATATATATGTAAGGCTGTGTGTATATATTTTGCATATAGATATACCCCAATAAAATGCTAAATATATACACACAGCCTTACACAAAGAAATCAAAATTGTATGCAAAATTTAATTGGTGCACCCCCATGTGTAGGTTCCAACCACTTTGTGGGAGACTGGGAGGTGCTAGCCCCAATTACTGCATTGGAGAGTATCATTGGAGTATACAAATGTTTTTCTTGTGAATGCTTTGAGTATGTTCTTTTTGTTTGGTTTGTTGTTTCATGTTGGTTGTTAAGAAGTTTGTTCTGTCACTAGTGAGACACTGAGTATGCTAAGTGTTCCTTTTAAGAGAATTGGGTACTTAATACAATGATAGGTGGGTTCTGCTGTACTTTATGGTTACAAATAAGATAGGAGATTTTAAATGTGAGACAGCACTTAGGTTGTATTGTAGCCATTGTTCAAGTCTTTTGATGTATCATTGTGGATTGCAGCCTTCATGAGTGTGCTATGAGTTTTAAGTTGAGGATGGTGATGCCATTGACATAGGTGTAGTTTCTTGTTGCGAGTGCAGGGAGGTTGTCATAGATAATAATGCTTGAACTGGTAGGATACAATTAATGTGGTAATACTTGTGCTTCTCACCATTTGAGGAAGTTACGAAGTCACTTTTGTAGTTAGAAATACCACCCTTCATATACTTCAAACCCAGTTGCAAAAATTTTTGCTCAAAAGTTACCCTCCCCCACCCTTTATACTCCTTATATGAATAATTCCAAAGTGCTGCTGTATTTGACTGAAGAGATCCTGGGTAGGGTTATGAAGTAGAGTAAATAGTGCTTTAGGTTTACTTATTCTTATTGTCATAGATACTTTGCCTTCTCATAATTGTCTCAAATAATTCTCACTATGACCCTATGGTATCTGAAAATATACTCTTCATTTAATTGGTCTCTTCCATTAAGTACAACAAATAATACACAACTTGAGTGTTGTGGTTGGTGATGGATTGTTTAATGTCTTCTTTTTTAATCTTGCTGAGAGTCTGATATTTTGCTTGTTCGGGCAAAACTTGTTTACTTCTTAAATCAAGGGCATTTTGAAGTCTACCAGAACTTAACCAACAAGGGAATTCTGAGAAATACGCATGTACATAGCTATTATAGCTCAAGAAATGAATTATAGAGATTTGGAGCCCCTTAAAGCATCATTGCTATAATCATAGGCCCTTTGAGTTTAGAATGTCAGGCTGTATTGGGGTCTATAATAGATATTTCAGGGAGAGAAATGGTAGTTTATTGATTTTTTATCTACATTTTATATTGATCCTATGATATTAGCTTATTCCTCTATAAATAGCCCAAGATATATAAGATTTTGCATTTGATTCTTTTACCTTTTTAGGATACTTTTGGAGAGATGACACAAGAAAAAGAATTTTCTGACAATCCACATGTCATTGATTTTAATGGTAAAAAGGTAAGAATTACAAAATTAAAATTGTACCTAATTATTCATTTACTTCCATGCAGAAACTTTATTTTTATACTTCTCTATTATTCCTGTAATTAAAATTAATCATTGAGGGAAGTTTTTAATAAGATTTAAATCACCATTATATTTATATTAGGATGCGTGCGAAGATATCCCAGCTCAAAATATCAAGGAAGAAATTTTTGAATCATGTGATGAAATTGAGCCAGGATTTATTGGTCAAGAACATGCAGTTGGTGGTTGTGGTGAAAGAATATCCCAAGGTTGGGCAGTGAAAGAAGTAAGTATTTAAGTCTCTTGATCATTCAGTATCAATAGCAGCTCTTTTAGGATCTCCACTGAATTTGTCTATTCATTTTGGAAGTTTCAAATATTATTTGAATCTGTAATTCAAAGCACAAGGATTGCATCTCTAACAGAAAGTAAGAAATAATTTAGTAGTTATACCACCAATCTACAACCTTTTGAAGGGCTTTGTTAGGCAGGACAAATAGTTTAATTTAGGATCTGAATAGTAATCTATATATGGTTATGTTTAGAAGTTGAACTTAATCGAGAATCGACCCAGTGACTTATCTAACCTGATGTAGCTTGACTTTGTATTCCGAGACCCTCGATTTGAACCTTTGTCATCAAGCGTTCATCGCTTATATGGCCATGATTCTCATATAAGCAATGAGCGCTTGATGACACAGGTTCAAATCCAACTTCTTTATTTATTTTCATATATCGGTTAAAATAGTTTGCCCTAGCTCTCTATTTTCTATATCTCCCATTTTCTTTCTTAAGCTTTCATTGGTTTATATAATATTCTCCTTAGCGCTTTTCTGGGTTGTGTTAACAATTTCCATTTCCTTGGGTCTTTAAATACCATTAATATAGATATGCAAATAATAAAAGGGCTTATAATTAATGCTAGTAAGGTGTAGAAAGTATAGCAGTAGCTATTGAGAAGAGATGTACTAGATCACTGGAGTTTGTGGAAATACTGAGTTATTGCAAAATAGGAAATATAATGCCAATTTTTAAGAAGGAAAGTAATGAGGACCCAAATAACCTTAGACCCCTAAGTTTACCCCATAAGAGGCGTAGGAATTTGCCTTCCTGGCTGCTGTGCTGACAGGACTCAGTGCCCTGTCCAGCCCCAGCTTAGCCTTTTGTCCTTCTTTCTGACACCCTGCTTCCTCACTTTCCCTACAATCTCTCCCACAACTTTCTCTGGCCAGCCGAAAATCTAGATTCTTACTCCAATCGATCTAACCCTCTTCCTACACTAATTCGGACATGAGAAATTGAAGGAGAAATGAAACATTGTATGTACAGTCCTTTATTTACAAAAAATATGGGGTAAATATTTACAAGAGATAGGGGTGTGAATAAATTTGAGATCTCATAAAAATAATCCTACTTAGAAAACCAATCTTACTTATGAATGTCAATCAAAATTTATACAAACAAAAACAACATTCAATTAGACTATATATACAAAAGGAAAACAACTACCAATCCTAAAAAACAATTCTATGTAAAACCGAACAAAAATTATTCGCAACTACAGCAACAAAAAGAAAAGGCTTCACATGGTACCAAAGGGGGTAAGTCCTGCCAGCTACCACTCAAGTAGGCACAATGCCTAAGATTTATCAAAAACAAACTGGCGCCTCTGAGCTCAGTATTAACGATCTGGTCGCGTCTTAAGGCTATTAAAGCCCTCTCTGTCCTGGTAGGACTTACAATAATTCAAACTTCGTTATTTTCAAACCCTACATTCTCCACAACTCTACAAATTGTAGGATTTTCTTGGAATTTAAAAGAATGGTCTTTCAAAAAAACATGAAAATCAATTTATATATATAAAAAGAAAAAAAAAGGAAGAAAAAAAATTCCGTTCATACACACATTCTTACAGAGGAAGGGAGAGGGTATTGGGAAAGGGTGGGAGAATGGCCCTTCACACACACATCACATTCACTCCATCACACCCCTCCTCCCTTAGGCCATTGGATCATAGTCATTCATAATACACACTCATCTACTGGTCCCTGGCTACATATAGCAATCTGTCGGGGATGTTCATCAGTCATCCTGTCAGTCTCCTCATCACTATTGATCATATCATCCACCATACACTTAGCCTTCATTATCAGTTCTCCCATCTCTTGACAGAACTCTCATACTCTTCCATTCAGAACCTTCACTCTTCCTACCCCCATTCATCAGCTCCTCACTCACAGCTCTCATCCAACTCAAGGTACACTCTTGTGAAACAGACAAATCACTCACATCCCCTCTACTCTCAGCAGCTACACTGGAAACCCTTCAACTGGTTCTCACCAGAAGCCAGAAAAGTCAGTCACCTCCTCATTCTCCACATCAAACTCACTTCTACCCTTACTATTCACAAAACTAGAAAAATCAGCCACACTAGATTCATTCTGCCCAAATACACTATCATTCATACTATTCCTAAAACCGGAAAAATCAGGCACAGACAGCTCACTCATTTGTCTATTTACACCAGCCAAATCACTCACCTGCTTATGTAAACACTCATTTTCTCTCTCAAGCTCCCTCATACCAGAAAGACTTTGCTTAGACTTAATTTCATTCATACTTGCATTTTTCCTTTCACTCTTCTTTACACACTTTCTACTCCTCGAGACCAAGACAAGCTCTTTTCCAGACAGATTCATACTATCACACTCCATCTCATCATCATGCACCTTATCTCTCTCTGCACAATTCATGCACCGGATGGCTCACCAGGTTGTCAGGAGGTTCTCTCCTCTCATCAACTGACTCTGATGAGCCCGCACTCTCTCAGTCACACCTTCATTCAAACTCTTCAAAACATACGTCATACCATTCTCCCACACTCGCACAACTCTATACGGTCCTTCAAACTTTTCACTCATCTTTGACACATTCAACCAACCTTTTACTTCTCTTACCTTCAATACTTTTGCACCTGTTTCAAACAACAAAACCTTTCATGTGCCCCACACCATACACTCTGCTCACTTTCACTCAAACGAAACCTATCTTTCACTGGCCTTCAAAATTCATTGCAAACTGACATGGGGACACCCCAGTTGCACTATGCACTCTTTTCTCTCATATACGAACACTTTTCAATCACCCAATTGTAATGCACACCGCTCAAATACTGCAGATGCACCACATCAGCATCTTTGTACAGAATCGGCCTCTCACCACTAAAGTGCACATAATCAATCATGCCATACAAACGACTCACTACAATCAACACTTCCTGAAACGACAGGACCCCTTGCATACACATCGCTCTCATTTCTTTAATAAATTTCCGCACCCTTGCCATACCAATACTTCCAGGCTTACTAAAGTTTGGCACCCTTGCCATACCAATACTTTCAAGCTTCCTACATACTTCACTCATTACCTCCTTCCTTAAGTCATGCATACTATCAGGCACTCTCACATCTACTCCATCAGTCTTCAAATCTTGCAAACCATTCCATACACTCTCAAACAAGGAATCACCACCACCCTTACTCTCCTTTCCATTCATAATCCCTTTCGACAAATACTCTGGATCACTCACTCCACACACATTTTCAAAATCACTCAAATATTCCAGTCCTCGCAATCCTACAATCAGCCCATTTCATACGTTGCAAATACACAAGAGGTTGGTGATCTGTTTTGATCACAAACCTCACACCATACAAAAATGGATGCAGCACTTTTAAACAATACCTTATCGCAAACAACTCTCACTCCACAGTCAAATACTTTTGCTTTGCCGCATTCATAGCCTTGGATACATACCCAATTATTCACCCGACATTCTCTCCATTCAAACACTGCTCTTGCATCATAAAACCAATACTGTATTCACTTGCATCCATATACAATTGAAGTATCTTAGCATTCATACTATAGTCTGGGTATGCCAATTCAACATCTTCAGCCGCTGCCTCTTTCAGTCTCTCATATGCTTCATTCATCTTATCATTCCACTTCATATTTCCTTTCTTGCCCATCCACTGAGTCAGAGGCTTACTCACACCTAAACCATCACCTATAAACTTTGGCTGAAACTCAATCAAACCCAGAAACCACTTCACTTGCTTCACAGTCACCGGTTTTGGAAACATTCGCATCTTCTCAACATACTTCGGCGACTTTCGTATCTCATTCTCACTCACCATATGTCTAAGGAATTCCACTTCTTTTGCAAACCATTCACACTTCGCTACGTTCACCTTCACACCAACACTCTCCAACATTCTCAACACATCATTCACCAATCTTATATTCTCCTCAAAATTCTGTCATAATCAAAATATCATCTATAAACACAATCACATTCTTACTCACAAACTTGCTCAATACAACATTCATTGCCCGCTGGAAGGCTCCGGGAGCATTAGCCAACCCCAAGCTGAGGTTCCAGAAGTGATAATGCCTTTTCTTAGAAGAAAAAGCAGTCACCGGCCAGCTCTCCTCAGCAATGGGCATCTGGTACTACCCTTGTACCAGATCCAGCATGGTAAACCACTTTATCCCATTCATACTATATCCACACTCAGATACCACACATATCGGAAACCTTTCATTCACCTTTCGATAATCCACACACAGACGCAATCTTCCATCCAGCTTACATACTGGCACAATCAGACTATTTCATGTACTCTCACTTTTTCAATCCCCCCCAATCATTCTAATTCCAAACACTGCTCCTCAATCTCATCAGCAACTGGATGTGGGAAATGCCTCGGCCGCTGATAGAATGGGGCGTCCTCCTTCAGGACAATCTTGAATTCCGGGAGTTTTGCGACTCCGAAATCCAGATCACCTTTACTGAGGGCTGCCTTTCATTCAAATATCATTCGATTCCCATCCTCCCTTTCATACTCAGCCAAACATCCATCCAATTCCACCATGCTCTTCACTTCATTATAGGTCCATTCACATATCTTTTCATTTGCAACATTCACCCTGACATCTGTGCTATCATCCATACCTACCTCATTGACAGAAGAGAGGTGACCTAGTACATCTCTGACTTGGATCCCCCTCACCTGTCCTTTCACACTAGGGTCTGCCTGCACATATACAAAAGGATCATTCATTCTTATCAAGCCATCAAACACACAAGTAACACGCATTACCTTATAACAAGCATCCTTTTCATCCAATATCACAGTGTTCTCACCCACATTCAAACTCACATCCTTACTCCAACTCATTCTAACAGATACCCTTTCACCCTTCATAAGCCTTACACTCTCCATAGCAGTCACCTCAATACCAGTAAACACACTCCTCAAAACACTACCATCTTTCCATACATATAACTTATACACCCCATTTTTACCAATCTTTCTCTCAATATGATCACTTGCACGATGCATAACCATACGGTTCACTTTCATAAAATCATACCATACTCACTACTCACCTTATCAATCACAGAGAATTCACACTCTTTTATCAACATACCATGCATTCAAACAGCTAACCTCATTTCAATCATAGGCACTCTCCTACTACCAATCCCTACTAAACTACCTTTACACTCAGACAAGAGGACTTTTTCACTCAACTTGTCATACACATCCTTATACACCAAGTTGATCTTTCATCCAGAATCGATCAAAGATAAACACTCAATCCCATTCAATTCAATCTTCACACTCAGACACTCATACTTCCTACCAGACAGCACTTTCACACTAGACAGACTTACCAACACATTACTCACACTTATGCACCCAGAGGATACTTCACCAGGTACCACAACACTTTTCACTTGAATATCCTTCCATCGCACAATAGCTACATACATTCCTCTGGTCATGACACATACTTGCTAATGACCTGCCTTTCCACAGTTACCACTTGAAAATCTTCCACTTCCCCCAGCATTTGCTCCACCATTCAACTTTGGACAATCTTTCTTCAAATGGCCTCTTTCTTTACATTTGAAGCACTCTTTCACACTTTCCTGGAAATCCTTTATTATATGCCCCTTCTTATCACACCCAAAACCTGCACCATACATCCACCTACATTCCGCCAACATATGCCCCTTTTTTCCACACGTACAACATTCCACAATCTTTCTCACACCATTAGGTTTATCATTTGCTGGGACATACTTCAGCTGCTTCCTCATATACCCATTCATGCACTTACCAGTCATCTGTTCCCTTCCATTTGTCCATTCTCCATTCACACATCCAGTCTGTTGGCCCAGGAAGCTCAACATCACCCCAGCTGGTGCAGCCCTCAGGGCATCCCGATAGCTAACTAACTGCTGTGGTGGAGGAAAGCTCCTGGGCTTCTTACCCCCAACATTCACACTGTACCATCCATCCTCATCTAAATCACTTTCCTCATCAAATCGCCCATCTTCCAACAGTTCCAACACATCCTCCCACACCAACCGTTCACCTCTCAGCCTCATTCTCTCCTTTCTCTTCCCATTCAACCATTCACTTATCTTTCGTGGGACGGTATCCAGGAACTTTCTCATCAATTGTTTACATTCATTCACATCATCATCACCATACCTCTTTCTCACCATACTCTCAAGCCTATATGCATACATGTTCACACTTTCACTCTTCCCCATTCGAGCCTACTCAAATTCATTCACACTCTCTTTCATTCATTTCACCTGCCCAATCAGTCTCCTTCACTACCTCATACCTCGGTTCCCCCACACTCATGATCACACAGAAAAACTCTTAATACTTTTCCATCCAAACATTCCCCCAAAACATTCATCCAGTATCCCTTATTCTCCGGGTACTTGAACGTGCAATACCGGTCAAATTCCCCCAAGAATTCTTCCACACTCTTCCCACCATGCATCCTAAACTTATCCACTTTTGGCACTTCCCTTATCAAAATACCCTTCCTCACATTCACTTCACTCTCGGTGGCAGTGACCACCGACTAATTAGATTTGTAGTCAAAGTCCCCAAGGCAGAGCCTGCAACTAGTAAATCAAGGAAACTGGATTTGAGAAGAGCAGACTTTGCAGGTCTACGCGCGGGACTGGCTGACGCGAGGCTAGAAGAGTGCGATGCTGTTGAAGACTCTTGGAACAGTTTCAAAACCACATTCATGAGTCTTCAATCGCGTTTTATCCCTCTGAAATGCCCCCGTCGGTCTTCTGTTCAACCAAAGTGGTTTAATCGAGAAATCGGGCAACTGCTTAGGGAGAAGAGAAATGTGTACCGGCAATCGAAGATCTCGGGTGACTTTGACGAATACCGGAGGCTAGCCAGGAGAGTGAAGTCCAGCATAAGGGCGGCTAAGCGGTCTGAGGAACTCCGAGTGGCGATACTCTGTAAAGAGAATCCCAAGGAGTTTTTTGGATATGTGAACAGCCGTAAACTAATCTGTCGAACGATTGGCCCTTTGAGAAATGAGGACGGGGCATTATAGCACTTAGATGCAGAAAATGCTAACCTCCTCAACGACTACTTCTCTTCAGTGTTTACTGAAGAGTGTGGTCCCATTTCCCAGCCGACGGATTCCTACTCGGGGGAAAAGCTGGAGGCAATGGACTTCACCGAAGGAGAAATAAAGAAAAAGATCACTGACCTAAAGACGAATAAGTCCCCTGGACCGGACGGGTTTCTACCTAAAGTGTTGAAGGAAGTGTGCGATAAAGTATCACGACATCTGTGCGCTATCTTTAACATGTCAATCCGGACCAAATGCGTTCCTAGAGACTGGCGTGAGGCGGAGGTGACTCCTATCTTCAAGAAAGGAGACCGTAACCAACCGTCGAACTACCGACCTATCAGTCTGACTTCGATAGTCGGTAAACTCATGGAAAGCATCATGGTGGACAAAGTGACCTTGTATTTAGAGTCAAACCTGCTACTGAGGAGTTCCCAGCACGGCTTCCGAAGGCAACGGTCATGCCTGACGAACCTTGTAGAATTCTTCCACTTCGTTTTCAGTGAGCACGATCGGGACAAGGCGGTGGATGTGGTCTACCTAGACTTTCAGAAAGCCTTTGATAAGGTACCACACCGCCGCCTTCTCCGGAAAGTGCGAGCGCTTGGCATAGACGGAAAGGTAGCCGGCTGGATCGAGAACTGGCTAAGTGGCAGACAGCAACGGGTGGTGGTAAATGGACAGTCTTCTGAGTGGGTTCCCGTTACTAGCGGGGTGCCTCAAGGTTCTGTCCTGGGACCACTACTATTCATCATCTACGTCAACGACATGGACGGTGACATGGTTGCCAAGATTTCCAAATTTGCCGACGATACCAAGCTTGGTATGAACGTTGCAAAGGATGGAAATACTGCCCGCCTGCAGGAAGATCTTGGGAAGATTGGGGAGTGGTCGGACACGTGGCGAATGCCTGTTAACGGGGGCAAATGCAAAGTGATGCATATCGGCCACAGAAACCCCCAATCTCAGTATATCCTTAAGGGCACTGCTCTTGAATCGAGTGACACTGAGAAGGACTTGGGTGTTACTATCACTAGTGACCTCAAGTTCTCGAAACAGTGCATTGAGGCGGAGAAAAAGGCCCAAAGGATGCTAGGCTATATTAAGCGCCAGTTTGGTTATCGGAACCAGGAGATTGTACTGTGCCTGTACAACTCACTTGTCCGACCGCACCTGGAGTATGCCGTACAATTTTGGAGTCCTTCATTGCGAAAGGACATCGCGAGATTGGAACGCGTACAAGCCAGGGCAACCAAGCTGATTTCCTCTATCTGACATAAAAGTTATGAGGATAGACTAAGGAAATTAGATCTGTTCTCGCTGGAAACCCGTAGACTGCGTGGTCAGCTCATCGAAGTTTTCAAAATACTTCGAGGGTTCGACAATGTTGACTACCGGGATATTTTCACACTGAGTGAGAACAGAACGCGCAATCACGGCTTCAAACTTGAACTGAAGCGTTACAACTGCAATCTGTGTGGAAATTTTTTCACCTACAGTATCTGCGGTAAGTGGAACGCACTTCCAGTGGAAGTTGTCAACAGTGAATCTGTTGACCAGTTCAAGTCAAGACTAGACAAGGTCTTGAAAAGTGGCCGTTTATGGACGCAAAACAATTGAGCAGCCTTGTGCCCGCTCGATTGCAAGTCCAATGGTACCCTCTTTGAATGGACCGTAAGGTTTCCTAGGGTACCTTCTTTCCTTGTTGTTACTCCTTGTTGTTAAAGCAATCATACCATCACTTTCTCCTTCATTTGAGTACACTGAGTTCACACTCTTCCCTAACTTTCCGATCCTTCCCCTTTGACCCAGTCTTCCTTCTTTTCTTGCATTCCACTCTCTTCCATTCTCCGTCCTTCCTATCCCCTCCTGACTAACATACACTCCCAATGATTCTATTCTGAGCAGGTTATTAATAAAAATAGAAAAAGGGAAAAAACAACCAAACTGCCTGTCACTCTAATTGGGTGTGGACTGCAATCCAATCCTGTCACGATCCTGCTTTTGAGATCTCACATCCCTGTTTGGGTGCCAAATGTAGCGGGCCAAAAATCTATCCTCTAATCTCAATCGACCCAACCCGCTTCCTACACTAATTCGGACATGAGGAATCGAGGGAGAAATGAAATGGATTGTATGTACAGTCCTTTACTTACAAAAAAATATGGGGCAAATATTTATAAGAGATAGGGGGTGAATAAATTTGAGATCTCATAAAAATAATCCTACTTAGAAAACCAATCTTACTTATGACGTCAATCAAAATTTAGACAAAAAACAACATTTAATTAGACTATATATACAAAAGGAAAACAACTACCAATCCGAAAAAACAATTATATGTAAAATGGAACAAAAAGTATTCATAACTACAACAACAAGAAGAAAAGGCCTCACATGGTACCAAAGGGGGAAAATCCTGCCAGCTGCCACTCGAGTGGGCACAATGCCTAGGACTTATAAAAACAAACTAGCGTCTGGTTGCATCTTGAGGCTATTAAAGCCCTCTCTCTTTCCTGGCTGGACTTACAATAATTTAAACTTCCTTATTTCCAAACTCTACAGTTTTGGCCACTCTTTACAAATTCTATGATTTGGGGGGAATTTAAAAGAGTGGCCTTTCCCAAAAAATATTATTTAACATTTAGCTGAGAAAGAGAAAAAACATTTTATACAAAACATGAAAATCAATTTATATATATAAAAAGAAAAAAAGAACAAAAAAAGGGAAAGGATGGGAGAATGACCTTTCACACACACACACACACACACACACACACACACACACATACTCACGTTCGCTCCACCACGCCGTCCGACCCCAGCTTAGCCTCCTGTCCTTCTTTCTGACACCCTGCTTCCTCACTTTCCTTACAATCTCTCCCACAACTTCTCAGGCCAGCCTCTAATTTGACAGGGTAGAGGCTGACCAGATTTCTCTCACTCAACCATCCCGGATTGGGGCTGAGGAGAGCTTTAGCTAGTGTGATTGGTAGAGAGCTGAAGGTGACCCGTTTCTTGGGCGGGGCCTTTTGGCTAATGCATCAAATCCCTCCAAGGCGGCCATGATTAGTGCCCTTCGGACACATGATGGCACACCTGTGAGTGTGACACCACACTCTACCATAAACTTTGTGAAAGGAGTAGTTTATGAAAGGGAACTCCTGGCCTACTCCATAGACACATCACCTTAGAACTGGCTGACCATGAGGCAGTCAAGGTAGAACGTGTGGTGAGAAAACAGGGAGGGGCCTCTAGACCCAACCCTACACTCTTCATCACGTTCTGCTGTGACAAGCTCCCTGAGTCGGTACATACCCGTTGGTATCTCTACCTCATGAAGGCATTCGTGCCACTGCTGCGGAGGTGCTATTACTGCCACTGCTTCCGCCATACAAATCGCTCCTGTCGACTTGTAAGTTGCTCCAAGGCCGCACATGATAAGTCCAAATTGTATGTGGCCAAGTGTCTCAATTGCAGACAGCCGCATCCTGCTTCTAAGAAGGTATGTGGTGCTTATCTCCTTTAGAAGGGAATTGTAGCCATTCAGGCTCAGGATGGTCTCATTTTGCAAGGCTAAGGACTTGGTCCTGGCGCATCCGGTAATCCCCGGATGTCCTATGCCTCAATATTGAAAAAGACTTCCTCTGCCCCTGGCCCCTCCAGGCCTATGAGTGTAGTCAGTTCCACGCCCATTCCGTACCCTATGGGTTCTATCCACCCCGTCGCTTCCCTGGCAAAGCTGGTAGCACAAAGGGTCCATACCCCCACTTTTCCCCAGCTGACTGTTTCCCGTAAGGCGAAATGGCCACGCACCTCCACAGAGTCATTAGACTCACAGGGGGTAACAACCCTGAAGTTGGTTGGCAGGCCATCTTCCGGGGTCGCTAAAGATGCTCACCGAAAGGAAGATAGCACTAAGGGGCTTTGGTTCCTTCGCCCATGCCGATTGGTGGGCTGGGTGGCTCGGAGATGGTGGATCCTCGAAAAGAGGGGCCCCCGCCTCCGAAGCCGCCCCGCCCGCATAAGGTTTTGAGGCGGAGGGATAAAAAGACTTGCATGGGGAGCCCAACCTCCCCCAATAAATCCTCGAAGGCGACAGCGCCTTCAGCACATTGTCCAGCGCCAGGAGCTCTGCCTCCGGGAAGCGTATGGCCATTCTCGTGAGGGTCTTCTCTTCGAAGAGGGCCCCTGCCTCTCCTCCAAGCTAAGCCTGGAGGGCATATTACTTGAATGGAATTGCTGCGGACTCCTGGCCAACTGGGAGGAGTTGCAGAGGCTTATCTCCTCCCATTCCCCGTTAGCGTCTCCTCCCGTTTCCCGTTAGCTATCCTTTTGCAGGAGATGATGCTGAGTGCATGCCCCCTGTCCACCCTCCTGGGGTTCAAGGATTTTGTGACCCCACCACCATTGCATGGGTGCCATTCGGGACAATGTGCGATTTACACCCGGCATGATGTCTCCATTCTTCTCTTCGCATTAGATAACTCCTTTAATGCAGTAGCTGTGCAGCTGCACCTTGATAGGAGCTATACTGTTATTTCAGTGTACATTAAACCGTCAGCCATCCTAGAAACGCAGGAGTTCCGCCGCATCGTGGCACGGTTGCCGAGGCCTTTTCTCTTGCTTGGAGACCTAAATGGTAGACAGCCCCTCTAGGGAGACTACTCTATTAATCCCCGGGGTCAAGTCATTACCTACCTGATCGACGAGCTTGAGATGGGTGTCCTAAATGTCTCTCGCCATACTGAATCGCACAGGTTTCGGTTTTCCTTGGCCAAGACTAAGATGGTGCACTTCTGCCGCCATCCTCGTCTCCACTCCGACCCAGACTTGTTTCTTAATAGGGTGCGCCTGGAAGTGCTTGAATCACACCGTTTCTTCGGTCTTGTATTTGACTGACGCCTCACCTACCAGGCTCATATTTGTAGCCTTAGGGTCTCATACCTGCGCCATGGATATTCTTCATTCACTGGTTCAGGCACTGATAGGGCTACTGCCTTACTTTTGAAGCTCAACTACGGATGCGAGTTTTATGTATCCACAGCTGAGCATGTTTTGCGTAATGTGGACTCAATCCACCACAATGGCCTTCGCCGGCAACCAGTGACTTCCGCACTTCCCTCATTGAGAGCCTACTTGTCAATGCTAGGGAGATGCCACTCTCTCTACGCCGTGCACAGTGCATTATTCGCCTCTCTCAGTCGCCAACAGCTCTCACTGCATCTGCAGCTGATTTTGACTGTGCCTATGCTGCTGTGAGACGCCAGTCAACCCCAAACCCTTTGGGTTTAAGGCTAAGAAACTCCTTCAAGAGCTAGGTATATCTCTCGGGCTGGTGGCGCCCCTGGTTCTGCCCAGGATGCCATCGTGGAGGGTACCACTTTTGGCTATTTGTTACCACGCCTCTGCTCCTAAAGCTTCTACAACGCCTGAAGTATTGCGTTAGACCTTTTTGGAGCATACCTCATGTCACACTGGAACTGTGCCAGTGTATACTGATGGCTCCAAGTCATAGTCTGGGCAATCTCTACTCACGTTATCTGTCCTGTTACTGGGATGAGCAGTGTCACTACCGACGAGTTTGTGCACATTGATTGGTGGACTTATAGACTTTTGGGGAGAGGCCAGCCTTCTCCCCTTTATTTAACTAGTTGGGTTTTTTGTTGGTTTTTCTTATTTTTGTAAGTTGCACATTACTGTCCCAGGGGGAGCCGGAACTCCCCTTTTGCCGAAGCTTGCTTCCTGCTTGTTGCCTTTTTTTTATTGTTTTATTTTACTTGTTTTTTTTGCATGTTATTTTAAAGTAGCCTAGTACTAGACAGTGTTGAATACGGCAACTAATGCCCAAGTTTGCAGTCGCCAGATGAGCTCTCTGAAATGAGAGTAATCAGCAGTACCTTAGGAGCTAGAAAGAGGGAAAATTATATTACCATTCCCCCACACTTACTCCTTAATGATGTTATATCCCCCTACCAATACACACCTGGCTTTACATCTAGATCCACTTGTTTGCGTGCACTACAAAAATCTCCAGAAATCTTCTGCACAGTGGGGGATGGGGGGGAAGGTGAGAGAGTCAGTCTTTGGCACCGAGACATTTCCTCTCCATCCTCCACCGAAACCTGAAATAAAAGGTGGCCATCAGAGTGGGCACAGGTGAGTTGAGGCCAAAAAAAAAAATTCTACATTACTTTTACCGAGTATTACTATTATGTATCATTATTACTATTGTGTATTATTATTATTGCATACTATTATGGTTTTCTTCTCAACTTTTCATGGTGCCTTGGTGGGTTGCATGCCATCTAGAGATGACCTAGTACTAGGGTATGATAATAATAGGTGATCACTCACCCCACAAATGAGTGAACCTGCCTATCTCTATTTCTCTTTATTACATATCCTCCTCCTACCCCTTTCCAAAGGCTTTAGTCAGGTGGCAGTGTATACCATGAGGACAAAATCCCGCTGGTGAGGGCAAGTGTTAGGTACGGGGTATGCTGGGGCATCAACTTTGCTCACCTTCCTCAAGTACGCAGAAAAAGTGGCTACACTGGCACCATCCTTTATGGTTAAAACACTGTTGCTTGAATGGCGAGTAAGGTTGGCAAAGCCCATCCGCACTGGACCAAGACCGATTATGTATAAATGATTACATTCTGGAATTTCTGATCCTATGGGGACTTTTCTCTTAACCTCTCAAGTCATTTGGAGGTCATACTTTCTACTTTCCATAAGTTCCTTTTTCTCTTTTGATACTATGGCCCCAAGTACATAATCATAGGACTACATATGGGTATCCACCTCCGAGTGCAGCCTCACCTTCCCTAGGTTTTGGGAGGATTTGGTAACATGAGACACCCCTTCAACTGATGGAGGGGCTCCCCTATCACCATCCGTATGTGGCAAAGAAGCTTTCCCTATGCAATCTTTGGAGTTGCAGCTTAACCTCAAAAAGGATATGTTTTCCCTGTGCTTTCTGCAGGGGGTCCTCCAACCCTCTTTTACTGGAGATTAACTTACCACTACCCATGCCTACAGATGTGGGGGTTTCCTCCCTCACTCCCATCTGTGGAGTTGGCTATGGACAACTCCATCTTTTGATAAATTTCAGTCTACCCTATTCCATCACAGGGAACTGCAAAGAGAGGAGACAGGTTGCCCCAAATCATGCCAGACTTTATCAGTTTTTAAATACCAATAATTTAATATCCAATAACCAATACTAGAAATAATATTCAAAACCATCTATATTCGTTACTATTTACTGTGTAAAATTTATAAAGAACAATAGTAGGTATTATGTAAACTTACCCATAATTGAAGAAATGAAATGAATAAATGACTCAATATACTGTTTTCAAAATTGCAATGTTTACAAACAAGTTGCTGCCAAACCTTTTAAAATTGTATGTCTGGCACTGACTAACAGCTGATCAATTGATTTTAATATTGAATACTTTATTTAGTATTCTAGAAAAAAATAAGTTAAAATAGACTTGTTGCCACCCGGATGATAGATAAAACTTTCTTTCCGCCTTCAAGAATTTTTAGTGCATTTGGTGACAGTGGGACCCTTAAATCCAGGATTGGTGCCAGGGCAAATTCGGGCCTTCCCCTGATACTGGAACGTTCTTACTTCTTGTCTTTGCTCTGTTGCTTTTTTGCTTATGTTTGTCTCAGATTTGGTGTTTCTGACTAATTTTATTTTAATTTAGCCTAATATTAGTTTTGTAATTAATTACAGAGACTTATTCCCTTGAAAGCAGTTCCCAGATAGGCACTACAGAAAAATAAATACACAGAGTATTATGAGTTTCTTAGATTTCTTGTACTATTGTAAATCATGTTACCTGGATGTTGCGATAGTGCTTTATTTCATGGTGTAGGTGGTTAATTGAGTGCTGCAAGTGTAACCTATTACTAGCTAGGTTGAGTGTTTTGTTTTTATCATTTATGTACTGTGCTGAGGCAGGTGGGTGGGGATGCATTGTATATTGCTCAGTTCTGGAGACATGGGGTATGGGAGATGAATTTATTACTTTGTGTGGATTCTTTGAATGACCAAAATGTGTTTTCTCTCTGTGCTTGTAATATATTAATTTTTGTTTGCTGTGTTTCTTGTTAGAAATTTAATTCACTATTTAGTGTGACACTGAGCACTGTAGGTATTCTAATTAATGAAAATGGCATATTTGCTAAAGTAATACAGGGCTGATCTAGTACTCTCTGTAGGTTGCGATGAGGTTATACAAGCTAATGTTTGGATGAATTAGGTGCCTTTTTATTCTTTTGAAGAAGCTTAGGCATGAGTTAAGCAATTGGGTGGTGAAACCTTTATTTTTGTCATCTCTCATCATCCTTTGAAATATGCACATTAAATCTCAGAAAATTTGCATCTACATAAAGTTAGAAATCCCCTGAAAGATGTATAATTCAGTAAAATAAACTTTGGATAAGTGTAATAAGGTCATCAGCTTTCATTTGTGTGTGGTAGATGAAAACTACACGGTGTATATTTTGAAAGCATTGTTTCAGTGAGGAATCGGCTTACAAGAATTTTGTGCAAAAGTTTAAAATGAATCACTAGGCCTATTTGCCTTTAATTTATAACCCGAGAAGAAAATACAATCATCTTTAATTTTTTATTAAATTCCCAGCAAAGACTCATGAAAATTGCTTTTTATAGAAAAAATACCCTTTAAATGTAATAAATTATTAAAACTTTATAATAAAAAAAAAGGTTATTTGCTACAAAGTTTTAAAAAGTTATGCTAATAAATTTTTTAAATTAGGGCAATAGGAAATGTGCAGATAATTCATAGGTGGAGCACACTTTTTTTTAGTTCTAGCACCTGTTAGGGTGTAGTGTTTTTTTGGTAGTTGCTTTGTTGCAATTTTTTTTCCTAAATTAAATGTAAAGAAAATCTTAACTATTATTCATCAGGTTCTTAGATTGAAATATATTTATATTTAGGAAAAGTTTGAAGAAATTTTTTTGAAAGAAGAAAGGGAAGAAGATCTGGAAGATCAAAGTTGTATCTCTGATGAAAATGAAGAGAGACTCGATTCCCAAGAAGAAAACAAAGGAAATGTAACTTCTCAAACAGTGGTAGAAAACTGCCTTCAACAAGAGGTAATTTTGCCCATTTATTGTCTCATACCATAATGTCTAATAATAAATTTTTGATGCAATGAAAACACCTGAAATTTAGTTAAATTTTATGACTACTACCATGAACAATTATGAAAATATAAAAATAGTAAATTGTATAAGGTTAAGTAAGCATTTTCAATTTAGAATATAATAATTAAAATAACATTGATTTAAGCATCTTTCCTTACTTTGTCTAAAACACTGGAAAGTGTATTGAAGGTAAATTGAGGATTTGGGGCTTTGAGAACTTTTATAAACATTGATGCTTAATAAATTATTATTGATTACCCTACAAAGTTTCCCATGCAGACTGAGTAAGGGGCAAGGCGATTTGCTTTCCTGGCCGCCATGCTGATGAGACTCAGCATGGCCTCTTCTCTTCTTTTCTTGCTTCCTCACTATCCCTACAATCTCTCCCACAACTTTCTCTGGCCAGCCTCTAATTTCACAGGGTAGATGCCGACCAGCTTTCTCTTCCACCCTGTAAGGGGTGCAGCGATTTGCCTCCCTGGCTGCCATGCTGATGGGACTCGGCACCCCGTCCGGGCCCAGCTTAGCCTCTTCTCCTTCTTTCTGACACCCTGCTTCCTCACCTTTCCTACCATATCTCCCACAACTTTCTCTGGCTGGCCTCTAATTTCACAGGGTAGATGCCGACCAGCTTTCTCTTACTCAACCATCCTGGATCAGGGCTAAGGGGGGTGGGGATATTGTCCCCCTCACCCCTGAGATCCAGTTTGGGGCAGTGAGTTTTAACTACCTGCTTCTTACCCGAGACCTTCATCCTCCTTGCATCCCTTTTTCTTCATTTCTCTAGCCTATTAATTTTACGCTGAGCCCAAGGTGGAGCCGCCATGCTGAGGGGCTGTCTGGCCACTGGGTGGGAGGTGTGGTCTCTAATGGTGGTAACCGACTTGCCGGCCTCTTATTCACCCATTGCTGAGCAGTCTACTGCAGGAGGTGATTAGCGTTTGCGTCCCGCATTCACAACAGGGTCCTCATGCCCACCAATGAAAATCTTAAAAAACTGATCTATCTGGCACAGGGACTGAGTCTCTGACTAACCTGGACCGTCTTAAGGATTTTGATTTGGATGCTCCTTCAGCTCCTGCTATTACTAATAGTGAAGCTACAGCAGACAAGCCAGATGAGGTGGTTGTTCCTGGCTCATCTGGTCTTGCTGCTGACAAACTTAAAAAGTTCACACTACACACTTCTATGCAGAATATCGCCACAGAACCTTCTGAATTAAGCACTGAAACTGAATACACTAACGTGGTTTCCACAGACGAGAACAATACAGACAACGATGCTGAAACTATAAATGAAAATGACAATGAAGGCTTTAGGGAGGTTCCCAAACGACAATCTAATGCTGAGCAGTGGCTCGGCCCACTACTACCCAAGACTAGAGAATCAAATGTCATAAGACTGGAACCTTACGTACCACGTTCCACTCATAGTCCAGGTAGGTCCACAGATGAGAATCGTTGGATTCCAGTAGTGAGGCTTAGAAAGGGACCACAGAGACAGCATCAACTTAAGCTACTTTTGATTTTAGTTGTGCAGTCACAGCTCCAACTCCCTACTTTGAGAAATACTTCCTCATCCAGTTTCCTGGATTAAAGTTAGCTACAGATGTAAATAACATTAAACTGGATCAAGACATGCAGTCTAAAGTTGGCCAGACATTAAAAATTGTCAAGTCTACAAAAAGTTCTTTACTGGTGGAGGCCCAAACTAATGTGCAGGCCACCAAGATCAGATCATTGAAGTCTCTAGCGGGAAAGAAAATCACTGTTGCTGCACACCGCCAATATAACATTGTTAAGGGTGTAATTCGCACCCCTATACTACGGCACTCATCAGAGGAGGAAATACCTGAACATCTGAACGACCAAGTGTCACAGATGTCCGTTGAGTACAGCTGAAATAAAATGGACAATTAGTACCAACCGACACTTATATTCTCACTTTTAACCTCCACTCCTGTCCGCCAGTGCTTCGTATCACTAGCTGGGTATTGGTTGAGGTGAACCAATACCACTACCGCCCACAGCAGTGTTACAAATGACAGCGCTTTGTCCATGTAGCAAAACATTGCCGTAGAGAGGTAGACGCATGTGCCCGATGTCGTGGTGGAGGTCATTGCATGGATGCATGCACAAGTCAGGTGTTTTGATTCCATTGAAAGGGACCTCACTACAGTAATGATAGACAATGTCCAAAATACAAATGTGAGAAAGATGTCTAGAACCTACAGAGAGAGCGAATTCCTCGTTTTGTAGCACTCCAAAGAATCTTAGACAAACATCCTATCTATGAGCCTTTATACTCTGCTCCTGTCCAATAGGGCAATGTTGCAATTAATAGTACATTTGCCTCAGCAAGGACCACACCTAATCTTCCTACAACGTCAACCACTGCACATACTCCTTCCACATCCACGCCACACAGATGGCATCAGCACTCTGATGCTATCATGGATGTGGAGCGTGAAACAGGACCTACTCCTCTTCTTCAAACTAGGGGATCTGCTCCAAAAGTACAGTCCGCAAATAAAATGGATGCATCTCCTACTTTGAAGAAAGCAGAACAAACAGAAAAGCTCTTAAAAGACCATCTGCATAAGTCTGACAATCCTCACACTCAAACGCGATCGCAGACTACATCTATTCCACCTAAAGAACAACAGCAACTCAAGACAGTCACAGACCCAAGCTCGCCTAGAACACAACAGTATGCAACCTCAAGACTGGAAACACCAAAAATCCAGCCTAGTGAGACTTCTGAGACTGCCCTACAACTGCAGGCTCGTACTACTCACAGTACAAAAAAAAGTCTCCTTAATTCGCATACAAAAACCTCCACAACCAAAAAATATCATGTTACACCTCATCTCCCAGAGAGTAATGTGCAAAAGATCCTTGTTATTGGCACTCAAAGAGACTCAACTTCCGTCCCGCTCCCAAAAAGGTAGGTTCTCCTACCTACCAAAATAATGCCTTCAGGCTTCTCCCCATCTACCATTCTGCAATGGAACCTGGGATCTTTTCTTACCAGGTTTCAATACTTAAAAATTTAACAGACATAGGTCTCCTTCGAGATCTATAATGTGTTGCTTTTATCCAAATTACTACTATATTGTTATTTAGTTAGATATTTATGCTTTTAATAGAAATTTATGATTTTAAATGACTTGAATTTTATTTTTATGCCTCTATACTGAAAGCTTTTGATCTCACTATAATAGATATATCTTATTTTCGTATACCCTATATTCTCCAGATTACTTCTTATATTCCCGAAATTTTAACCACATAATTCTACTTGAAATTCACTGTTGAATCACCCTATGGTGTCTATCGTGGTAAAACACCTAGTATAATATTAATAATAATCCTCTCTACCAACCATCCCGGATCAGTAGTCAGGGGACAATGCCCCCTCGCCCCTGGGCTCCAGTTTCTGGTGGTGAGTTTTTAACAACCTGCTTTACACCCACCCTCACCTTTCTCTCTCCTTTCACTGTATATTAATTTTACACCCAGCCCAAGGTGGAGCCACCATGCTGAAGGGATGCCTGGCCACTGGGCAGGAGGTGTGGTCATGAATGGCAGCAGCTGGCTCTGCCAGCCCTGTGCTCACCCCTTGCAGAGTGGGATACTGCGTGGGGTGATTAGCGTTTGCCCACTGATGAAAAATGTAAAATCCTTTTCTTTCCAAGGAGACTGCCAAGAAAGCAGGCAGGCGCCCTATAATTGACCGTTTCCGGGGGGAGCGGCACGATAGGACCAATCCCCTTAGGGGGAGGAGAGAAGACAGGGCCCATTGGCCCCTTTCTCTAAAGAATTGCATGCTTGCATATTGAGTTTAGAGGGGCTCACCGTACGTGCCCCCTCTCCTACTTGACCAAAGACGCTGTGAACAATGGAACTTGTGATGTCTTGTTGGGGGGGGGAGGTAGCACATGGAGGCCCCCCATCCTGAGAAGGACATGGTCCCTGAAGCAACCCAGCACCAGATGGTAAGACCTTCCCTGGGGACGAACCTGGGCTCAGTGCCATGACATAACCCGAATCCGCTCTGTGCAAGGTCCTCCTCAGACGGCTCGGGTCTCCAAGGCCTTACAAGGAGAGGAAGGATCTCCTCTTTCGGCTGGTGCCACTGTGACAGCCAAGACCTTCTCCATCTCGGAGAAGGATCTTGCTGAGGCCGGTCCATATGGCCTGGGTGCTCCTGCCGGTGGAGGGTAAAAGTGGGTTCATATCCCGCCTTTCTCTCCTAAAAAGACTCGGGGCTCCTCTCCATCCGCGAGGGCTGCGGGGATGGATGGGTCTGCTGCCAATAGGCTAAGCGACCAAGCCGAGCCATGGGGAGTCTGACAAAGACCAAAAGTGCAAGTGCGCAGAGCGGAGCCTCGATTGCGTTGGGGCCCCTTATTCAGAGGCTACCTGGCTTTTTCGAGCCCGCTATCTTAAAAATCTTCCTTGTTATTCGCTCCACTGAAGGCAGCATGTTGGCTAAGGGCAGTATGATCCATCAGAGGAGAGCTTTAACTAGTGTGATTGGTAGAGAACCGAAGGTGACCCTTTTATCGGACGTGAGCCTTTTGTAGAATCCCTCCGAGGTGGCCATGATTAGTCGCGTTGGACACTTGATGGCAGGCCTGTGAGTGTGACGCCGCACTCTACCATCAACTTAGCGTAAGTAGTAGTTTAGGCGAGGGAACTCCTGGACTACATAGATGACATCACCTTAGAGCTGGCCGACCATGGGACGGTCAAGGTCGAGCGTGTGATGAGAAAACGGAGGAGCCTCGAGACCCTCCCCTACACTCTGCGTCACGTTCGACTGTGACAAGCTACCAGAGTCGTTGCGTGCCAGTTGGTATCGCTACCGCGTGAAAGCATTCGTGCCACTGCCGCGGAGGTGCTACTACTGCCACCGCTTCGGCCATACGGATCGCTCCTGTCCACGTACAATGTCGGGTTTACCGGAAGTCTGTATAAGTTGCTCCAAAGCCACACACGATAAGTCCAAGTGTGTCAATTGCGGAGAGCCGCACCCCGCCTCTTCAAAGCAATGTGGTGCGTATCTCCTTGAGAAGGAAATCCTGGCCGTTGAGGCCCAGGATCGTCTCTCCTTTCGCGAGGCTAAGGACTTGCTTCTGTCGCGCTCGGCGCTGCCTTGGACGTTCTATGCCTCACTGTTAAGAAAGACATCCTCTGCTCCTAGCCCCTCCAGGCCTACGAGCACGGTCGTTTCCGCGCCCGTTTGGAACCCTTCTGTGGATTCTGCCCACACCAAGCACTCATCTGGTAGAGCTGATGGCGTAAAGGGTTCATACCAAACCCCGGCTAAAATCAGGGCTTCCCTCCCTTTCCCCAGCGTGACCGTTTCCCATAAGGCGAAACGGCCCCGCGCCTCCACCGAGTCGTTTCTCTCACAGGAGGCATCACACCTGAAGTTGGTCGTGAGGCCATCTTCTTGGCTTTCTAAAGCTTTCTCCCGAAAGGAGGACGACACTAAAGGAGTTTCCGTTCCTACAGCCACACCGAGTGCTATGCTGGATTACTCGAAGGCAGTGGATCTTCAAAAGGAGGGGCCCCCGCCTGCCTAAGGTTTTAAGGCACTGGGAGGGAAAGACTAATGGCGAACCCAGCCTTCCCTGATAAGTCCTCGAAGGCGTCAGCGCCTTGTTCGGCCAACGGCGCTCGTAGTTCTGCCTCCGGGAAGCATATGGCCATTTCCCTGAGGTTCTTTTCGATGGGGGCTCCAGCATCTCCTCCGAGATAGGCTTAGAGGGGGGGGGGGCATATTCCTTCAATGTAATTGCCGCAGCTCCGGGCCAGCTGGGAGGAGCTGTAGAAGCTTGTCTCCTCCCGTTCCTCGTTAGCAATCGTTTTGCAGACCATTCTGGGTGCTTGCCCACTGCCTACCCTCACGGGGTTTAAAGGTTTTGTTACCCCACCACCACGGGATGGGGGCCCGTCGGGATGATGCGCCATTTGCACCCGGCATGATGTCTCCGTTCTTCCCTTTGCCTTTTTCAGGAAGTAGCTGTGCGACTGCATCTAGAGAGGATGTATACTGTTATTTCCGCGTACATTCCACAGTCAGCCGACTTCGACGCGGGAGGCTTCCTCCGCGTCGAGACCCTTTCTCTTGCTCTCGGATTTAAGCGGTAGACACCGCATCTGGGGAGACTTCGATTAATCCCAGGGGTCAGGTCCTTGCTTACCTGATCGACGAGCTGGAGATGTGTATCCTAAATGTAGACGAGTTTACGCATGACTGCCTGAAAACTGCTTCATTTTCCTGTCTCGATCTATCGCTGTGCTCTCTTGATGCACAGCCTGATTTTCGGTGGAGTGTAGTCGATGACCTCCATGGTAGTGCTCACTTTCCAATGAAAATATCATTTTCTAGACCGCTGCCCCTTGAGATATCCTCCCGGTTGTGCTTACCACGAGCGCGGGGCTTCGCATTTCAGGAAATGATTGATGTCACTCTCCCAGTCGAGTTTAGATTGGTGGATGAGGCCACGGAGTTCTCCAGTAACCTTATCGCCATTGGCCGACCTAATATCCCTACAACGTCTGCCTGTTTTGCACGTCGCCCTACGAGGTCACATCCGCTTACCCTTCCTTCTAAGACAATTACCCGTATTCACCAGACTGGTGTAATTGAGTCTAGAGGTGGGCCAACCTCCCCCTGGTACATCAGCATGCCCTTTCTCTCTTCTTATCGTGAGTGGGGGCTGTTAGTTTATTCATTTTATTTTCTTAATTACTTTTCAAAGTAGCTTAAAAACAGACTTGCATTTTAAGTTTGGGCAGTTATGCCGTTTTTGGCGGCCGTAGATGAGTGCCTATAAAATCTTAAATAAATATTGGTCCTCCCACAGCTCATTGGTTGCCTACGCAAGAGTTCCATAGAGTTACATAGATAAATAGGTCACATCAGACCTTGTGGTCCATACTAGGTGACCTTGTATAAAGATTATGGCAAAGATAGATAGTGGAGATGGAAAGTAAGAGAAATCTGGTGAACCTGTAACCTAAACACTAGGAAGTTAGTTATTCGCTAGAAAACTCTATTAGCCAGGGATTAGATTCAAAAGTATTTATCTATACGACTTTTGAATGTATCTACGGTGTTGCAGTCTATTACTTTATGAGGAAGGATATTCCATAAATTGATGATTCGGTTAAAATAGAAATTCTTAGACTCGTGAGAGTTAAAATGTTTACCTATTATAATTTTACAGCAGTTTCCTGTGGTGTAATTTGACTGCTCGATAGTGAAATATTTATTGCAATCCATATTGTCTATGCCTTTGATAATTTAAAAAACCTGAATTAGGTTACCTCTTAATCTACGCTGAATTAACGGAAATAGATTTAGTTATCTAAATCGCTATTCATATGCTTTGTTCTTTAAACTTGGGTTTCATTTTAGTAAGCTTTCTTTGGACTTTTTCGAATTTCGCTATTATCTTTCTGGTAGTACGGGCACCAGGCTTGAACGCAGTATTCCATAATGGGACGGACCAAGTAATTATACAGAGCAAGGATTGTATTTTTGGGCTTATTTTATTTGCTTTCTTAAGGACTTCTGAACATTGCTGACTGGGTTTTATGTCGCTCTATATTGTTACTCCTAGGTCCATCTCTCTGTCTGCGCTTAAGAGTCGAGTACCATTTAGTGAGTAATTTGCTTTGCCGTTACGATATCCGATATGAAGCACCTTGCATTTATCCTCGTTAAAAGGCATTTGCCACGTTTATGCCCAATTCAACAATTTGTCGAAATTGTTATGCATTTCATTAATATGTGCGTTAGTGAATACTGAATTTGCAATTTTGGTGTCGTCAGCAAACTTCGATATTATGCCTGAAAGGCCTTCGTCTAAATCGTTAATGTAGACTAGAAAGAAAACTGATCCCAGAATAGATCCCTGGGGTACCCCGCTAGTAACGTCTACCCAACTAGGTGATTTTCCATTTATAACCGCGTTGCCTACGATTACTCAGCTAGTTTTTCATCCACCTCGCTATGGTGCCTTGAACTCCGTGCGCTTTTAATTTAGTTAGTAAACGTTTGTGGGGAACTTTATCTAAGGCCTTTTGAAATGAATAATTAAACAATAACGCAGTGGTGTGACTAGTTCACTTTTGACTTCCTTTAATACCCGAGGGGAGATCATACCTGGGTCTGGTGATTTATTTAAGTTTTTTAATGCATCTCAATACGTTTCTTTCTGTAACGCTGATATTACTTAACGCCTCGATGTTACCTATATGGACAGATGCCGGTGCTGGGATATCGCTAAGATCTTCCGTAGTAAAAAGTAATGTAAAGAATGTATTTAAGATACAACACTTTTGCTCTTCCTTCATGGTAAAGTCTCCGTTCTCGTCAGTTAGCGGTCCGATAGATGAAGTTGTTTCTCTCTTTTGTCTTATGTAACTATAGAACTGTTTCAAGTTAGTTTTACTTTGATTCGCCACGTGTGATTCCAAGGACTTGGCGCGTTCTGCTTCATCGTCAGAGAATTTTAATCTTATGGGCATTCCTCTTATCATGTAAACGGTTAGCTATCTCATTACTCCACCACTTAGGTTTATTTTTGTGGGGCAAACGTCGATTTTTTAAAGGTAATACACAGCATCTTGATATGAGGACTGAAACCAGCGAACTTTAACTTTACATTCTCTCACCGCTTCGAAGTATGAACTAGTAAAAAATGCCCATTTAACGTTTATATCTTTTATGTCTGTCACGCAAATTGTTCGTCTTTTTTGCCTTAATTTTGATTAGAGCTTAATAAAATTCCCTTTTCTAAAGTCTGGGACTTTTTCGTTGCTACTAATTATATAGCTTCTAGTGTAATTTATACTAAAGGTGATTGCACGATGGTCGCTATTACTAAATTCCCCTCTGACATTTGTATACTCTATCAAGTCTTCTTTTGTTACAAAAATAGGTCCGAGTATGTTGTTTCCGTGAGTAGGGCGTAGTACAAACTGAGTTAGTGAACTTTCTTGCAAGTTAGTATAGAGTTCGTGTCCATAATGAGCGGATAGTGGTTCTCGACACTTTAATACTGGTAAATTAAAATCGCCCAACCTAACATGGGCGAAGGTAGAAAAGTAGGAAGAGTCGAATTTAGTTAAAATGGTGTTCGTCCAACTTCATAATAGCGATATTTATACAAATAATAAAATTATTTTCAGATTGAATGTCCACCTGCAAATTTCGTGGTAGATGGTTTGTTGCAATCTAATTCAGAATCTTCTCCGTGTGATGGAAGAGAGAAGCTTAAAAAGAAGAGGCGTACTATTGGGAAGCATTACAAATGCAGTTTCTGCTCCTATAAAGCAACGCAAATGGGGCATCTCAAGCGACATGAAAGAACCCACAGTGGTGAAAAGCCTTTCAAGTGTGATGCCTGTCCCTATAAAGCAGCGCTTATGCGGACTCTTAAGCAACATGAAAGAACCCACATTGGTGAAAAACCTTTCAAGTGTACTACTTGTCCCTATAAGGCATCGCAAAAGGGGAATCTTGAAAAACATGAAAGAACCCACACTGGTGAAAAGCCTTTCAAGTGCAGTACTTGTCCCTATAAAGCAACCATAGTGTGGAATCTTAAGCAACATGAAAGAACCCACATTGGTGAAAAGCCTTTCAAGTGTAGTACTTGTCCCTATAAGGCATCGCAAATGGGCAATCTTAAGCGACATGAAAGAACCCACAATGGGGATTCAGAATCAACCCAACGTGTCCCCAGAGTGGCTAAGCACAGGCTTCGTACAACCTTGTCTAGCCACCAGGAGGATAAAGACCCTAAAGCTACCACATCCGAGTAACCATTTGGACCCTCTCCCGTGTAGCAGAACGAAGAGTAGGCAATAAATGAATTGCCAAAAACGTTGTGAAAATTAACCCTGCTTACTGTTCCGAGTAGTTTAGAAGGCCAAAAACTTCATCCTCTTCAAACATATAGAAATCTAAACTTCCACCCAGCAAGAAAGTCACTTGAATCATAAGTTTTTCTTATTAATATAACATCTCTAAATACTTGATTGGACCAAGGTGAGTATCCTTAAATCAAGAAGTCCTACATCAAGCACTCCTGAACTATGAAGGAGGAAAGAAAATGTTACAGAAAAGACATACGTGTAGTAATGTGGCCAACCTCACTGCACACAAATTCATTTACATAAAAAGATATAACATTACCCCGGAGGAGCATCTCCTTTGACTTCTCTTGTCATAAATCTAATATAAACAGCACAAGTTTTTTTTAGGGAAATTGCTTTGGCCTCTGATTAATGCATATGTCCTATTTCCTATTCCTTGCACGCGGAAACTTTTGGAGATCACCTCCAAAGGACTCCTACCTAGTATTGCCAACTCACTTTTCAGTTTTATATCCAAAACCAATATAAAATATATCTAAAAGTTTGAGATTAACATCTAAAAAAAATATATAAATCTGTATTTAAGTTTTTACTATCCCTTGATAAATGGAATTAGGAATTATAGATACTCACCATTATACTATTAATGCAAGCTTTGCAATAAAAAATAATCCACTTGAGCATCATCTTCATTCTCTAAGGCAGATGATGATGCACACGAAATATCTTTTGTGTAGTAATCTAAGTTTAGATTTTACATAATTTACAGCACTAAAGACACTTTCAACTATGGAGGGTTCTTGAAGGTCGTTCCTAATTATGGGGAAACCTCGAAGGTAATCGTGGGGACAATCCAAGAGCCTTGGAAGGGGGACGCTGGTTGCCAGTAATGGTGATAAATTACCGAGCTATTGCGTAATCTTTGGGCCAGGACTCCGGTTAGTTTGCGTTGCCCTTCCTTACTTGCCACAAGTGATTTGTGATTGCTACGGAGTGCCCTAAGCCGAGGGGTGGTTTTATTCTAGCGACGGGGTCAAGTAGCCCAGAGGAGGGGATAGACCACACCAGGGTCGAACACCAGTATTTCCATAGGTGGGCAGCACCCCGTCCGCCCCCAGCTTATCCTCTCTTCCTTCCTTCAAAACACTTGTTTCCTCTCTTTTCATACAACCTCTCCCACAACTTTCTTTGGTCAGCCTCTAATTTCACACGGTAGATGCTGACCTTCTTCTCGGCCAACCGTCCTGGATCGGGGCTGAGGGGGGAGGGGGACAATGTTCCCTAACCCCTGAGCTCCGGTCTGGGGTGGTTGGTTTGTAACAACCTGCTTCATCCCCACCCATACCTTCCTCACATCCCTTTTCCTCTCGTCTTCAAAATCTATCTTTTTTACGCCGTGTCTAAGGTGGAGCCGCCATGCCGATGGACTGCCAGGCCACCAGGCGGGAGGGGTGGTCCCAAATGGCGGCGCCCAGTTCTGCCGGGCCTGCAAGCACCTCTTGCAGTGCGGGCAACTGTGAGAGGTGGTGAGCTATTGCGTCCCGTGTAAAAAAGAGGATCACCATGCCAAATGATGAAAATAAAAAAAAACCCAACCCCGAACTTTCCCAAGAACATCAACGGAGCCGCCCTCGGGCAGCTCCACCAAAAAAATGGAGGTCCCCCTCCTTGTGCTTGCGCAGGGGACCCGCCATACTTCTTTAAACGGAGAGGAGGCTTACTCCTCTCCTACGCCTACGGGTGTAGGGGACTCCCCCTCACCCCCTTCTCTGGAGGTGCTTTCGGGCACCTCCCTATTTCCAGCGGCAGTCCCTCCTTTTCTTTCTAAGGGGACTGCCAAGAAAGCCAGCAGGCAGCCCATTGCCGACCGCCCCTCGTGTAAGCTGCTTGGTAGGGCAAAATCCCTTAGGGCGGAGAGGGAAGCCAGGTCGCTTCCCTCAAAAGACCTGCTGGCAAGAATATTAAACCTTGCCGGGGTCAAGGCCTGTGCCTCCCCACAAAAGACTCATGACGCTGCCAACGGGACCTGCGATGTCCTGGGAGGGAAGGGCCAACTGGAGGCCCCTCCTGTGATAGACATGGTCCTTGATGAAAACCAGCCTCAGACGGTAGGGCCTTCCATGAGGGGGAATCCGGGCTCGGCGCCAAGCACCGAACCCGAATCCGCCCCTATGCAAGGTCCTCCTCAAATGGCTGGGGATTCTGAGGCAGTAAGAGGAGGGCAGGGATCTCCTCCGGATGATGCCCCTGCGACCACCAGGACCTTCTCCATTTTGGAGAAGGACCTGGCTGAGGCCGGTACATCTGGCCTAGAGGCTTCTACCGAAGAAGGTGAGAAGCGGGTTCATTTCCCGCCCTGCTCTCCAAAAAGAAAAACACCAAGACCAAAAAGACAAAGAAGACACGGGGCTCCTCTCCATCCGCGGGGGCTGCGGGGACGGATGGGTCTGCTGCCACTCTGGCAAGCGACCAAGCCAAGATCGGCACATCCGACCCCTCTGCCCCCCCCGGTTGCGGAGCCCCTGACTAAACCAAAGGTGCACAGGGCGGAGCCTCGATGACATCGGGGCCCCTCATTCAGAGGTTACCTGGCGTTTTTGAGCCCGCTGGCTTCAAACGCTTCCTCGTTATTCGCTCCACTAATGGCAGCATGTTGTCCAAGGGCAACATGATCCATCAGAGGAGAGGATTAGCTAGTGCAATTGGTAGAGAGCCGAAGATGACCCGTTTCTCGGACGGGAGCCTTCTGGTGAATCCCGCCGAGGCGGCCAAGATAAGTGCTCCTCTTCGGACACTTAATGGCACCCCGGTGAGCGTGACGCCGCATTCTACCATGAACTTTGTGAAAGGAGTAGTTTATGCGAGGGAACTCGTTTACTACTCCATTGAGGACATCACCCTAGAGCTGGCCGACCATAGGGCGGTCAAGGTCGAACGTGTGATGAGAAAACAGGGAGGGGCTTCGAGACCCACCCCTACACTTTTCGTCACGTTCGACTGTGACAAGCTCCCTGAGTCGGTGCGTGCCCGTTGGTACTGCTACCACGTGAAGGCATTCGTGCCACTGCCGCGGCGGTGCTATTATTGTCACCGCTGAGGCCATACTAATCGCTCATGCAGACGTGCAAAGTCGGGGTCAACCAAGGTCTGTGTAAATTGCTCCAAGGTCGCACACGATAAGTCCAAATCGTGTGTGGCCAAATAGGTCAATTGCGGAGAGCCTCACCCCGCTTCTTCGAAGCAATGTGGTGCATATCTCCTTGAGAAAGAAATCCTGGCCGTTCCAGCCCAGGATCGACTCTCATTCCGCAAGGCTAAGGACTTGGTCCTGGCGCGCCCGGCTCTGCCTGGCACCTCATATGCCTCAATAGTTAGAAAAGCACCCTCTGCTCCTGTCCCATCCAGGCCAACGAGTACGGTTGTTTCCGCGCCCATTCGGAGCCCTTCTGTGGGCTCTACCCAACCTGGACGCCCCCTGGTAAAGCTGGCGGCAAAAAGGATTACTACCCAGCCCCGGCTAAAACCAGGGCTCCCCCCTCTTCCCCCAGCGTGACCGTTTCCCGTAAGGCGAAACGGCCACGCGCCTCCACCGAGTCCTTAGACTCACAGGAGGCAACACCCCTGAAAATAGTCGCTCGGCCATCTTCGGGGGTTTCTGAAGCTGTCCTCCGAAAGGAGGACAGCAACAAAGGAGCTTCGGCTCCTTCGCCCACGCCCCGAGGTGGAGCGAGTGGCTCGGAGACGGTGGTTCCTCGAAAAGAGGGCCCCCCCGTCTCCGAAGCCGCAACGCCCGCCTAAGGTTTCGAGGCGGAGGGAGGAAAAGAATCGCATGGCGAGCCCAACCTCCCGCAATAAGTCCTCGAAGGCGACAGCGTCTTCAGCGCTTTGTCCGGCCAACAGCGCCCGGGGTTCTGCCCCCGGAAAGTGTACGGCCATTCCCGTGAGGGTCTTCTGTTCGAGGAGGGCCCCCACGTCTCCTCCGAGCTAGGCCTGGAGGGCACATTCCTTCAATGGAATTGCCGTGGACTCCGGGCTAACTGGGAGGAGCTGCGGAGGCTCGTCTCGTCCCGTTCCCCGTTCGCTATCTTTTTGCGGGAGACCATGCTAGGCGCGTGCCCGCTGTATGCCCTCCCGGGGTATAAGGGTCTTGTGACCCCACCACCGCGAGATGGCCGGGCTGGGAGATGCGCGGTTTACACCCGGCGTGATGCCTCCGTTCTTCCTTTCTCTGTAGATACCTCTTTTCAGGCAGTGGCTGTGCAGCTGCACCTGGATAGGAGGTATACTATCATTTCTGCGTACATTCCACCGTCAGCTGACTTCGACGCGGGGGACTTCCACCGCGTCGTGGCACGGTTGCCGAGGCCCTATCTCTTGCTTGGAGATCTGAACGGCAGGCATCCTCTCTGGGGAGATTGCTCTATAAATCCCAGGGGACAAGTCCTTGCTGATCTGATCGAAGAACTTGAGATGGGTGTCCTAAACGTGGGTGAGTTTACGCATCACTATCCGAGAACCGCTTCATTTTCTTGTCTTGACCTATCTTTGTGCTCTTCGGATGCACAGCCTGATTTTGATTGGGGGGTGTTCGATGACCTCCATGGTAGTGATCACTTTCCCATTCAAATATCATTTTCAGGGCAACTGCCGCCTGAGAGACCACCTTGGTGGTGCTTGGCGCGGGCGCGGTTGCCTGCATTTCAGGAAATGACTGAATTTTCTATCTCAGTCGAGGAGTTTAGGTCGGTAGATGAGGCCGTTGAGTTCTTCTCCGGCAAACTCATCGCCGCGGGCCTGACTACTATTCCTAGGACGTCTGGCCGTTTTGCATGCCGACCACTCCCATGGTAGTCAGCCGAGTGCGAGACGGCCCTCAATCAGAAAGGGACGTTATGCCTACATGCGCTATAAGCGCCGCCCGAACGGCGGAGAACCCTTCAACGACAAGTTTACTGTGAGTGAGTTGCGTTCCGCTCTCGCTTCGTGCGCGGACACCGCCCATGGTCCGGACGATGTCCCGTACGCCATGCTTCGACACCTGGGTGAGCGAGGCATGGCCTTTCTGTTAGATTTGTTCAACAGGATCTGGGTGGAAGGTCTTCTCCTAGCGAATCGCTACTGTGCTCGCCTTTCGCAAGCCGGGGAGAGATCACTCTACTCCGACCGGTTTCCGCCCAATCTCTCTAACCTCTTGCGTGTGCAAGTTGATGGAGAAATTGGTAAATGTTAGATTAGCCTATTTCCTGGACAGCGGGGGCCATCTCTCTTCCGCACAGTGCGGCTTCCGCAAGGTCCACTCCGCGTCGGATGCTCTGCTTCGTCTGGAAAATGCCGTCTGCGAGGCTTTCCTTCGTAGACAGCACTCCGCCACGGTGTTTTTCGATCCGGAGAAGGCCTATGATACCGCATGGGGATACGGTATCATGGAGACTCTCCACACGATGGGGGCGAGGGGACGCCTCCCAATGTTTATATCTGAATTTTTGTGAGATCGTCGATTCCGCGTACGGGTGGGGGGAGCTCTCTCCGGCCCAAAGGAGAAGGAAGAGGGTGTCCCGCAGGGAAGTGTCCTCAGTGTCACACTCTTTGCCCTGAGCATCAACGGCATCACCTCGGTGCTGCCGGAAGATGTTCTCGCTACGCTCTACGTGGACGACCTTTCGATCTCTTTTGGCGCGGCCCAGATGCCAACTCTGGAGCGTCGACTCCAACAGGCATTGAACCGCGTCTCTCGCTTTCCCGAACCCCCCCGGTTTTCGGTTTTCTTTAGGCCAAGACTAAGGTGGTGCACTTCTACCGCCATCCACGGCTTCACCCCGACCCAGATTTGTTTCTTAATGGGGTGTGCCTGGCTCTGGTTGAGACGCACCGTTTCCTTGGTCTTTTATTTGACCGACGCCTCACCTGGGAGGCTCATATTCGCAGCCTTAGGGTCTCTTGTACCCGCGCCATGGACATTCTCCGTTCCGTGACGTTCAGCGCTTGGGGCGCTGATAGGGCTACTGCCCTACTTTTTTTATCGATCCTTTGTTCGTTCGAAGCTCGACTACGGATGCGAGTTTTATGCATCCACTGCCGAGCGTTTATTGCGGAAGGTAGATTTGATCCACCACACCGGCCTTCGCCTTGCGACCGGTGCCTTCCGCACTTTTCCCATTGAGACCCTGTTGGTCGATGCTGGAGAGATGCCACTCGCTCTGCGCTGCGTGCACTGCATCACCCGCCTGTACGCGTGAGCCCGGCGCCTCCCTCAGCCGTCAACAGCTCTCACTGCATCCGCAGCTCATCTCGATGGTGCCTATGCCGCCGAGAGACGCCAGTCATACCCTAAACCCAAAGCATTTAGGGCCAGGAAACTCCTTCGAGAGCTAGATATAGCTCTCGGGCCGGTGGTGCCCCTGGTTCTGCCCAGGACACTGCCCTGGAGGGTACCACATTTGGCTATTTGTCGCCACGCCTCTGCTCCCAAAGCTTGTATTGCACCGGGAGTATTGCGTTAGACCTTTTTGGAGCAGACAACGTTTCGCGCTGGAACCGTGCCAGTGTATACAGATGGCTCCAAGTCCCAAGAGGGGGTTGGCTTCCACGCCGTATCCCCTCTGTTTGAAGTCAGCGGGGCTCTATCAGGCGCTGCGTCTGTCTTCACGGCCGAGCTGGTGGCAATACACCACTCGGTACGGGAGATTACGCGACGTGCCCGGTTCGGAGCCCGGATTGTGATCTATAGCGACTCACAAAGCGCCCTGAGTGCTCTCGGGGCATTGGAATCTCCGCATCCCCTGGTTCGTGAAATCCGTGACGCCACGGTTTTGGCGAGCCGGCAGATTTCGAGATTATCTTCTGCTGGGTTCCTGGACATGTAGGAATTGCGGGGAATGAGCGCGCCAAAGAGTCCGTGAGGACTCTGCGACCGGACCAGCGTTTCGCCCTTCCTCACACCGACCACATGGCAGGAATACGGGCAGCTCTTCGCACTGTTTGGCAAAGAAGATGGGAGACGGTCAAAGGGAACTTAAAGTTGCGTGCCATTGCGCCGCTTCTGTTCCCATGGACCTATCCCCCAATGCCGCTGGGGCTTCAGGTTGCTTTCTGTCGTCTCCGAATCGGACACACTCGTGTGACGCATCGCTATTTGATGGAGCGCTCGCCTTCGCCCTATTGCAATGACTGCGTCGTCCCCCAGACTGTTCGGCACATTCTTGTCGAATGTTCCAGTCTGGGTGATCTTTGCGCACGATACCTGTTCCAGTACCGGGATGGGTGGGGTCGCTACCACCTGTCCTTTGTACTCGGGACAGATTCGTGCACATTGACTTGTTCGACTTTTGGGGGGAGGCCGGCCTTCTCCCTTGTATCTAACTTGTTGTTTGTTTTGTTTTTTTTGTAGGTCGCAGGCTCCTACGCTGGGGGGAGGGGGACCTTCCCCCGACGCCGGAGCTTGCTCCCTGATTGTTATCTCCTTTTATTTTTGTTTCTGTTAAAATTTTTATTTTAAAGTAGCCTAGAACTGTGCTGTTTGTTTGCGGCGACTTATGCCCAAGTGGGCAGTTGCCAGATAGCCCCTTGAAAAAAAATCCATAGGTGGGCGATATCGGGTTATCCGATATTTTTTTCCCGCGTTATCGATTCATTGGTATCGCAGATACTTTTCGTTCCAAACTAGCTATAATCGATAATTTCAGTTTTTGGTTCCAGATTAGCACAGGGGCGAGCCGCGCGTGCCTTGGAGGCAGAAATAGGTAGGTCTGAGCTGGGAACCAGCTGTTGGACGAGAGGTCACGAGGTGTTGCTCCTGCGCGCTACCGGTTTTACTCGTTTGATTATTTTTTCCCTATGTTCTCGTGCTTCTTCCGTTCTATATATAGTCCATAATCAATATTGTATTATAATTTTGGATTTATCGGTTATCACCATATCGGGCGATAAATTTATCGCCGATAAGGTTATCGTAATCATTTTTTCGTTATCGCGCCCACCTATGGGTATTTCGGGAGTTATGTAATCGCGAGGAATTGCGATTAACGAGGAGAATGCGCAGTTGTTTTCCTGATTAATTAAGGCCTTCAAGCAGGGAGATTGAGGAACGTCAGGATATTGAAGTCACCAAAGCATAAATAGAATTATTATTGAACTAAATCTTATTGCACTTTACAAAAGTTATTTAAGTTCTAAGTTATGACATAAATTAAGTTCGAAGTCAAGTGTGGGCAAAGTCTAAAGGAGGCTGGACGAATTACACCTTAATGTCTGCGTTATGTACACGACTATATACAAAGATGAATTACGCAATTTACTCTTAGTACTTCAGTAAGCAAGGGTCGCAAGAAAAGTAGATATGCAAGATTTTTTTCATCAGAATAAATCTCAAAAAGAAGTTCAGCAGAGTAGCACCTATCTTTATTTCTTGCTATAATAAAATGAGCTTTCAGTCTGACCATTGCTCAATTATACGTTCCACAGCAGGATGAATAGAAAGCCATCTTGTCTGACAACTAGCTGGTATATTCAGGGGACTTGTATCATCATTGAGAGATTCGTACAATAAGTTATATTCACATTATTTAACAGACGAATTTGATAACCATTTGTGTGTTTCAACAACAAGAAAGTCCAAGTTTCTAAGTAATCATTTTGTTTATGCATGGGAAACTGCTAATTTTATTGAATGACATACAAACCTTATCAAAATGAGTGATGGAAGCTCTTGTTTTGATAACGCTTACACCCCACTATTATTTCCACTCATAACGCTCCTCGTAGTATCAGTTCCTACTCCAACACTGGTTTTCAAATCCAGTTTTCTTTCTGATATTGCACCTGTCGTGGGCTCGTCTCATGAGGCAGGGGGGGGGGGGGCAGTATGGTTTCATCATCCCACTATGTATCCCACTCCCCCTTCCCACTACCCTCTAAGCTGTTGCAGTGATGGTTTTTCATCTATTTTCCTCCCTCCTTCCTTGCCATTGCCAAGACCAACCTTTTAGAACGTGTAGATCGGTTACCGTCCCCATTTTTATTACTCTGAGATTTTAATGCCCGTCACCCATATTGGGGTGACATCACTCGGAATGCCAAAAGCAGTGTTTTAAAATCTCTTTTATAGTCTGACTTTCTTTGCATTTTAAACACAGGCGATTTTACCTCATCATGCCCAGACAGATTGTTTTACTTGTGTTGACCTGTCTCTCTGTTCCTCGGATTCCCTCAATGATTTTCGATGGTCAGCCCTTGATAACCTCCATGGGAGTGACCGAAGTGGTCACACTTCCATATTCTCTTGTCGGACGTTCATCCTAGTCATCATACAACCATGCCTCTTAAGTCCGACTTAGGCTATGCCGATTGCGAAGGCTTCCGGGAGGCGTCCTTCACAAGGGCTTCCTTGGGGACCTTCACTGGTGTCGACCCGGCAGTAGCTTACTTCACATCGATTACGCAGGCCTGCGTTTGAAATTTTTTTTTATGTTCCCCAAAATTTTTTTGGGTTTCTTAATGAATCCAACCTCCTGAGCTCAAAAAGAAATGTATATTTGTTCAATCAGGTCAGATTTTCTCAGTACAGCATACACCATTTTCATTGAGATTACCTCATTTTTTCTGAATTAAAAAAAAAACCAACTTTCTCTATCTAATAATCCATTATTACTGTTATATCATATAAACAGGAATACACGTATGTAAACTATAATTCTTTTAATAAACAAAAAATAAAAAAATGCAACATAATAAAGAAAATAATTATAATTTCGAAGAACAGACGCCCTTGACGATTTTCGTTTGTGCCTGTCATCTGGTGCATCACGCTTCAAACACCAACAGTAGTCAGCAAGCATGTTTCCGTTCCATTTACACTGGTACCTGGATTCCATTGTTTTTATGTCCTGGTGGAATCTTTGCCCCTGTTCTTTACTGTAATCCCCGCAGTTATCGGGAAAATAATCCAGATGGGACTGTAAAAAGTGTATCTTTATAGACATTCGAGCTCCCAAATGTTTGAGACTTGTTAAGAGCTGATTGACCAGGGCAACATATTCTTCTAGGCTTCTTTTATTGCCTAGAAAATTGTTAACTAGAGCTTTGAAAGCTTTCCAGGCATCTTTTTCTATGTCCTTCATTGATGCATCAAATTGCTGATCAAGTTCCTGATTTGAAGTCCATCAAAAATTCCCCCATGGAGCTTAGCGTCACTGATTTGTTGAAATTTTTGAAGAAGAAATTTAAAAGCTTGGCCTACTTTATTAAGGGTTTTGACATAATTTTTCATTATGCCAAGCCTTATATGCAGTGGAGGGAGGAGTATTTTTTGAGGAGGCACTAAAGGTTCAGCTATCACATTGTTTGATCTAATTCTAAATGCTTCTCGTGGAGGCCAAACCTTCTTCTCATAGTGCATACTATCTGCACGACTGTCCCATAAACATAGGAAACAGGGATGCTTCGTGTAGCCCGTTTGCGTCCCAAGCGTAAGAGACACTACCTGAAAAAAAATTAGCACGCTATGTAAATTCAGTGTAATATTTCTAAAAACAAATTCAAAGTAATATTTCTTAAAACAATAAGAATATGAATATGTACTGAAAAATACTGTATGCCGATGCATTAAATCATCGTATTGGAACTAATTGGATATATGTACATCTTATTTTGAGTTTATTGAGTTGTGTTGTATACCTTCTCAATTAGGATAAGTTCCCCATTAACCCAATAGGATGCATTAACCTATAGGAACACACTTCAACAAAGAATGTAACTCAAAAATGACTCATGATTTCCAGATTTGCATTCTTGTAAAATGTAAGTTGACCAAAAAGTGTATACAAGTATTAACAATTAAAAATGAAAATGTCAATATCAAAAAGCTTAGAAATGCCAAGTGTAAAATGATCTTACCTTTAAGTCACCACATATCCTCCAATTATAGCTAGAGTAATTTATTGCATCCAGCAATTTTTTCATATTTTCATAACTTTCAGTAAGTTGGATTGAATGGCCTATAGGAACGGAAAGCTATCTTGTTACCAATATTCAGTAACACAGCTTTTAAACTTCTACTGGAGGAATCTATGAATAGTCTCCATTCTAATGGGTTGTATGGAATTCCAAGGGCCTCAACAAGTCCTTTAATATTGGCGCAGTATACTAAAGAGCTGGAGGAATGCTGTAAAAAATAGCTTCGAAACTCTTGTTCTCTATTTCTGTACCCCCCTAAATGTTGTTTCTTAAGCGAGAAGATTACTTTCACGAAGTCGAGAGCCAAGAAGTTGTGTATTCACCTTTGAAACCCCCAGATCCCTGATCAGGTCATTTAACTGAACTTGAGTGAATGGTCTTGCGACCATATCATGTGTCGAAACCTGATAAGACTCGATGTGTCATAATCTTGGTCAACTCCCATATTAATCTCTTCATGTACCTCTATATGTTCAGGGGGAGAAGGTATAGGAATTCCTGGGCCATGGGGCAGGGGTTTGATGGCAGAAGGAACATCCGGATATGCCACACTATGTTTATTCTTCTTATTTATACCTGTGGAAAATATAATTGCATATTACATAAAGGAATTGATTTGGAGTTGCAGATAGTACATAAATGTTTAGTAAAGGATATGTTCATGCTGAAGTGAACTATGTTAGTTTTTAATTTTATGCTAAGTCTTTGCATAATAATGACATTTTCAGGAGCCAGTATAATACAGAAAGCTTAAATACTTGATACAATGCTCACCTTTAAGATTTGTCATGCAAAAATAGCAGTCCGTAGTGTGGTCCTTGCCATCTCTCCACACCATGGGAACACCAAAAGAGAGGGACTTCTGTTCGCCCTGACTCCAGCGTCTTAAACTTATGTAGCATCCCTTGCAGCAGATATGTGGTGCAAAACTTTTATCTTGATCTCTTAGCCTTACTCCAAAATATGCATGATACAAAGATTTAATTACAGGGAGGGATTGTACTTTGCTGCTCGGGAAAAGTCACTTTGCCGCAAACATAGCAAAATCTGTCGGAGCTATTCTTACATTTTCTGTTCATTTTTAACTCAACCACTATTATTATTATTATTCTTATTATTATAATGCTAAGCAATTTTTAACCTGCAAACTATAAACCTATTTGCATAATTACTTAAAATGTACACAAAATTTACTGCGAATAGAGCAGTGCAAAAACTATTGAAATTTGATGTAATATAGGAGATGTATAAACTATAAAATTATTATCACCCCCTGTATTGCAAAAACTGGAGGTGATAGAGAAAAACGGATGACAGATTCGGATTTGGAGGTCAATTTTATTAAGAAACACTATAGAAAACCTAAGGTACATTTTTGACGCAGACCAGTGTTATCTACAATGCTGCCATACAGATTATTCCACGAAGACGACCCGTAAATGGTCGCTCAACCGTGCCCTGGTGGGCCTCGGAGTGTGCGAGTCAAAAACTACAAGTTATCTAATGCCCGATGTCGGCGGAACCCAACTATGCGCAATAAGGTTGACTTAAACAGCTCGAGCGCTTCACCAAAGAACCCTTCGTCAGGCTCGCCGAACTTCATGGCGCTGCTACGTTTCATCAATTTCCTCTATGACTCCTACCGCAAAGATTTGGAAGAGGATTACCAAGATCCGGTGTGTTATGCCGGCCACAAATCCCCCACACTCAACTTGAAGGGATCTTTAGTGAATGACAGCCTGGTGATCAGTGTAGATAGGGGAGAGTAGGAAGAGGGGCAAAGAAAAAATAATAGCGTTTTTGATTTGCGAACAGCTTCCCGCGTCGCTGGATGACTGTTAGCCAGCGGCGAATCCACTCGGCCATTCTGAGTCTCAAAAAAGACTCATTCAAATGAAGCTTTTAAGCCGCTCGCCTGCACTTCTCGTACGCTATAGTCAGCAATGATTTAGCCGACCACTTCCGTGCCTTCAGCAGTGTCAGTTGTTACAATAAGGCTTTTCTTGCCTATAAATGAAACGAAGAGTTTCATCATCTCAATTTTACAACAAAATCTAACCTTCCGTACAATGGCCCTATTCTCAACCACGAGTTATGCGCTGCATTCTCTCTTTGTAGATCCTTCATCTCGGCCTTGACGCGATCCATTTTAATATGATTCGGCACCTCCATCCACACACTGTCATATTCTTATTTGACTTGTACACCCACATATTGGTGAATGGTTTATACCCATCATCATGGCGCGTCGGGATTACCCTTCCACTTGCCAAACCTGGCACAGACGGATTGGACGCAGATCACTACCACCCTATAGAACTTACCAGCTATCTGAGTAAGTTGCTAGAGAAGATGGTGTATGTAGGCTTGAACTGGTTCGTTGAAACCAATCACTTACTGCAGTGTTTCTCAACTGGTGGTCCATGGTGACTTTTTGAGTGGTCCACTGTATTTAACAAACTAGAAATGAGTTTACATAATTTAAAATTTATTGAAAATTCATTACGAACAATTTGACAAAGTTAAATAAATGGCCATCCATTTTATTATATTCCTATTTAAGAAATATTGGCAATCTTTAAGTTATAGATACTTGTGAGGGGATGCCCTAGAAGGACCAGCGTGAAAGGAATCCCCCCTCGGAATACCCCTTTCAGCCTCTTAGCTCTAAACCACGTGCTCCTTGGCGTGGGAAGTTTAGAAACTTCGAGAAGGAAGCAGTCCCGCGCTGAGTCATTCGACTCGGCTGTATTTGCTTTCGGGCGCGCCTCGCCCCTCCCCAGCGAAAACGAGATCTCACCCCATGCTTTCTAGACATATATATTCCCACATGAGTGCAGACGTACTAACCCTACCCCCATATCATGAGGCAAACTTCACTGTCAGATCCGACTCATTACTCGTATCTTGAAGTAATTTTACATAGACTGACGTTGGGAATCCTCTAGGAACCACCCTGCCCTCGGGCTATCTACCAGCCACCTGGTTATTTAACCCTGAGTCTGTCATGCCTCGAGGAGATTGAAAGTCTGCCAGTTCCTCCGTCCAAACCATTTTATATGCCCCCCCCCCCGCTCTAAAGTCCCGCAACCCCTGTTCGAGTCGTAGCTCTGCGCGAAGATCTCACCAGCAGATCTCCTCTTGTGAAGCGTTGCCCCCTGTTCAGAGAAAAGCTATCGAGCCACCTTCTTCCCAGAGAACTGTACCCCCACCCCCCTCATCTCGGACTCCTTTCAAGACTCCCGTTCCTTCGTGTCTGAGACTCCCTGCCGAAAGAATCTCGTGTTTGAGATGCATCTTTCTAGAGCAGAGAAAATCTCGTTCTTCAACAAGAAGTACTCATAACCTCCATCTACGAGTCCTCGTTAGAACTCCGCGAAGTATCTTCTCGAAGACCTGTGCCGTTGGTCTCCTCCCACCAACCCCATCAGATCACCAGCACGGTTCCAGGTAAAGCGACCTTTGTTTGGTATCTCCTGATTACACCCCGTCAATCGTTATCCACATCCACTTTTGAACTGATTTCCCACGCAATCATAATTAACATCTCTTCTTCGAGTTAACGTTAATTTTGCTCCTCCCGCTTAACTCTGTCGTATTATAACTTGTCACAATAAACTATCTATCGAGTAATTTGTTCTCCCTTTATATATATATATATATATATATATATATATATATATATATATATATATATATATATATATATATATATATATATATATATATATACATCTATATGGGGCGGGGGGTCGTTCGTTAAAGCAGAAAGTTCGTTAAAAGCAATGGAAATAACGAACCAAGTTCGTTATGGATATGTAATACGTATGTAATTACTAATAGAGTTAAGTGGACTACACAACATAGTATTGATACCAACCTTGCACTGTAGGAGACATGTGACACAGACACTCACTCAGGCTGGTTGTAACGATTGCCTCTTAAACCCGATGGAATTCGGCCATGAAATTTGGTTCGTTATATCTAGAGTTAATATATATATATATATATATATATATATATATATATATATATATATATATATATATATATATATATATATATATATATATATATATATATATATATATATATATATATATATATATATATATATATATATATATATATGGTGTCCCAAAACTCACCATACATAGAAAACACTTTAGAGCCACCCCTTTGTCTGTAATTAATCTCTACACATAAAAGTTAGGTGGCCATAGATCTATGATATCTCAGAACATATATTGTGAACATAAAAAAAAACCCTCCCCCCGCATAAAACTGTTGTCTTTCTTGTTTAAACTATTAGCAATCTATCGCGACTTTTGAAACACCCTGTATATATATATATATATATATATATATATATATATATATATATATATATATATATATATATATATATATATACCCCCTCCCTCTTTGGGATCTTTTCTTCAGGGGTTGTTCCCAGAGTGGCTCTGGCCTTCTCGTGGCGAGAGCGGTTAGTCCTGCGCCCCTTAGGGCTGCCAGCAAGACTTTTAACAATGCCCCTCTTTCTTTCCTCTCCTATTACGTTCTTCCACTGCCCTTTATTTCCCCCTCTTCCTTCACCTATCTAGTGGCCCTTATAGATACCCGACCTCTGCTCGCCTTATGGTTTGATTCCGAATTGTTCTTTCATGAAGGTGAAAGAGGCTGGACATCTCCACCACCTTCGTCTACCGAATGCCCAAGGAGAAACCCATCGTTGGCCCCTTTTCTCCGCGCGTAGGAGAACTCGGGCAGCCCCTTAGGGTTATAAAGATGGTGTGGTGGATCCGTATCCATTCTCCAAGAGGACATACTGCTCGTAACTGATTGTATAGCTGCAGTTGTGCCGGGCCCTTGTAGGCCTCCATGGCGGGGAGCCCCGAGGGAGAATGCGAAGTTTTTTTCTTTTTGCAATGGCTAGCCATAAACCAAAATCCTTCCCTTCTCGTAAGGGTTCTCGTGCCAAACGTTCCTTAGCTCCCCTTTCAGTCTTCCCTCGCTCGTTGGATCCCTATTCCAACGAAGTAGACCCAGATCTTGATTATCCTCGCTTTCTTGTCATGAATTCATCATCCGAAATCCCACTTGCAAAAGTCGATGCGTTTGACGTCAATGAATCTTTTGAGTCCCGCTTTGGTGAACCCCGCCGGATGTGGTCAAGAGGAAGTGGTGATGTCGTAGTCGAGGTGTCATCCCACTCTCAACACAACCTTGTGCGAAATCTATCTTCGAAAGCTGAAATTCCAATAACTGTCTCGCCCCATCTGCGTCTGAATTTTGTTAAAGGTGTCGTCCGTTCAAACGAACTAAAAGACTACGTTTCCACCCGCCTTCAGAGTAAGTTCAGTACCCAACGTGTCACACACGTATTCAGGGTAACTAAAACATTAGGCTCTCCTAGAGTCCAAACTGCCACACTAATTTTAACATTCCAACGGCAAGACGAACTGTCGCAGTATATTAAAGCTGGGTATCTTCGTGTCCCGGTAAGTCCCTACATCGAACTACCCAGACGCTGCTTCAATTGCAATCAATTTGGACATGTTGGCCGTGCCTGTCGGCACCCCCGCTCCTGCGTGAATTGTAGCTCTCTGACTACCATGGGCCAGAATGGACCAAAACACCTCGCTGTGCCAACTGGGGAGGTACCCACAGTGCTGCGTCAAAACTCTGCTCTATATTTTTATATGAAAAGGAGTGCTCGCTTTGCGTGGCTTCCTACGTCTAGATATAAGAGAGGCCCGCCAGCGTGCTCGAGCACAAACCTTACCACTCGGCCTGCTCTTATCTGACGTTTTACGTGACGCTGAACGAAACAGACCATTACGCTCGAGTTCCAACCAGCCTGAAGCACTTCATCCTACATCTACAGCGTCGGAAACATTCAGGATATGCAGTCGAAGCATCGCTCCCATACCTAGATAGCCAATGTAACCCCTCCACGCCCTCTCTCCAGCAGCTCTAGCTGGGAGAGACGCTCAGGGTGAGACACTTGAAGACATCAGACGCTATTTGAAAGAATCCTCAACATCGACCAGTGAAGGTTCATCCACCCGGCCCCGAGACCCAAAGCCGTGTGGTAAGAGGAAGGATTCCTCACCTGGGTCATCGACCACCAATAAACGGGCAGCCTCTTGAGCTGACTCGGCCGAACTCCGGGAATCTTCAATGGACTATTCCCCTATGGCTGAACATTCTCTGCCCTTAAGTCCGTCTCGCCCTTCACAGGACTTAGGCCCCATCCTGATCCAAACGATGACAGATATACATCCAGCTCAACACACCTCGCTCAGATCGCCTGTTCGTTCCACTCACCATTCTACCCATGATCCGATGGAAGCAGTTGATACTCTAACATCACCAATCGCGGCGGTTGGACCAACTCCTCAGACCACGAAAATACCCTCGACCCATGAATCCGGATCTCCTGGCCGAAAATCCCCTTCTCGATCTTCCTTTTCCGCCAGGTTGTTAGCCCGAATTACAATTAAGCGCCTCGGTCGGTTCTCCCAAACCCTCGAAAAAAGCCCCAATTACTGCTCCCTCTAGGATCTCTCCCCCTGCAAAAGCAGGCTCCTCAAAATCAACTCTCCGTCTCCCAAGCTCTTTGGGACTAACCTCGAATATAATAGCTACCACAAAAGAGAAAAAGATATCCACAGTGGTATCTAACCATCCCGCATAATATCTTCCATTTTACAATGGAATTGTCAAGGAGTTCTTCCAAAGTGAGAAGAACTCAAAATTCTTTTGACGACTATCCACCCGGCTGTTATTTGTCTTCAGGAGAATAAACTAGGCATACAGCCCTTTCTGCCGGTACCCAGCTGTCTTAATTTCAACTCTATTGCTCCTGCTGGAAGCTCCTCTCATGGGAGGGAGGGGAGTGTCAATCATGGTATCTTCATCCCACCATGTTTCTCCCATCCCCCTACATACTACCCAATAAGCTCTAATCGTGAGGGATTTTCTTACTAAGCTTTTTACCGTTTGCTCTATTTACCTACCCCCTTGTTTATCATTGTCAAGATCCGACCTTTTAGAACTTATGGACCAGTTGCCCTCCCCATTTTTATTACTAGGAGATTATAACGCCCGTCACCCATACTGGGGTGACATCACTCGAAATGCCAAAGGCAGTGTTTTAGAGTCTCTTTTATTATCCGACTTTCTTTGTTTCTTAAATACTGGCGATTTTACCTCTTATGTCCAGACAGACTCTTTTAGCTGTGTTGACCTGTCTGTTTGTTCCCCTGATTGCCTGACGGAATTTCGATGGTCAAATCTTGACGATCTCCATGGGAGTGAACACTTCCCTATTGTCCTGTCGGCCATTCAAGTTATCCCTCATACAACCATGCCCCTTAAGTGGGATTTAGGTCATGCAGATTGGGATTTTTCCAAGAGGTGTCCTTTACAAATGCATCCTTGGGGACCTTCAATGGAGTGGACGCGGCAGTAGAATACTTTACATCGACTATCTACAATGCAGCAACACAGACCATCCCATCGAGGCGACCTGTCACGGGTCGCTCAACCGTGCCCTGGTGGACCTCGGCGTGTGCAACAGCTATCAAAAACTACAAGTCAGCCCATGCCCGATTCCGAAAGAACCCAACTTTGTGAAACAAGGTCGACCATTTCATTTTTTCCTTCGGGACACTGCATTCATTTGCTACCCTCCCATGATACTTTGTCAGTTTTTCATTTCATTAAAAAAAATATATATATATATATATAATATTGAGGATAAATCCCAGAGCCACGAGAAACGGATGTAGCATCTTTTAATTTTTCACTACGTTTCGAAAACTACAAGTTTTCATCTTCAGGCTAGAATAAGTTTACAAAGTTAATATGTATGAAGAAAACTTGAAAAGGCCAACAAGACATTATTTTAAAGGTGACCAATTACAAAATATCTGTAGAAAGTACTACAAGTTAAATTAAATATGACTTGGCAACAGTTAAATTTGCTTTAAGACTGACTCAAAAATTAGTTCATAAATTTAAGGATTATTGCAGAAATTAATTACAAACTATAAGAGAAATTGACCTAGCATTATTTAAAGATAATAAATGTAAATTTTTTTTTAATTTTGGTAAAGACTGTAAGAGTTAAAAACATTTAATATAAAAACGGAAAATTTGGGTACTTACTAAAGCGGATCCATCCTAGAGAGTGAATGGTAGGTTTAACAAGGGGCTAGTATATATAGGTTACATTGAAGCTTGGTTTATTAAAAGGCAAACCAACTAACAAACTGTAGTTAAAATTAGTTAATTAATAACGATATTGCACTTAAATCTTCATTGAGTGTAGGTTGTAGTGTTTTATATATAGAGAATCGAGGGTTCTTAGGCAATGTTTGTTGTTGTTAAAGGCTAATACTTTAAAATTCTCAATAGAAATGTTAGTTTTACAGCTTATGCTGTGTTCCCTAATAGATGACTGTTCCTGTACCTGTACCGATTGTCCGGAGTAGCAGTGCTTATTTTGTAATGGCGTGTTGTCGTTGACGGTTTGATCCTGTGACATATTTAATGGACCTGTTAATTTACTGTATTTATTTGATACGTTCACATTCTATTTAATATAATAATTTTGTGCACTGTATTTATTTAATACATTTGAATGATTCATTGTATTATTATACTCTCGCAGATATCTAAACACCTTCCTGTGGACCTCTTTATTTCTTATTTTGGGGCCAAGAGAAATTAGTTCCTCGTTTTGCCTTTACAAGTGGCGACCTTACTAGGATTGTTGTTGGTATCTGCTTGGGCGTGTAAGTCTCCTAGAGCGCGCATTCACTGTATGTGGCCCAGAAGTAAATTCCTAGTTTGGTTAGGATTATTAGCCTTTTGTGCTTTTAAAGCTTGTTGATAACTCTGTTTACACGGCTGTGCTATTGCCCTGTGTTTTCTGTGTACTAATTACATTTGACACTTTGCAGGGTGTGTCATTTATTGCTTTTGAGGTTTGTTGGTTGCCTCTGTTTACGCCGCTGTGCTTTTGCCCGTCTTTTGTTGCGTACTAATTACGTTTGCCACTTTACATTGTGTGTCATTTATTTAACTTGTTTCATTTACTTATTTTGCAAAGTTAACTTTCTAGGTATTTATTCATTTATCTTTGCTCGTGTTCTTTATTTAGCTCTGGTTGTATATTTCCTTTGCTTGGCGAGTTAAATTTACATTTATTTTCACATATAAGGTATATTGGGTTATGGTCATTATTTTATTTTTTCGGCATTGTTGATCTGTGTATTTCATTTCTTTGTGTATTTTGTCTTATTCTGTTAAGATGTCATCTATTAAAGAACTCAAGGAACAAGCTGTGGACTTGGGCCTAACAGGGAACGAGATTGCCTACTATGTTCTGCGACAGCAATCGTTCGAACATGAGGAGTGTGAGAATGAACGCCAAAGCAAGCTCCAGCTTGCTGAACTTCAAGCTCAAGCTAAGAAGGAGGAAGACAGAAGTGTTCAATTCGCTAAGATTGAAGCAGAGAAGGAGATTGAGTTGGCGCGTATCTCTGAACCTCAGCAGTCTACTTCTCTTTAGTTTAATGATCCGGTGAGTCATCCTAATCTTCCTCTATTGCAGGATGGGATATATATTCTCTCCTACCTCAACCGCTCCAAAAGAGTTGCCGAGTTACTCGAAGTGAACCCTGAAAGCTATGCAGTGAGGCTAGGAAGTTTACTTACCGGTAAGGCTGCTGAAGTGTACACTTCTATACCGGCTGATATCACCAAGAACTACGACTTATTGAAGAAAGCCTTGCTGACAGGATTTAACAAGACTCCTGATGGCTACCGTATGGAGTTCCGAAGCGCTAATGTTTCAACAGGGGAAACGTTCCAACAGTTTTCCTTCCATTTGACCCGATTGTTCCAGGCGTGGTTGGAAGCTTCTGGAATAGGTGACACCTTTGGGGAATTGAAGGAGTTTATCATCCTTGATCTGTTCTTGTCTTCCCTCCATCCAGATTTACCTACTTTCATCAAGGAACGGCGATCCACTGCTTTGGCGGAAGCTATTCCACTAGCTGATGATTGGACCTCGGCGCACCCTACCCTTCCCCGAACTTCCAGTTTCAGCTCTAAGAAGTTCGCTCGATCATCCAAGCCGCCTCCAAAAGTAACGACAGTAGCACCTAACTCTGCTAACAGCCAAAATAACCCCTCATCATCTATGACGTGTCGTGGCTGTGGAGAGGCTGGGCACATTCGACCTCGTTTCCCAAAGAATCCCCGCACCTTCAAGGATTGCACGTCCGTTGCGCAGCCATATAAGGTAGGATTTTGCCTGTCCGACCAAAGTGTCCCATATTTCTAAGCTTCTGGTACCATCAACGGGTCTTGGGTGTCCACCATCATTAGAGACACAGGTTGCTCATGTGTGGTTGTTTCGGAAGATGTGTTACCCGATGCTGATGTCTCCAACTGCAGAAAAGTCTTCGTTGCCGACTATTTGGGGCTGGTGAATGCATTTCCTCTTGTGTCTTGCTACCTTCGATGCCCCTATTACAAAGGCTGGAAGGACTTTATCAGAGCTCGAATCAAATTGTCCAATGCCTTAGTTGGTAATATTCCGAGAGTTAGAGTTCTTAATGTCGCTGAATATATTCCTTCCTCGACTGCTGACAAGATCACTCCTTTAACAAAATTAAGGCGAGGGTTGGGCACAACCGAAACTGGGACCTCCGAAATGGAGGACAGATCCCGTAGGGCACCACACTGCTCTCGAGAAGATACCTAAACCACTAAATCGCCACTACCACGGGCCCACATACGGCGGGACTCAAACTCCTCATTCAAATCAAACACGTCGAATTTAGAAAGCGGGGACCCGGAATTAGAATTCAGCACCAGGAAACGAGGATAATCTAAATCAAGATATATCTCTTCCCTGCAGACTTCTGGGAGAGAATATTTTATTATTATTATCCATATGGAGTCGAGTATAAGAAGGGGTGCGAACTCGCGCAGAGCAGTCATTGTCTACCGTCGAGACACCTACTTGGAGCGCCGACCCAACCAGGAGGGTAAGCCCATCGACCCCTGACCCAACCATCGTTTAAAAATGGCCGGCCAGCCTCTGAAATTTACCGGTTGGTGAAGCAAAGACCCCCCTCCCCTCCCCAAGAGCGCCAGGCAGGCTCAGGCACCCACCTACCAAGACAGACAGGACCTGAGTAAAAAAAAATGTTAGATTGTGTTCTGTTTAGGATTTTATCAAGTTTATCTATAAATTTTATTTTTATATGTTTAGTTCCTTTTACAGAATATTAAAAAGATGCTAATTTTTTTTTGATGCAGCACCGCCACTAATTTAGCTACGAGCCGCCACTGAGCGAGTAAAAGGCAAAGTCCATAAAGTAGTAGTGAGACTCGAAATTAGGGTCTTGCAGAGCAGGGGCGTCTACAAGTTCTCCGCCCCATTGAAAGACCCTTCCACTGTTGTTGGGGCACCTTCGGGTGCCTCCAAATAACCACTCGCCACCAAGTTTGGGCGAGGTTTCACTGCTACAAACAATCTGATATTTAGAAATTTTGACAACGCACACACAAAGTATTAAATAATATGGGCGCAGAAGTTTTAGATTACTAAATGCTGTAATATTTTTTCGCACCTGTGTAATATAATTGCACAAGTAATATTTTGATTGCGGAGTGTGTGTATCACCCTTTATAAAGTCACAAGAAAAATATTCCAACCCACTTGTGCAAAGCAAGAATTCTCCCACGACACCATCTTTAAATGTCATGAGACAGAGTAAGACTAACTCACTAAGTTCACCATTTGTTTGCGATTATTTGCCTTTTATGACTCCAACTAATGTTATTTCCTTATGAAAACCGTGTGTCAAAGTAGTTGTTTTAACGTTAGCGATTTAATACTTGAGTCAGATGTACGGAAGTGAATCTACAATTTACGAAATCTGGGGAGAAGCTCGATGGACTGGCTTAGCTTTATAGAGGTGATCGATAAATATTTTTTTTCGAGAAGCAGTGCCGAGAAAATCGGCAGCCCAAGGAAAATGACGCAAATAGACGAGGCCAGATTCGGGAAGCGAAAGTACAAACGAGGGTGTGCTATCGAAGGTTGTGGGTTTTGGTAGGTTCGAACGCGAATCAAAAAGACGTTTTATGGTGCCGAAGTTTTCCTTACCGCTGCGGACCTCTATTACAGTGTTGTTTGGGAGATAAAAATGAACTAATATTAACATAAAAACGAAACGCAAGAGCGTAGCTGAAGCAATCTCGCGGCATTTCAAGATAACGTAGAGTAATCATTTTACGTTTGAAAATCGGTTTGAAATATTATTGTCTTTTTGTGTAAAGGCAGAGAGCCTCTCTCGGCAAATAAGATATTATTCTTAGGACACTATTGCAACAATGCGAATTATTACTGATTTTACTAACCGAAAACGCGTGCACTGGTGTTATTCAAATTTACCATGAAGAGTTAAAATGTGACCAAAGATGAAAAAGAAGGGAGTATTAGTCGGCGAAATCCCACGTCCAGTTTCTCCAGCATATCCTAACGCCCAGGACCCCGCTTTGGGCCTATTCTATTGGCAACCTGCAGGCATTAAATGCGGTTGTTTACCGAAGTGTTCCAAAGCTTCTCTTCTCACACGGAATAAGGTAGGTGGTGAGGTCCGTCCTTAAGCAGAGAGGAAAGCTCAATTTCCAGAACTGGGTCAAGAAGTTACAGGGTGTACACCCACCGACATCTTGGGGAAGGCGTAAACCTCGAATGATGTAGAGGAAAGGAAAAGGAGGTAGGGAGCAGCAAGAGGACAGAAATGACATATGAATAATCAAAGAAGTAAATAAATGATAACAAATAAAGGGAGAGAGAGGAGGTTGGCAGATAAAAGTCCAGCTCTGTCGACGCAAGGGTGAGGGCTGATCTCCCCTTCCCACGAAAAGGCAGGATTCCTTTCGCAGGGATCCCCAAAAGTCCAGCGGGGAAGGAGGGGGAAAAAAAGACATATGCATTAATCGGAGGTCAAAGCAATTTACATAAAAAATTGTGCCGTTTATATTAGATTTATACCGATAGAAGTCGAAGAAAATGCTCCGCCGGGGTAATGTTATATCTTTTTATAACATTACCCCGGCGTATACAGTTGGACATATTAATGCACATTTGTGTTCCGGGATCATGTTCTTTCCTTCTTCATAGTTCAGGAGAGTTCGAAGTAGGGCTTCTTGATTTAAGGATACTCACCTAGGCTCGACAAAGTATTGAGGGATGTTATATTAAGAAGCGAAGCTATTGATTTGAGTGGCTTTCTTGCTGGGTGCAAGGTTACATTTCTGCAGGTTTGAAGAGGACACGATTTTTGGTCCTCTAAAGATCTCGCAACAATAGTATTTTGATATTCATTTATTGCCAACTGATCATTATGATACACAGGATAGGGGACAAATGGTTGCTATGATATGGTAGCTTTTGATCCTTTATCACCCTGTTTGTTAGACAAGGTTACACGAAGCCTGTCTTTAGCTACCATGGGGACACGTTGGGTTGATTGTGAATCTCTATTGTGGGTTCTTTTATGTCGTTTAAGATTCCCCATTTGCGCTGCTTCATAGGAACAAGTACTACACTTGAAAGGCTTTTCACCAGTGTGGATTCTTTGATGTTGTTTAAGATTCCCCATTCGCGTTGTTTTATAGGGACAGGTACTGCACTTGAAAGGCCTTTCACCAGTGTGAGTTCTTTCATGTATTTCAAGATTCCCTAATCGCGTTGCTTTATAGGAGCAGAATCTACATTTGTAATGCTTCCCAATAGTTCGCCTTTTCTTCTTAAGCTTCTCTCTTCCGTCCCTCACAAATGCTTCTGAATTAGATTGCAACAAACCATCTACCACGAAGTTTGCAGGTGGACATTCAATCTGAAAATAATTTTATAATTTGTATAAACATTGCTATTATGAAGTCGGACGAACACCATTTAAACTAAATTCGACTCTTGCGACGTTCATACCTTCACCCATGTTTGGTTGAAATTCAAACACCCACCATTCCTCCGCAAGCTAACAATTAGCTGTGGGAGGACCAGGATTTATTCAGGATTTTTTTGCGAATATAGTTGGCCGCCAAAGACGGCATAACTGCCTAAAACTTCAAATACAAGTGTATTGTTAAGCTACTTTAAAAAGTAATTAAAAAAGAAAAGCAATAAACCAACAAAGGACATGTTGATGTACTAGGGGGATTTTTTTTTTTTTAAATTTTATGGAGCCCATCTGGCAACTACCCACTTGGGCATAAGTCGCCGAAAAACACGACAGCCTAGAACAAGGCTACTTTAAAGTAAAAATATGAAAACTTAACAATGATATAAATTGGAAAAACTTAACAATCGAAGCAATCTCCGGCAGCGGGGGGAGGTCCCCCTCACCCAGGTGCAGGGGGTGAGGGGCCCAAGCGCTGAACGTCACGGAACGGAGAATGTCCATGGCGCGGGTACAAGAGACCATAAGGCTGCGAATATGAGCCTCCCAGGTGAGGCGTCGGTCGAATACAAGACCAAGGAAACGGTGCGACTCAACCACATCCAGGCGCACCCCTTTAAGAAACAAATCTGGGTCGGGGTGAAGCCGTGGATGGCGGCAGAAGTGCACCACCTTAGTCTTGGCGAAAGAAAACCGAAACCTGTGCGCTTCGGCATAGCGAGAGACGCGGTTCAATGCCTGTTGGAGTCGACGCTCCAGAGTTGGCATCTGGGCCGCGCCAAAAGAGATCGAAAGGTCGTCCACGTAGAGCGTAGCGAAAACATCTTCCGGCAGCACCGAGGTGATGCCGTTGATGCTCAGGGCAAAGAGAGTGACACTGAGGACACTTCCCTGCGGGACACCCTCTTCCTGCTCCTTTGGGCCGGAGAGGGCTCCCCCCACCCGTACGCGGAATCGACGATCTCGCAAAAATTCAGATATAAAAATTGGGAAGCGTCCCCTCGCCCCCATCGTGTGGAGAGTCTCCATGATACCGTATCGCCATGCGCTATCATAGGCCTTCTCCAGATCGAAAAAGACCGTGGCGTAGTGATGTCTACGAAGGAAAGCCTCGCAGACGGCATTTTCCAGTCGGAGCAGAGCATCCGACGTGGAGTGGAACTTGCGGAAGACAGATGGCCTCCGCTGTCAGGAAAAAGGCTAATCTAACAATTACCAATTTCTCCATCAACTTGCACACGCAAGAGGTTAGAGAGATTGGGCGGAAACCGGTCGGAGTAGAGTGATCTCTCCCCGGTTTGCGAAAGGCAAGCACAGTAGCGATTCGCTAGGAGTCTGGGAGAAGACCTTCCACCCAGATCCTGTTGAACAAATCTAACAGAAAGGCCATGCCTCGCTCACCTAGGTGTCGAAGCATGGCGTACGGGACATCGTTCGGACAATGGGCGGTGTCCGCGCACGAAGCGAGAGTGGAACGCAACTCGCTTACAGTAAATTTGTCGTTAAAGGGTTCTCTGCCTCTGGAGGTAAAGTCCAGCCGGCGGCCTTCCGCGACATCACGACGTGCATTGAATGCTGGCGGAGCAGCATCACGGCTAGAGAATGCAGAAAAAGCGGTCGCCAAGGATTCCGCCACGGACGCGGGGTCCGAGATTGCCGTCCCATTCTCCTGGAGAACGGGAGGGGGGTCCTGCGAGAACTTGCCCCGAATCCTTTTGACTCGCTTCCACACCTCAGCTAAAGGGGTCTTCCCGTTAAGTGAAGACACGTATGCCCGCCAAGAAGAGCGGCGGGCGTGCTTCGAAATATACCGGAACCTAGCCCTAGCCCGACGAAATTCAGCGACAGTGAAATCGTTCGGGCGGCGCTTATAGCGCATGTAGGCATAACGCTTCTGTTTGAGGGCCGTCTCACACTCGGCCGACCACCATGGGAGTGGTTGGCGTGCAAAACGGCCAGACGTCCTAGGAATAGTAGTCAGGCCCACGGCGATGAGGTTGCCGGAGAAGAACTCAACAGCCTCATCTACCGACCTAAACTCCTCGACTGAGATAGAGAATTCAGTCATTTCCTGAAATGCAGGCCACCGCGCCCGCGCCAAGCACCAGCGAGGTGGTCTCTCAGGCGGCAGTTGCCCTGAAAATGATATTTGAATGGGAAAGTGATCACTACCATGGAGGTCATCGACCACCCCCCAATCAAAATCAGGCTGTGCATCCGAAGAGCACAAAGATAGGTCAAGGCAAGAAAATGAAGCGGTTCTCGGACAGTGCTGCGTAAACTCATCCACGTTTAGGACACCCATCTCAAGCTCTTCGATCAGATCGGCAAGGACTTGTCCCCTGGGATTTATGGAGTAATCTCCCCAGAGAGGATGCCTGCCGTTCAGATCTCCAAGCAAGAGATAGGGCCTCGGCAACCGTGCCACGACGCGGCGGAAGTCCCCCGCGTCGAAGTCAGCTGACGGTGGAATGTATGCAGAAATGATAGTATACCTCCTATCCAGGTGCAGCTGCACAGCCACTGCCTGAAAGGAGGTATCTAAAGAGAAAGGAAGAACGGAGACATCATGCCGGGTGTAAACCGCGCATCCCCCAGCCCGGCCATCCTGCGGTGGTGGGGTCGCAAGACCCTCATACCCCGGGAGGGCAGGCAGGGGGCACGCGCCTAGCATGGTCTCCTGCAAAAAAATAGCTAACGGGGAACGGGACGAGGCGAGCCTCCGCAGCTCCTCCCAGTTGGCCTGGAGTCCACGGCAATTCCATTGAAGGAATATGCCCTCCAGGCCTAGCTCGGAGGAGACGCGGGGGCAGAACCCCGGGCGCTGTTGGCCGGACAAAGCGCTGGAGGCGCTGTCGCCTTCGAGGACTTATTGGGGGAGGTTGGGCTCGCCATGCGAGTCTTTTCCTCCCTCCGCCTCGAAACCTTAGGCGGGCGCTGCGGCTTCGGAGGCGGGGGGGGGGCCTCTTTTCGAGGAACCACCGTCTCCGAGCCACTCGCTCCACCTCGGGGCGTGGGCGAAGGAGCCGAAGCTCCTTTGTTGCTGTCCTCCTTTCGGGGGACAGCTTTAGGAACCCCTGAAGATGGCCTAGCGACCATCTTCAGGGGTGTTGCCTCCTGTGAGTCTAACGACTCGGTGGAGGTGCGTGGCCGTTTCGCCTTGCGGGAAACGGTCACACTGGGGGAAGAGGGGGGAGCCCTGGTTTTAGCCGGGGCTGGGTATGAACCCTTTTTGCCGCCAGCTTTACCAGGGGAGCGCCCGGGTTGGGTAGAGCCCGCAGAAGGGCTCCGAATGAACGCGGAAACAACCGTGCTCGTTGGCCTGGATGGGCCAGGAGCAGAGGGTGCCTTTCGAACTACTGAGGCATATGACGTCCCAGGCAGAGCTGGGCGCGCCAGGACCAAGTCCTTAGCCTCGCGGAATGAGAGTCTATCCTGGGCCTGAACGGCCAGGATTTCTTTCTCGAGGAGATATGCACCACATTGCTTCGAAGAAGCAGGGTGCGGCTCTCCGCAATTGACACACTTGGCCACACACTATTTGGACTTATCGTGTGCGACCTTGGAGCAATTTACACAGACTTCGGGTGACCCCGACTTTGCACGTCTACATGAGCGATTCGTATGGCCGAAGCGGTGACAGTAATAGCACCGCCGCGGCAGTGGCACGAATGCCTTCACGCGGTAGCGATACCAACCGGCACGCACCTACTCAGGGAGCTTGTCACAGTCGAACGTGACGAAGAGTGTAGGGGTGGGTCTCGAAGCCCCTCCCTGTTTTCTCATCACACGTTCGACCTTGACCGCCCCATGGTCGGCCAGCTCTAGGGTGATGTGCTCAATGGAGTAGTCAACGAGTTCCCTCGCATAAACTACTCCTTTCACAAAGTTCATGGTAGAGTGCGGCGTCACACTCACCGGGGTGCCATGAAGTGTTCGAAGAGCACTTATCTTGGCCACCTCGGCGGGATTCGCCGCATTCGCCAGAAGGCTGCCGTCCGAGAAACGGGTCACCTTCGGCTCTCTACCAATTGCACTAGCTAATCCTCTCCTCTGATGGATCATGTTGCCCTTTGCCAACATGGTGCCATCAGTGAAGCGAATAACGAGGAAGCGTTTGAAGCCAGCGGGCTCGAAAACGCCAGGTAACCTCTGAATGAGGGGCCCCGATGTCATCGAGGCTCCGCCCTGTGCATTCTTGGTTTTAGTCTTGGTCAGGGGCTCCGCACACGAGGGGGTAGAGGGGCCGGATGTGCCGATCTTGGCTTGGTCGCCTACCAAAGTGGTAGCAGACCCATCCGTCCCCGCAGCCCCCGCGGATGGAGAGGAGCCCCGAGTCTTTTTCGTCTTTTTCTTTTTTGGAGAGGAGGGCGGGGATGAACCCGCTTCTCACCTCCGCCGGCAGAAGCCCCCAGGCCAGATGGACCGGCCTCAGCCAGGTCCCTCTCCGAAATGGAGAAGGTCCTGGTTGTCGTAGGGGCACCTGTCGGAGGAGATCCCTCCTCTCCTTTTACTGCCTCGGAGCCCTCAGCCATTTGAGGAGGACCTTGCATAGGGGCGGATTCGGGTTCGGTGCTTGGCGCCGAGCCCGAATTCCTTCCCATGGAAGGCCCTACCGTCTGAGGCTGGGTCTCCTCAAGGACCATGTCTATCACAGGAGGGGCCTTCAGTTGGCCATCCCCTCCCAGGACATCGCAGGTCCCCTTGGCAGTGTCGCCAGTCTTGTGTTGGGAGGCACAGGCCTTGACCCCGGCAAGGTTTAAAATTCTTGCCAGCAGGTCTTTGAGGGAAGCGACCGAAGGGGCCTGGCTTCCCTCTCCCCCCTAAGGGGGTTTGCCCTACCGAGCCGCTTCGATGGGGAGCGGCTGGCTAAGGGCTGCCTGCTGGCTTTCTTGGCAGTCCCCTTGGAAAGAAAAGAGAGGACTGCCGCTGGGAAAAGGGAGGTGCCCGAAAGCACCTCCAGAGAAGGGGGTGAGGGGGAGTCCCCTGCATCCGTAGGCGAAGGAGAGGAGTAAGCCTCCTCTCCGGTTAGAAAAATATGGAGGGTCCCCTGTGCAAGCACAGGGGGGAGGACCTCCATTTTTTTGCTGGAGCTGCCCGAGGGCGGCTCCGTTGATGTTTCAGGGAAAGTTGGGGGTTGAATATTTTTTTTTGGTCTTCATCAATGGGCATGGTGACCCTTTTTTTTAACACGGGATGCAATAGCGCACACCTCTTGCAGTAGCCCGCACTGCGAGAGGTGCTTACAAGCCCGGCAGAGCCAGGCGCCGCCATTTGGGACCACCTCTCCCGCCTGGTGGCCTGGCAGTCCATCGGCATGGTGGCTCCACCTTGATCACGGCGTAAAATATATAGATTGTGAAGAGGAGAGGAAAAGGGATGTGAGGAAGGTATGGGTGGGGATGAAGCAGGTTGTTAAAAACCAGCCACCCCAGACCGGATCTCAGGGGTTAGGGAACATTGTCCCCCACCCCCCCAGCCCCGATGCGGGACGGTTGGCTGAAAGGAAGGTCAGCATCTACCCTGTGAAATTAGAGGCTGACCAGAGAAAGTTGTGGGAGAGGTTGTGTGAAAAGAGAGGAAACAAGTGTTTTGAAGGAAGGAAGAGAGGCTAAGCTGTGGCTGGATGGAGCGCTGGATCCCGTCAGCACGGCGGCCCGGATGGCAAATCGCCGCGCCCCTTACGGGGTGTACTAGGGGGAGGATTGTAACCCTCATAAGCTTTAGAGCATGCACGCGCGCATTTAAACAATGGTTTGAGGCCCGCCTCTGAACACGCTATCACACGTCTGGTGAATATGAGCATTATCTCGGGACGAGGGGAAAGCGGAAGCGACCTCGCCCGTAGAGTCAATGGACAGGTACTGAGCACAGAGGTCCACGGAATAGAATATTCAACCAAAAGGTCGCACTGTCTGGGGGACCAAGCAATCTTTAAAGAAAAGTTCAGGCGAACCGAACCTTCCATCAAATGGAAGTGGCTTTTTTTTTAATTTAAGTGGGTTGCACCTGCCAACTCAAAAACAGATGTTATCGAAATTCCCCCTATATTATTTATCTTGCCTACAAATGCGATAAAATAACAGCAAAAATAAAACTAAGACCATAGATAAAAGAAAGCATGCTCAGGAGTTATTTGGGGGAAGGAGGGGTGTTAAGTGCTCATAAGGCGACTGCCTACAAGGGCATAACTTGCTGTAATTATTTTAAAACATAATAGTAGGCTACATTAAAAGAGAAATAATTCAAAAGACCAAACAAAAACGAAAAACAATATAACCAGACCAACCTAAGCAAAATAAACAACACCAAAAACAAGTAAGAACGTTCCGGCATCGGTAGTAGACCTGCCACCCCCCCACCCCTCCTGGCGTAGGAACATGCGCCGAACAACAGACAGAATCAAATAAAATGGAGGCGGCCACCCTCCTGCGAAAAAAAAGGTCTTATAATCCAAGATTCTGTATTAAGAAGCGGCCTAGAACAATGGACAGGCAGTACCGACCCTTCAGGTCCCTGTAATGGGACAGATAAAGTGCGCGGCGAAGATCACCCAATTGGGACATTCAACAATAGTGTGGCGAACAGTCTTAGGAAGAACACAGACTTTGCAGTGAAGTAGAGGGAGGCGTCCGAAAAAGGACGGTGCATAAGGGAGTGTGTCCAATTCAAAGACGCCAGAATGAAACATGAGCTGTCACGGCATTAGGGGGGGTAGGCCATGAGAACAGTCGCAGCTTTAAGTTCCCCATCTTCGTTGTCATGCTGCCCTGATGCTTGACATGTAGTCGGCGTGAGGAGGAGCCAGACGCTGGTTATCGCACACTCTTTAGGCCCTCATTTTTCGCAATTCACGTATGTCCAGGATTCTAGCACAAAATAATCTTGACATCCACCCGGCTCGCCAAAACCGTGGCATCACGGATACCGCAAACCTAAGGGTCTGGAGATTTCAATCCCCAAAATGCACTCAGAGCGCTTTCTGAATCACTAAAGATCACAATCCTGTCTACGAAACTGGCACAACTCGTTATCTCCCGTACCGAGCGGTGTATTGCAACCAGCAGGGCCGTGAAGACAGACGCAGCGCCTTTAGAATCCCGCAACTAGAGGGATACACCGCGTGGAAACTGACCCCCTTCTGTGATTTGCAGCCATCCGTATAAACTGGCATGGATCTAGCCTAAAACGAATCATGCTAAAAAAGGCTGAATGCAATACTCTCAGCACTGTATAAGCCTTTGGAGCAAAGGCGTGGCGAAAAATATTCACAAGTGGTCCCTGCAGCACCAGCGGCCTGAGAACTACACCGATCTCTTGAAGGAGTTTCCTAGCCCCAAATCCAAAGGCCTTAGGGTATGACTGGAGTTTCTCAGCGGCATAGGCACCGTCGAGATCTACCACGGATGCAGTGAGAGCAGTTTATGACTGGTGGAGGGGCCGGGCTCGCTTGTACATGCGCATAATGCACTGTGCGCGGCGGAGAGAGAGTAGCATTTGCCCAGCATCGCCAAGTAGGCTCTTAATGGGGGGAACGTGCGAAACGCAACGGTAACCTCGGTAGATAAAAGAGCAAATTAGGAGACGGGGAGGGTATGCAATAAAGAATAGAAATAGGCGGGTACACTAACACGTAGGTCGGGTGATCTCCTATTATCATCAAACCCTGATGTATGCTGATCTCAGAATAAAATGCAGTACATCAGGGCACCATAGTTACCGGACCAAGCTGTTCTGCGAGAACAGTCGTCCTGATAAAAAGTGCAGGTAGAAAAGTTGAGTAGATATTAGTAATAATAATAAATAGTCATAATAATACTTAATTATAATAATAATAAATAATAATGATAATACTACTACTAATAATAAAGTAACAGGCTACACAGGGTACCCCGGAGTGGGGAAGCTGGTCAAACAATCGATGACCAGTTCTTGAAGAAGGGAATAAAAGGTAAGAACAATATACCATAATTCTTAAGCTACTCATTTAGAAACTTAATTAACCATTCTTCATCCAAAATCTTTGGCAGGTTCCATTCCTCCATTTTTTCTTATATTTCCGCTTTACATTCATATGAATATGAGTGCACATGCAAATATTGGATGATAAACATTTGAGTTTTAATAAATAGAAATGGGCTTCTGCATGGGAAGGTTTGTAGGATAATCAATATTACTAAGTATCAAGGTTTACACAAGTCATCAAAGCCTAGAATCCTCAATTTTTGTTCAATATACTACTACTAGTGCTTTACACAATGCCGGGAAAGAGGCTAAATTCAAACTTATTTTATTATTATTCTCTTAAGTTGAAAATACTTAACCTTATACAATTTACTATTTTTATATTTTCATAATTGGGCTTGGCAGTAGTCATAAATTTTAACCAAATTTTCAGATGTTTTGAACACATCTAAATTTATTAATAAACATTTTGGTACAAGACAATAAAGGGATAAAATTACCTTTGGGTGAAGGCAGTTTTGTGCCACTGTTTGAGTAGTGACATTTCCTCTGTTTTCCTCTGGGAAATCGAATCTCTCTTCATTTTCATCAGAGACAGAATTTTGATCTTCAAATTTTTCTTCCTTAATCTCTTCTTTCATTAAAATCTCTACAAATTTTTCCTAAATAGAAATATATTTCAATCTAAGAACCTGATGAATAATTAATAGTTACTAACATTTTTTTTAAGGAGCCCATTTGGCGACTGCCTACAAGGGCATAATTTGCCATAATCATGCTACAGTCTAATACTAGGCTAGATTAACAAATAAAAAACATGCAAAAGTCAAACAACAAACAATCTGAGAGACAATGCAGTCGTCGCAATAAGGCGTGGGCGATCGCTACATCAAATGGTGGTGACCTCCGCGAGTGTATCTAATTGGGAGATGACATAGTGACCTAAAGCCGTCATAGCATTAGAGGGTAGGTCCATGGGAAAAGGTGCGGCAATGTCAGGCAACCTTCAGTTCCCTGGGCTATCTCCCAGTTTCTTTGCCAAGCAGCCCAGAGAGCTGCACTGTAATTTGTGTATGGAAGAGCCAAGCGCTGGTCTGGTTGGCCAGTCCTCGCAGAGTCTTTGACTCCTTCATTCCTGCAATTCACACATGTCCAGAAACCCAGCATGCCGTGACCATGGCATGATGGATACCACGAACCACGGGGTATGGGAATTCATGTGCCCCAAGACCACTCAGGGTGCTTTGTGAGTCACTACCCCGTAAGGGGTGTGGCGATTTGCCATCCTGGCAGCCGTGCTGACGGGATCCAGCGCTCCGTCCGGCCCCAGCTTAGCCTCTCTTCCTTCCTTCAGATAGCCTGTATTTCTCCCCTACTTCGTCGCTATTCATACAACATCTCCCACAACTTTCTGGGGTCAGCCTCTAATTTCACAGGGTAGATGCTGACCTTCTTCTCAAGCCAACCGTCCCGGATCGGGGCTGAGTGCGGAGGGCACAATGGTCCCTAACCCCTGAGCTCCGGTTCGGGATGTTTTTTTTTAACAATCTGATTCATCCCCACCTATACCTTCCTCACATCCCTTTTCCTCTCCTCTTCACAATCTATCTTTTTACGCGTCTAAGGTGGAGCTGCCATGCCGATGGACTGCCAGGCCACCAGGCAGGAGGGGTGGTCCCAAATGGCGGCGCCTGGCTCTGCCAGGCCTGTAAGCACCTCTTGCAGTGCGGGCAACTGCAAGAGGTGATGAGCGATTGCATCCCATGAATCAAATAGGGTCCACATGCCCAATGATGAGAAACACAAAAATCTTCCCTTAATTCTCCCTGTGTCACCAACGGAGCCGCCCACAGGCAGCTCCAGCGAAAAAATGGAGGTCCCCCCCCCTGTGCTTGCGCAGAGGACCCTCCATATCTCTTTAACCGGAGAAGAGGCTTACTCCTCTCTTTCGCTTACGGGTGTAGGGGATTCCCCCTCACCCCCTTCTCTGGAGGTGCTTTCGGGCACCTCCCTTTTTCCAGCGGCAGTCTCCTCTGTTCTTTCCAAGGGGACTGCCAAGAAAGCCAGCAGGCAGCCCTTAGCCAGCCGCTCCACATCGAAGCGGCTCGGTAGGGCAAACCCCCTTAGGGAAGAGAAGGAAGCCAGGCCCCTTCGGTCGCTTCCCTCAAAAGACCTGCTGGCAAGAATATTGAACCTTGCCGGAGCCAGGGCCTGTGCTTCCCCACACAAGACTAGAGACGATACTGCCAATGGGACCTGCGATGTCTTGGGGGGGAAAGGGCCAACTGGAGGCCCCCCCCTGAGATAGACATGATCCTTGAGGAAACCCAGCCTCAGACAGGGGGGCCTTCCATTCGGGGGGGGGGGGGAATCCGGGCTCGGTTCCAAGCACCGAACCCGAATCCGCCCCTATGCAAGGTCCTCCTCAAACGGCTAGGGTTTCCGAAGCAGTACAAGGAGGGGAGGGATCTCGTCCAACCGGTGCCCCCATGACTACCAGGACCTTCTCCATTTCGGAGGACCTGGCTGAGTCCAGTCCATCTGGTCTGGGGGCTCCTTCCGGTGGAGGTGAGAAGCAGGTTCATTCCCCGCCCTCCTCCCCAAAAAAGAAAAAGACTAAAAAGACAAAAAGGACTCGGGGCTCCTCTCCATCCGCGGGGGCTACGGGGACGGATGGGTCTGCTACCACTTTCGCAAGCGAGCAAGCCAAAATCGGCACATCCGGCCCCTCTGCCCCCCTGGTTGCGGAGCCCCTGACTAAAACCAAAAGTGCATAGGGCGGAGCCTCGATGAGACCGGGGCCCCTCATTCAGAGGTTACCTGGCGTTTTCGAGCCCGCTGGCTTCAAACGCTTCCTCGTTATTCGATCCACTGATGGCACCATGTTGGCAAAGGGCAACATGATCCATCAGAGGAGAGGATTACCTAGTGCAATTGGTAGAGAGCCGAAGGTGACCCGTTTCTCGGACGGGAGCCTTCTGACGAATGCAGCGAATCCCACTAAGGCGGCGAAGATTAGTGCTCTTCGGACACTTCATGGCAGCCCGGTGAGTGTGAAGCCGCACTCTACCATGAACTTTGTGAAAGGAGTAGTTTATGCGAGGGAACTCGTTGACTACTCCATCGAGGACATCACCTTGGAGCTGGCTGACTATGGGGCGGTCAAGGTCAAACGTGTGATGAGAAAACAGGGAGGGGCCTCGAGACCCACCCCTACACTCTTCGTCACATTCGGCTGTGACAAACTCCCTGAGTCGGTGCGTGCTGGTTGGTACCGCTACCGCGTGAAGGCATTCGTGCCACTGCCGCGGCGGTGCTATTACTGTCACCGCTTCGGCCATACGAATCGATCTTGTAGACGTGCAAAGTCGGGGTCACCCGAAGTCTGTGTAAATTGCTCCAAGGCCGCACACGATAAGTCTAAATCATATGTGGCCAAGTGTGTCAATTGCGGAGAGCCGCACCCCGCTTATTCGAAGCAATGTGGTGCATATCTCCTCGAGAAAGAAATCCTAGCTGTTCAGGCCCAGGATCGAATCTCATTCCGCGAGGCTAAGGACTTGGTCCTGGCGCGCCCGGCTCTGCCTGGCACGTCATATCCCTCGATAGTTAGAAGGGCACCCTCTGCTCCTGGCCCATCCAGGCCACCGAGCACGGTTTTTTCCGCGCCCATTCGGAGCCCTTCTTCGGGCTCTACTCAACCGGGGCGCTCCCCTAGTAAAGCTGGCGGCAAAAGGGGTTCACACCCAGCCCCGGCTAAAACCAGGGCTCCCCCCTCTCCCCCCAGCGTGACCGCTTCCCGTAAGGCGAAACGGCCACGCGCCTCCACCGAGTCGTTAGACTCACAGGAGGCAACACCCCTGAAGATGGTCGCTAGGACATCTTCCGGGGCTCCTAAAGCTGTCCCCCAAAAGGAGGACAGCAACAAAGGAGCTTCGGCTCCTTCGCCCACGCCTAGTGGTGGAGCGAGTGGCTCGGAGACGGTGGTTCCTCGAAAAGACGGCCCTCCTTCTCCGAAGCCGCTACGCCCGCCTAAGGTTTCGAGGCGGAGGGAGGAAAAAACTCGCATGGCGACCCAACCTCCCCCAATAAGTCCTCGAAGGCCGACAGCGCTTTGTCCGGCCAACAGCGCCCGGGGTTCTGCCCTCGGCAAGCGTACGGCCATTCCCGTGAGGGTCTTCTGTTCGAGGAGGGCTCCCGCGTCTCCTCCGAGCTAGGCCTGGAAGGCATATTCCTTCAATGGAATTGCCGTGGACTCCGGGGCAACTGGGAGGAGCTGCGGAGGCTCGTCTCGTCCCGTTCCCCGTTAGCTATCTATCTTTTTGCAGGAGACCATGCTAGGCGCGTGCCCCCCGCCCGCCCTCACGGGGTATAAGTGTCTTGCGACCCCACCACCGCAGGATGGCCGGGCTGGGGGGTGCGCGGTTTACACCCGGCGTGATGTCTCCATTCTTCCTTTCTCTTTAGATACCTCCTATCAGGCAGTGGCTGTGCAGCTGCAGCTGGATAGAAGGTATACTATCATTTCTGCGTATATTCCGCCGTCAGCTGACTTCGACGCGGGGGACTTCCGCCGCGTCGTGGCACGGTTGCCGAGGCCCTATCTCTTGCTTGGAGATCTGAACGGCAGGCATCCTCTCTAGGAAGATTACTCCATAAATCCCAGGGGACAAGTCCTTGCTGATCTGATCGAAGAGCTTGAGATGGGTGTCCTAAACGTGGATGAGTTTACGCATCACTGTCCGAGAACCATGGAGGTGATCACTTTCCCATTCAAATATCATTTTCATGGCAACTGCCGCCTGAGAGCCTACCTCGGTGGTGCTTGGCGCGGGCGCGGTGGCCTGCATTTCAGGAAATGACTGAATTTTCTATCTCAGTCGAGGAGTTTAGGTCGGTAGATGAGGCCGTTGAGTTCTTCTCCGGCAACCTCATCGCCGCAGGCCTGACTACTATTCCTAGGACGTCTGGCCGTTTTGCACGCCAGCCACTCCCATGGTGGTCAGCCGAGTGCGAGACGGCCCTCAAACAGAAGCGTTATGCCTACATGCGCTGAATTTCGTCGGGCATGGGCTAGGTTCCAGTATATTTCGAAGCACGCCCGCCGCTCTTCTTGGCGGGCATACGTATCTTCACTTAACGGGAAGACCCCTTTAGCAGAGGTGTGGAGGCGAGTCAAAAGGATTCGGGGCAAGTTCTTGCAGGACCCCCTCCCGTCCTCCAGGAGAATGGGACCACAATCTCAGACCCCGAGTCCGTGGCGGAATCCTTCGCGAACGCTTTTCCGCATTCTCTAGCCGGGATGCTGCTCGGCCAGCATTCAATGCACATGGTCATGTCGCGGAAGGCCGCCGGCTGGACTTTACCTCCAGAGGTGGAGAACCCTTCAACGACAGGTTTACTGGAAGTGAGTTGCGCTCCGCTCTCGCTTCGTGCGCGGACACCGCCCATGGTCCGGACGATGTCTCGTACGCAATGCTTCGACACCTGAGTGAGCGAGGCATGGCATTTATGTTAGATTTGTTCAACAGGATCTGGGTGGAGGGTCTTCTCACAGATTCCTGGCGAATGGCTACTGTGCTCGCCTTTCGCAAACCGGTGAGAGATCACTCTACTCCGACCGGTTTCCGCCCAATCTCTCTAACCTCTTTCGTGTGGAAGTTGATGGAGAAATTGGTAAATGTTAGACTAACCTTTTTCCTGGACAGCGGAGGCCATCTGTCTTCTGCACAGTGCGGCTTCCGCAAGTTACACTCTACGTCGGATGCTCTGCTCCGACTGGAAAATGCCGTCTGCGAAGCTTTCCTTTGTAGAGAGCACTACGCCACGGTGTTTTTCGATCTGGAGAAGGCCTATGATACCGCATGGCGATACGGTATCATGGAGACTCTTCACACGATGAGGGCGAGGGGACGCCTCCCAATGTTTATATCTGAATTTTTGCGAGATCGTCGATTCCACGTACGGGTGGGGGGAGCCCTCTCCGGCCCAAAGGAGCTGCAAGAGAGTGTCCTCAGTGTTACACTCTTTGCCCTGAGCATCAACGGCATCACCTCGGTGCTGCCGAAAGATGTTCTCGCTACGCTCTACGTGGACGACCTTTCGATCTCTTTTGGCGCGGCCCAGATGCCAACTCTGGAGCGTCGACTCCAACAGGCATTGAACCGCGTCTCTCGCTATGCCGAAGCGCAGAGGTTTCGGTTTTCTTTTGTCAAGACTAAGGTGGTGCACTTCTGCCGCCATCCATGGCTTCAACCCCGACCCAGATTTGTTTCTTAATGGGGTGCGCCTGGATGTGGTGGAATCGCACCGTTTCCTCGGTCTTGTATTCGACCGGTCTTGTATCCGTGACGTTCAGCGCTTGGGGCACTGATAGGGCTACTGCCCTACTTTTTTTATCGATCCTTTGTTCGTTCGAAGCTCGACTACGGATGCGAGTTTTATGCATCCGCAGCCGAGCGTTTATTGCGGAAGGTGGATTCGATCCACCACACCGGCCTTCGCCTTGCGACCGGTGCCTTCCGCACTTCCCCCATTGAGAGCCTGTTGGTCGATGCTGGTCAGATGCCACTTGCTCTGCGCCGCGTGCAGTGCATCACTCGCCTGTACGCGCGAGCCCGGCGCCTCCCTCAGTCGCCAACAGCTTTCACTGTATCCGCAGCTGATCTCGACGGTGTCTATGCCGCCGAGAGACGCCAGTCATACCCTAAGCCCTTTGGGTTTAGGGCCAGGAAACTCCTTCGAGAGGTAGATATAGCTCTCGGGCCGGTGGTGCCCCTGGTTCTGCCCAGGACGCCACCCTGGAGGGTACCACATTTGGCTATTTGTCACCACGCCTCTGCTCCCAAAGCTTGACGGCGCCGGGAGTATTACGTTCGACCTTTTTGGAGCACACATCGTGTTACGCTGGAACCGTGCCAGTGTATACGGATGGCTCCAAGTCCCAAGAGGGGGTCGGCTTCCACGCCGTATCCCCTCTGTTTGAAGTCAGCGGGGCTCTACCAGGCGCTGCGTCTGTCTTCACGGCCGAGCTGGTGGCAATACACCACTCGGTACGGGAGATTACGCGACGTGCCCGGTTCGGAGACCGGATTGTGATCTATAGCGACTCACAATGCGCCCTGGGTGCTCTCGGGGCATTGGAATCTCCGCATCCCCTGGTTCGCGATATCCGTGACGCCACGGTTTTGGCAAGCCGGGCAGATGTCGAGATTATCTTCTGCTGTTTCCTGGACATGTAGGAATTGCGGGGAATGAGCGCGCCGATGAGGGCGCCAAAGAGTCCGCGAGGACTCTGCGACCGCACCAGCGTTTCGCTCTTCCTCACACCGACTACATGGCAGGAATATGGGTAGCTCTTCGGACTGCTTGGCAAAGAAGATGGGAGACAGTCGAAGGGAACTTAAAGTTGCGTCCCATTGCGCCGCGACTGTTCCCATGGACGGCGACGGCTTCAGGTCGCTTTTTGTCGTCTCCGAATCGGTCACACTCGTGTGACGCATCGTTATCTGAAGGAGCGCTCGCCTGCGCCCTATTGTGACGACTGCGTCGTCCCCCAGACTGTTCGGCACATTCTTGTCGAATGTCCCAGTCTGGGTGATCTTCGCGTACGTTACCTGTCCCGAGACCGGGATGGGCGGGGTGGCTTCCGCCTGTCCCTTGTACTTGGGACGAGTTCGTGCACATTGACTTGTGTACTTGTTGACTTTTGGGGGGAGGCCGGGCTTCTCCCCTTTATTTAAGTAGGTTCTGTTTTTTGTTTTTCTTTGTAGGTTGCACGCTCCTGCACCGGGGTGAGGGTGACCTCTCCCCGATGCCAGAGATTGCTTCCTAATTTTTGAGTTTTTCCAATATTTATCATTATTTTTTCCTAATTTATTTTAAAGTAGCCTAGTTCTGGGCTGTAGTATTTCCGGCGACTTATGCCCAAGTGGGCAGTCGCCAGATGGGCTCTAAAGGTAAAAAAAAAAAATTGTGAGTCACTATAGATCACAATCCAGTCACCGAACCGGGCCCGACGCGTTATCTCCCATACAGAGAGGTTTGTTGTAACCAGCTTGACTGTAAAGACTTAAGCAGCACCTGGTATAGCCCCGATGACTTCAAACAGACAGGATGCGCGTGGAAACCGCCCCCTCCTGGGAATCGTGGCCATCTGCATATCTTGGCATGGATCCAGTGTGACAGGAAGTGTGCGCCAAAAAGTTTGAACGCAATACTCCCACTGCTGTGGAAGTTATGGGAGCAAGGTGACTCGACAACTATTCAAAGGAGGTACCCTTCAGGGTGGCATCATGTGCAGAAACAGAGGCTCACAAAACCCGAGAGCTACATCAAGCAGTTCCAAGCCCTAAACACAAAGGGCTTAGGGTATGACTGTCATCTCTCTGAGCCATAGGCACCATCGAGATTGGCTGAGGATGCAGTGAGAGACATTTGCGACTGAGTGAGAGACGGGCTCACATAAACAGGCGCATAATGAATGCACTGTACACAAAGAACGAGTGGCATCTCCCCAGCATCCGCTGCCGAGCTTGAAACGAGCAAGGGATCAATAGAAAAGTAAGAGAGTAGCCCTATCAGAACCCCAGGTGCTGAACATTATGGAATGATGAATATCCAAGGCACTGGTACAAGAGACCTCAAAGCAGAGAATATGAGCCTCCCAGATGAGGAGTGGGTCAAAAAACAAAACCAGGAAAAAGTTCCGAATCCACCACTTCCAGGCGAACCCTGTTTTGGAGAAAGTGCAGGTTGGGGTGATGTGGTGGTTGGTGGCAGAAAGTCCAACAACCTCGTCTTAGCCAAGGAAAACCGAAAACTGCGCATTTCAGGAGAGCAAGAGATGTGGTTCAATGCCTATTGGAGTCCATGCTCTTTGTCCATGAAGAGCTAGCGAGAACATCTTCTGGCAACACTGAGGTAATGCCATTTATGCTCAGGGAAAAGTGCGATACAAAGGACACTTCCCTGGAGGACACCTTCTTCCTGCTCCATTGGGCTCCCCCCACGGAATCAACAATCTCGCAAAAATCAGAAATAAAGATTGGGAACCGCCTCCTCACTCTCATTGTGTGGAGAGTCTCCATGCATTATCTTAGGCCCTCTCCAGATCGACAAACACTGTGACATAGTGCTCTCAAAAGGGAAAGATTCACAGATGGCATTTTCTAGTCGGAGAAGGGCAGAGCATCCGACATTGAGTGGAACTTGCGGAAGGCATACTGTATGAAAAGCATCTGGCCTTCGCTATCTAGGAAAAAGGATAGTTTAATATTTAACAATCTCTCCACCAACTTGCAGATGCAGGAGGTTAGAGAGATTAGGTGGAAACCAGCGAAGTTAGAGTGATCTCTCACCGGTTCATGAAAAACACGGAAAGAAGCCATTCATGAGGAGTCTCGGAGAATACCCTGGTTCCAGATCATGTTGAGCAAATCTAGGTATCAAAGCATGGCATATTGGATATCATCCAGACCACTTGGCTGACAACCCCGGAAGTGGTCGGTGTGCAAAATGGACAGACATTGTAGGAATAGTAGCCAGCACACGACGATGAGGTTATCGACTGAGCAATGAGCGTGTTGTAGAGTTGGTGCAAGTGTATAGATAGTTTGGATGGAAAAACAAAATTGATAGTGGCACCAATGAGTTGAAAGATGAGATAGATCTTGTAGCAAACATTGATGTCACTGATATTGATGTGGCTTAATTAATGAAATAAAATAATAATGTGCAGTATGAATGTGCGATGTAGAAATAATTACTAGCTATTAGGCCTTATTTTTGAACACCTTAGAAATTTAGAAACAATTTAGGTTACAACTTATATCACATACATAGAAAGTGCTTCTGTTTTATTTTTCACTTGAAAATGTTAATAATAAGTTGTTGCTGTTTATCAGATACAAGAAAGTGTTTGTTTTATTTTTCATTTAATAATGTTAATTTGTTTGCTGTATTTAGTTGTTTTATAACTTTTATTCCATAAATCAGTTTTTCCGGATTTCCCCCAAGGTTTTTACCAGGAAAAACTAAGGTGGGAATAGCCCCCTTGCCAACCCTGGAGGGGCCCCGATGTAATCATGGCAACACTCAGAGCACATGTGACCTTGGTGTAGTCTGGACCCCTCCCCCCACACCACTCAGGGGCGCCTCTGGGCCAGACATGCCGATCTTGGCCTAGTCACTTGCAGAAATGGCAATGGAGTCAGTCGCCAGAGACACCATGGAGGGAGAGGAACCTATGACAGAAATCCATCCTCTCCTTCTGAATCCTCGTGGGCCTGAGCCATGCAAAGATAAGCTTGCACAGGGGTGAATCTAGGTTCGGTGTTTGGCACTGAGGCCACATTCACCCCCATAGAGGATCCTGCCATAAGAGACTGGGTTGCCTCCAGGGGGCCTCAATGTGGCAACCATCTGGCTTAAAATGCAGGATGTTAGGGGGTATGGACTGATGGGCCCTGCACTCGCTTGCTCCCAAAGGCAGGTTGACCCTTTCGAGCTATTCCCACTTGTAGTCGTCAATCTTGTGCTGCCTGCCTTCTCTCTTAGCAGTTCCCTGCTATAGGAAAGGAAGGACTGCTGAGGGGTAAGAAAATGGAGTCACCCAAAGGTGCCTCCAAAGAAGGGGTGAGAGCGAAGCCACTGCATCTGTAGGCCTAGGAGAGAAGTAAACCTCATCTCTGGTAGAGGAGGTTTTGAGGAGCCCCCAAGAAAAGGGGAGGTTGCCTTTTTGCAGAAGTGGAGCTGCCCAGGGGGGCAACTCCAAAGATATCAATGGGGAAGCCATTTTGTAGCATAGTAATAGTGAGAGTTGAGCCACTATTGCCTTCTGTTGTAATCATAATCAGAAAAAATGATAGAAAAGGTCTTATGGAAAATAGATACAGTAAACCCTCGATATAATGAACTATATGGGGCGGGGGGTCGTTCATTAAAGCCAAAAGTTCATCAAACCTGATGGGCATTAAAAGCAATGGAAAGAACGAACCAAGTTTGTTATGGATATGTAATACGTATATAATTACTAATAAAGTTAAGTGGACTACACACTTTAGTTGTTTTATAACTTTTATTCCATAAATCAGTTTTTCCCAATTTTCCCCAAGGTTTTTACTGAGAAAAACTAAGCTGGGAATAGCCCCCTTGCCAACCTTGGAGGGGCCCCGATGTAATCATGGCAACACTCAGTGTACATGTGGGGTCATTCATTAAAGCTGAAAGTTTATTAAACCTGATGGGCGTTAAAAGCAATGGAAAGAATGAACCAAGTTCGTTATGGATGTGTAATATGTATGTAATTACTAATAAAGTAAGTGGACACACCAAAATTCACTCAGGCTGGTCATAACACTTGCCTATTAAACCCGATGGAGTTCGGCCAGGAAATTTGGTTCGTTATATTGAGGTTCGTTATATCGAGGGTTTACTGTACTATGATCTTCCTCCAAATAAGTTGGCGGGTTAATTGAAAAATCTTTATAGGAGCAGAAATTCAAGAAAGTGATCATTTACATATAATCAGTCCCAGTCCAATATTGATGGGCTTTGCTTTGCCAACCTGAAAATTATTTTATCCCCCTTCATAAATATAGGTATCACATTAGCTTTTTCAAACACCAGTGGTAAAATTTTCCCATTAATCTCACATTTCCTGACCTGACATCACTCGCTAGTCCCCAAACAACAGTCTCACACATAACTCCTCAGACCACTATAATCTAATTTTGTAAAGTCTGAGATTTTACCCCCATTAATTTATTGAGAACCATGTTCTATTTTCAATATGAAGGGGTTATGAAGTAATCTGAAGAGGAAATAGTTCAAGTACTTAGTGATCAATTTGTTTCAGTATTTACATTAGAAAATCTCAACAAAAATTGATACTTGTAGTTCAGATGGAGTGGTAAATAACATCAATGTACAGTATTGGGATTATTATGAATTTTTTTTAAAATTTAATATTTCTCTACTAAAAGGTCATCTTTAACAGAGTTTGAGATTATTATTTTGTGGTGACTAGAAACCCTGAAGGAATAATGTATGGCAATACTTAATTAAGTAAGGTGATATGGCAGCAGCCAGGGAATTATCTCAATTGCTTTTTGTTATTGACTGTGACAATTTGACTAGTATTTTCTTTCCAATTTAATGATTACAAAGGAAGCGTGCGGAGATGATAAAAGTAAGTGATTTGAGTAATTGGACAGCTTAGTGTTTTATTGAAAGATAACATATTAAAACAGGAAGTAGCAACGAAACTTGGAATTTCAACTCAAACAGTAATATTAAGAAGAAATTGTATCAATTAGACTTCTGAGCAATGGGGAGCAGCTAAGAGGGGCAAATTTAGCTCTTAGTTCATTAATTATGAATAAGGGAGCATTATTATTAGTAAAAATACAATGATATTTCAAAGTATTAAGAGTATTACTGATTAACAAACCAGCTATGCTTTCATACTGGGTAAAATATTTTCAAGTGATCAACTCCTTTGGTTTTCCATTACTCCTATTCTGTTTTATATTGTTGCAGGTTGTGTTCTCTGATGAATTAACCACTGCAGTGCTTGATGACAATATGCAGACTGTAAGAAGGCAGTCAGATGCAGAATTTAAACCTAATGTAAAGTCAAATTTTCTCAGAAAATAATGGTATCAGGGGTCATTTTAGTCCATGGACAAGTCATTTGAAGATTGTTATGGGTACTATGGACCTGTTTAAATACATACAAGTACAGGGGATCCTCACAATATGGTGATGTTCTCTTCCTACGATATGGCATAACCCAATTTTGTATGCAAGGCGAAACACACTTTATTAGAAAGAACTGTCAGTCCCAAGTAACACAGTCTCTCTGTGCTAACATTATGGAATGGTGCTGTCTTATCCTCCTTGGTGATGTAAGTAATAATTGGCATACACTTCCAAAACAAGTGGCTCATCCATATTAAAGACTTATTCAGCAAAGTAAATCCCCTTTCTAATTACCTCAGCCAATGCACTAGGAAAATCACTTGGTGCTTCCTGATAACCACTTGAGGTTATGCAAATTAACAAGAGCTTTAAACTGCATAAACCAATACCTACTGACCACAAACTCCACTTTCACTCATTTTCACCTTTTCAATGCATCTAACTTTATCTTTTACTTGAATCAACAAAAGACTCACTGGGATACAATGCTGAAGCTGGTCTTCCAGCAAAAGCATGAACAATCTTTCCATCTCATTCAAAGAGTCAACTATGCTGCATGGTATCACTGACAATAACATAGGAGCAGATCCCTTAACATGATTAAGAATGCAATCTTTATCCTTGATAATTGTCTCAACCAGTCAATGGTTTAACTTCAGCAGATAACTATTGTAAATGCAAAATGAGAAATTAAGTTCTCTCGGCCCAAAACATACATAAAGAGGTCCAACAGGAAGGTGCTCAGATATCTGAGGGTATAACAATAGAATGAATGGTTCAAATGTATTAAATAAATAGTGTACAAACGGGTGCATATATGAGGGGCGGTCAATAAGTTTGGGGAATCAGTAGAGCAAAACAGAGGAAGGGGGATGGCTGTTTGTGGGTTGTTAGGACAAGTTATGACAAGTCAGGACCTGCAGCCGCACGCTCCTGCCTCATCTATTTAAGAAGCAGTAGCTGATAGCAGATCGTCAGTCACAAATTTTTCAACAATGGAGAAGGTTGAGCACCGCGCAGTGATCAAATTTTTTACCAAGGAAGGCAAGAATGCTCAAGAGATCCATGAATGCATGGTTGCAGTGTACACCAACACCACCCCTTCCTATGCAACTACTGCTCGCTGGAATAGGGAGTTCCGCCATGGTCGTGAGTCCCTTGAAGATGACTCCTTACCCATGACGCCCATCAGACGTGACCAATGAGGACAATGCGGCCCGTGTGGAGAGGATGATCCTCGAAAATCGATGGGTGAAGGTCGAAGAAATCAAGCGAGAACTTGGAATATCACATAGAGGTGTTATCAACATCATCCACGACAATTTGGCCATGACCAAGGTCTCTGCCGGTTGGGTCCCTCGAAATCTCATGCCCCATGATCGACTTCAACATCATCAAAGTCCACAAGGCCAGAGATGCACAAGCTGAACTGCGCAAGTGCAGATTTGAGGAGCTCAACCATTCCCCCTACAGTCCAGATCTGGCGCCTAGCGACTATTTTTTATTCGGCCAGCTCAAGGCTGCAGTGCGTGGATGCCGGTTTGGGGATGATGAAGATGTCCAGCTCGCCGTCCAGTAGTGGATTGAACAGTAGTCACGAGATTTCTGGTTGTTGGGAATTCAAAGCCTCAGGAACAAGTGGCACAAGTGCATTGAAGTTGAGGGTAGTTATATTGAAAAATAAAACACTTTTCCTCATATCTCGTTTCCTTATATCCGAATTGCAAAACTTATTGACCGCCCCTCGTATATCACATGATTAAACCACCAATGAAAACACATTATAAAATAAGTACTGCTACTTTAGATAATTAATACAGGAATATCCCCCCCCCCCCCCTGGTCCTTTATAAATAACTGTAGGTCTCGATAACAAGAACTTAAAAATAGGTGTCCAGATGAAAATAAATACTCTGAATATCTGTCACAGAAGTAATATGGCAATACACAGATGGTGGTTGTCCTGTAAACATGGAAGAGTCGTAACAAGCCCAAATATATCCGACTTCCCGGTGAGAGCGAGAGAGATGAGTAAATTGGGAGCTTGCAATAGGTGCAGCGGCAGAGATAATAGTGACAAAGAGTTGGCAGCAGTCTGGTGAGTAACAATAGGTCCTCGCTATACAAAATCCTGATCAGCTCTCCTTCTTTGAGTCAGAGGGTCCCTATTTATACCCGTCACTGTAAGTGTCTACGTGACTGAATTCCCCCCGGCTTTCAACTAGCTTATCCATGGTTTCCAGCCACCCACAACATTGCATTGTAAACCATGTGGTACTTTATCCTTACAGTCACCATTTTCCCCTTTTTTTGATTATTTCACAATGTGTAATTTCACTTCCATTGTGGTGGCTTTCATTTTCTTTGAAGCACTGCCATCGGAATGAAAGAATGGTACAAAACAGACGGGTGCGGCGTAAGTCTAAGTGGGCAAGCTCGCAGCCATTTTCAGAAAGAGAGGATTCATTAAAATTTCAAATATTCTTTAAAAACATAGACTATGGTTAACAATCTAAAAGATATATAAAAAAGAGGAAGAGGGAGTAAAAATGTAGAAAAATAAATGACTCTAGAATGTTGTAAAATCAAAGTAAAATCAAAGTAAAATCACAAGACATGACACATCTATCTGGTTCTTAAGGGATTTGTCTCTGATAAAAACTTAAACACTCAATTCATGTTAAAGGTGCACTCATGTTCGGAAAGGATGCTCCTCGGAACCTGCTGAGGACACACCCCTTAGCAAATAAAAGGAAAAAGCCTTTGCCTCAGAGTATGGAAACATAGGCATTCAAAAAATAGGTGGAGTACAGACATTGGTACTCCACAGTGAGTGCACATTAGAGGCTGCTGAAGGCCTTCCATCAGAAAGCCATGTGTCGGACGATAATGCCCAATTCTCAGACGGCATAGAATAACATCCTGAGTACGGGTCCTAGTAGTGAGTGGCCAGGGGCGGACTGACTGTTTGATGGCATGCAGTTTAGAACTCTGCCACTAGCCAACCACATACTCACGGATGTATGGCACAACATCAAAGAAAGAAAGATGAGCATGGGTGGAGGTTCCTAGAGATGCAGCTGCCGTGGCAACAGCATCTGCTCTCTCATTTCCTTTTATACCTATGTGGCTAGGTATCCAACAGAATAAAACTGTGGAACAAGGATAAATAAAAAAGCCACTGTTGGATCTTTGAAACCAGCGGGTGATCTGGAAATAAAAAGACTAAATCCTCCAAAGAGCTGAAGGAATCAGAGAATATTGTATAAGATCCCGGTAATGAAGAAGTGATGGTATACAGTGCAACCAGTATCGCAACAAGCTCAACTGTGAAGATAGAGGCTGTATTGGGCAGGCACACAGACACATGATGGGAGGGAAAGATAGCAGAAGCTCCTACCCCATCAGAGGATTTAGATCCATCTGTGTAGATAAAAGTGCTTGATTTGTGGCACAAAGAGTGTTCATAAAAGAGGCTTCATAGAACCGAAGGCAAGAAATTGGTCTTCAGTTCGCCTGCCAGCACCTTGCAAACCCTCACAGGTGGCAATAGCCATGGGGGTACTTTAGAGATCTGATATGGAATAACTGATAATTCCCTCAGTTTACCTGTATCTCCAGTCATACACAAGGCAAAGGGTGAGTTAGCGAGGGAAACCTGTCATATGAGGCCACCAAGTGAATATTATAGGTGCACTCATATACAGGTGAGTAGGGGAGCTGTTGCAACCTGAAAAGGTACTGCAGGTCAAAATTAAGGTGGTGAAAGGATAGTGGAAGGACCCCACTCTCTGCATGCAGACTCCATACTGGGGAGGACTTGAATGCTCCCAAAGCTAGACGCACTCCCTGGTTCCTAGAATTGAGCTTATATAGGTTTGAGGATGAGGCTGAAGAGTACACCTGTGACGCATAATCCAGCTTAGACCAAATCAAGGTTGTATACAAAAGCCACAGGGTATGGCGATCACTTCCCCATGAAACATGTGATAGAAGTTTTAAGATATCCATTCTCTTCAAGTAAGATTTTTTCAAGGCAGTTATATGGGGGACCCAGGAGTGATTTGAGTCAAAGATAACCCCAAGAAATTTACAATGAGGCTCAAATGAGATGGGGGAGCCATAAAAAGATAAGGTTGGCTGTTCCCAGTCAACTTGCCTGAAATTGTAGAAATGAAGTGCTTTTGTTTTTGAGGATGACAGTCGGAAGCCTTATGCACTGGCATTCTTGGCAATGATGTTAATGGCCAGTTGCAATTTATGGGTGACAAATGGCAGCCGAGGCGATGCTGATAAAGTTGCCAAGTCATCCACATAAAGAGTTGTCATTACCTCTGCAGGAAGATCAGTAATAATGCTGTTGATAGCCACTGAGAATCAGGCGACGCTCAAAACGCTTCCCTGTGGGATGCCCTTTATCTGATCAACAGGCTCTAATATGATATTTCCTACCCTAACACAGAACGTGCGTCCAGAAAGAAATTGCTGTATGAACCTAGGAAGATAGCCTTTGATACCCCAGTCATATAGTTGCTTAAGGATACCATACCTTCAGGTGATATCATATGCTTTTTCTATATCAAAAAAAGACAGCAATGGAGTTATCTCTTTGAGAAAGCTTGTTGAATGCAATCCTCCATCCTGACCGGCAGGTCTGTGGTGCATTGTCTCTTTCTAAAACCAGACTGTGAAGGAGAAATAAGGTTGTGTTTCTTCCGAAACCATACCAACCTGGCATTCACCATCCTTTCAAAAAGCTTGCATGGGAAACAAGTAAGGGCAATTGGGTGATAGTGGGTCAGAAGTGTCCCTTTCCTTTCTTGATTTATGAAGGAGAAGTATGATTGCTTCCCTCCAATTGGAAGGGAAACAGCCCTCAATCCAGATATAGTTAAATATATTGAGAAGATGTGAAATGAGTGTTGAATGCATATTCCTGATCATATCATAAGAGATATCATCAAGACTAGGTGCGGTGGATCCACATCTTTTAAGAGCACTTTGAAGTTCATGAATGGAAAAGAGCTTATTGTATGGTTCATTATCCATACAGGGATCCATGAGTTCAAGAGGCACTGCTTTTGTATTTTCCTGACATGTTGAAATTCTAAGGAATAATTGTTAGAGCTGGAAATATCAGCAAATGTCTTTGCCAGGACAATTGAAATTAAGGCCAAGTCTACCAAAAGCTCACCTGCTTCAACTATATTGGGGGCAGAGAAACCACTTGCTCTGTCCGTGAGCTTTTTTACTCTTTTCCAGACTTTGTCTGGTGGAGTTTGGTGGTTGATAGAGTTGATGTACTTTTTAAAGGAAATTTAGCAAGCCTGGCGGAGGGTATGCTGTCATACTGCCCTGGCTCGGCTACGAGTATACTTATTGATGGCAGTAGGGTTTTGATGGTAGCGACAACAAGCTCGCTTACACTCTGTCTCCACTTTGCTGCATTTCTCAGACCAAAAAGGGAGATGGGTCTTGTAGGAAGCAGTTTTGGAGAGGGGCATGGAAGAATTTGAGGCCTGGTTGAAATGATCATGGAAGTTCTCCAGGACTATATCAATGTTGCCCTGAGGGAAGTGTCCAGAATGGTGAGAAAGGTATTTAAACTTTGGCCAATTGGCTTTCCTAGTGTTACACCTATTGCCTGGTGGGAAAGGAGGGTCACCCAGGCATGAGGTTAGAACAACTGGGTAGTGATCGCTTCCTCTCAGATCAGGATCCACCGACCAGCTGTAATCTGCTCTACAGCCTGAGGAACAAAGTGACAAATCTACACAGGTAGAGCTGTTGGTCTGGGCATGGAAGGATGTTGGAGTGCCATCATTAAATAATGACACATCCAAGGTCTCCATAAGTCTCACAATCAGATTTTCCTTGGGGTTGTCATCATAGTCTTCCTAAAGGTGGTGTCTTGCATTAAAGTCTCCAACTAGTAGGAATGGGGTCAAGAGTTGGGAGATAAGATTGGCTAATTTGTTAGCCAAATCTGAAGCAACTACTCCTTCACCAGGAGGGAGGTACAGTGAGAAGACTGTGTATAAACGATTGGTATACACACGAATCGCCACTGCTTGAAGGTCTGTTCTCAACAGGATTACTAAGTGAGAACAGTCTTCACGGACAAAAATAGCCGAACCATGAATGGGTTCTGGTGGATTCTTAAAATATCCCACATAGTAGGGGATATTGGGTAATCGACGAATACCCAATTGGGTCTCCTGTAATACTATACAGCAAGGGTTGTAATCATGAAGCAGGAGTTTGAATTCTTCCCATTTGGAGAAGATCCCTTATAGATTCCAATGAACAATTGGAAACATATTCATCGTTTAAGGGTAATTAAATTATTCTTTGCACCTGATGAAAGTGACTGGGCTTTTGAACCCTTTTGATTTTTAGGTGTAGGTAGTTTGAATGTTTTTGGAGCTAGCTTTTTTATAAGAGGGCAAAGAATCATCTGTCAGTTGTGAATATGACAGGGTGTTTTTTGCTGGCAAAGATGCCTCTGAAGATATTGGGTCCTCTGTACTGGTAGGTAGTAATGTCGAAAGAGATTTTACTGAGTCATTCTGAGAGGTGGTTGGTGGGTCAGCTGGGGTGGGTGAATAAACCTGAGAAGGCTGTTTCTCCTCTTCCAAAAGGGCCACAGCCAAAGCTGGATCAGAAAAAATCAATTCAACTTCTTCTGGAGTTACTGATGCTGTGGATGTAATAGGCGGCTAGTTGTGACTGATGGACTCAAGGCAGATTCAGTGGGAGGAGGGTAGATGTCTAAAGGTGAAACAAACACAAAAATATCCTCGGAATCTGTATACATGTCTTCAGGACATGTCAATGGTTGGTTAGATGCTGATGGAGGGGAATCTGAGGAACGGCGAGTCCTATTGCACCTTGGTTTAGGAGAAGCAGGAACCTCCCTAATGATTGGAGAGGGAGGAGGAGCATCATTCTGAGGCAGAGATTCCATTGGCGCTTCTTGATAGATATTCTGTAGCCATAAAAGTGGAGGTCTGAATGGTCTCTGCTGTCTGTTACGGACTGGTCTGCAAAACTCACTCCTGATTGTATGTATAATTCTTTAGCTCTCCTTCTAGCATCCTTCATGCTAATTCAGAACTTATTCCAATGAGCAACAACCTCTCTCTCATACAAGAAAAAGGTGCACTGCTTAGAGGTGGCTAGGTGATCGCCACCACAGTTGGCACAACAAGGGGGACAAGGGCACAGTGTTCCATGGAAATCAGAGGCACAATTGACACATACCCTCTCCTATCTGCAGTGCTTACTGACATATCCAAAACATTGACAACAGGAATACACAGATAACCAGCCTTGATATTCTTAGGGAGTTCCAACCTATTGAAAGTTAAAATGACAGTAGCAGAAGGAACTCTGGTGCCATTAATATTACGAGTGATGTGGTATATACCAACTACCTTCTGAGAAGTCAGTTTAGCAACAAGCCGGTCCATATCATATTCAATAAGCTCCCCGGACCTGATAACCCCCTTGCAGGTGTTAAAGGGGGGATGGGCTGAAAAGGGGATATTGAGAGAATCAGGTGCTTTGATTTTTTTATGCATTTTAAATGAAGAGGACTCCACAACACGGCAGCCATCATTCCTAGGCCACATTTGGCAACAAAGTCTTCATAGACACTGAAAATGTCAGCCTTACTTAATGGTGTATCATTGTCTGATTTTAAAACTACAAATCTATCATAATCAAGATCATTGTTGACCTCGGAACCCAAAGGATTCAGTCTACGAAGATCACGGTCATTGGTGGCACAGGGACCAGAAGTCTGGGGGCCTGTGAGAAAAGTTTTTATTATTTTTACCCATAAATATTTGTATTAAAAGAACATGTACCCCTGGGGAAGTGGAGTCATGTTACTGTAGTTGCCCCCAGACTAGGCGTTTTATACTGTCCTCAAGGCATCTCTCCCACACGCTACAGCTGTCATTTTAAAGACAGTGCAACATCATGAATGGAAGTTTGATGATGGCTAGGCTAAGGCCCACACTGTGAACCGCTATCAGCCCCGGAACAAGTGAGGCCTTTAAGGCATACCTCCAGGAGAACATGATTGGCAACCCGTACAGCGGTACTCAACACACGGGTGTGAAGATCCTTAGTCTGACTCCTCCACAGTGGCTTGTTCAGCAAGGTAGGACCCCTGAAGGCAGACTGATGGACAATAATGTCCATCACAGTCTTCACTGACATAGACCACTGTGTCATTGAAGTACACAAGCCCCTCCACCACAACACAGTGATCTTCAGGGAGGGGCACTGCCATCGGAAGAGTCTGCCTTAGGCTTGGAAGACATAAAGAAGGCCAAAAGTCAGTGAAAGAAGAACACAAAACAAAATGGCATACAGAGGGAAATGAGCTTGCCTTCTTCAGTCAAGCATCATGAGATGTTTTCTTATGACTCAAAGGCGAAGTATCATAGTTCATGTGTGAAGTTTGTGATTATGAGACAAATATTTAAAAAATAATTTAGGGGGTTTGTGTCATAACCTCAAAATGTGATAGGTTGAGGATATTATAACACAAGAGGCCCCTATATAGAAAACCATTAGCTACCTCAAACAAGGGAGTGGTTTGGTGATAGACATTGGATCTTCCAACAAGACTCAGACCCATGTCAGACAGAGAGATTGGTAAAGATATGCTGTGAAATAAAAAGTAATAAATGAGCTGTTCTCATAGAGTGGAAATTGCCCAGACATGAACCCTCACTATTAAGAGTTCATGGTCTATATTGAAGGATGAAATACACAAAGTTCCTATTAGGACCAAAGGACAAAATATTGAATATAAAATTAATGTTTAGTTTCACTTTGACAGAATCAAGGAAGTGTGTAAAACTTAATCATGGACATGCACAGACATGTTAAAACACTTGAAAATGCTAAGGGTGTTCAAACCAACTAAAAATTCATGTAAAATAGTTGTTTTACAAATATCTTAAATTAAATCCATTATCAATTGATAAGATTGGTTTCAGTGTAGGTTTAGTCTAGAAATAGTCAAATTTTCAAAAATCTATAATAATAATGCCAATAATGTAAATAGGGAAATCATTAAAAGACATAAGCACTGTCTCTGGCATAGATGACATTCATTTTAGGTTGTTTATAGGTGTAGAAAGCATGGCAGTCTATCTGGAGCCAAATAACTTTAAACCAGCAAGTTTAAAGTTGATAACTTCCCTGAGGTAGCTTGAATATGTAGATAGCCTAAGGGTATTAAATATGTTCTTATTTGAAAGGTGTGTGAGAGCAGATATGATTGAGCTTTATAAAATTTGTTCTGGGATGGATAAATTGGATTTCCTAGTTTGAGCTGGAAGGTGCTAATAGAATAAGAGTCAACACTTGAAACTTAGAAAACATGGGTGTAGGTTGGATGTAAGAAAATATTTTTTTCACAAATAGAGAGGTAGATTTCTGTAATGATTTACCAAAGGAGGTAATAGAGAGTAAAAATCTAAATATTTTCAAGCACAGGTTGAAGAAGCATATGGGGAGGAATGATTATTATGGTTTTGGAGATTTGTATTTGGGTATGAATAGAAAATATTCTAATATTAATATTATTGTATATTGGAGTTGCATGATAGAGACTTTGATGAGCCTTGAATGAAAGAGACAAATGATGGGCTAGATATTCATTCTTTGCAAAGAGCATTGCCATCTTAGGACATTCTTTTACAACAACCATCAACTGCTTGTTCTTGAACAATAAATCCTGGCTCAGTTCCATCACATGATTCAAACAATTCTTCCTTGATTAATTATAATTATATAGATTAAAGAGAAGCATCAAAATTAAGTTTCTGCATGAAATAATTGAAAAATGAAGTACAATTTTAATTTTGTAATTCTCACCTTTTTATCATCTAAATCATGATACATGGATCATCGCAGAATTCTTTATTTTAGTGTCATCTCTCCAAAAGTATTCTATAAAGGAACTAGGTCAACAGATCTAAGTCGCGTGTTCTAAATATTCTAACTTATGACTTTATGACCTTCAAAACTTTCAATAATTTCCAGACTAACATTGGTAGGACCATGGCAATTATACCATTCAAAAAGAATATTAAATGGATAGGAGTTTCAAATTTCATTAGAATCCGCCAAATAGTTACAATGTTATTGCCAAAGAACTCATTGAAGAGTAAAATTATTACCATCTGACCAACAGAATGACATAGTATCTTATAAGAGTCGTGTGCATGCAACTAATAAGTATCATATACAAAATCCCATATATCTTAGGCTATTTATATAGGAATGGGCTAATATCATAGGATCAAAATAAAATGTATATAAAAAATTAATAAACTACCTTTTCTCGCCCTCAAATATCTATTACAGACACCAGTACAGCCTGACATTATCAACTCAAAGGGCCTATTGGTTTTAGCAATGGTGCTTTAAGGGCCTCCTAATTTCTATGATTCATCTCTTAAGCCATAATAGGTCCATGCATATTTCTTGAAATTCCTTTGTAGAATTTAAGTTCTAGTAGACTTCAAAATGCCCTAGATTTAAGAGGAAAATGAGTTTGTCCTAACAACCTAAAATATTAAACACTAATTGCAAGATTTTAAAAAGAGACATAAAAACATTTAAACCATCACACGCCTCTCACACTGAAGTTGTTTATTATTTCTTGTCATATAAGGGAATAGAGACAAAATAAATGAAGAATATATTTTCAGATACCATAGGGGAATAGTGAAATTATTTAAAGCAATTATGAGGAGTCAAGGCAACTATGACATTAAGGATAAGTAAGCCTAAAGCACTTTTAATTTACTTTACTTTGTAACCCCAACCGGGATCTCTTCATGCAAATACAGCAGCACTCAGGAATTATTCATATAAGGGGGGGAGGGGGCCTATAACAGCAGGTTGAGCAGAGTAAATCTGATTCAGCAATCGAGTGGCTTCATATTGTGCAATATCCGGAGGGTCACTTTTGAGCAGAATGTTTTGCAGCTGGGTTTGAAGTGTATGAAAGGTGGTATCTCTTAGTATATAAGTGATTTTGTAACTTCCTCAAACAGTGTCAAGTACAAGTATTACAGTATAGATTGCATCCTACGATTTCAAGCATTATTCTCTTTGACAACCTCCCTGAAAACCCCAAAAGAAACTATATAGCTATGTCAATGGCATCACCTTAAAACTCAAAGCACATTCATGCAGGTTGCAATCAACAATGCTACATCAGAAGAATTGAAAAAATGTTACAATACAGCCTAAGTGAACTTCTAATACTAAAATGCTATCTTGACCTCTGCAGAATGCATTTCATCCATATTATATGTAATCAAAACTACCTATATATACCATTACAGGCAAGAACATTTCCATCCTCTAGAAAGATGTATAAAACTCAGGAAATACAGTAAAATAGATAGATTGTGGAATCTCATCTCCTTATAAAGAGGCAACCATTACCCTAAAACAAGTCACACACATATATAACAAAGCATAAACTGTAATCCCTGGGTCTAAATTACCTCTCTAATATTATTCCATTGGATATCAATCAAAAACAAACTTCTTCCTATGTCACACATATGAATCACCCTGGCATAACTCCGGTGTAATCACTACCAAAACAAAATATATATACACAGATATTGTATTGACTTGATCAACACTGACTTTTGCCCCTGTTGATACAATGAAAAAGACACCCAAGGACAACTAATACAAAAACTAGAAATGTAATAAGTGCTGGATCTCTGGGAAAAACGAATTGTGCTGGCAGAGTTTATTGAGGCTGCCAGTCTAAGGGATGAACCTTAGCCAGGGGCAACTTAACTAAGGAATGAATAAGTCAGCCTGTCTTAAAAACAAAGCAAATATCTAAAGAATCATAGGGAACTCACCTTTTTATTATCAAATATTTCATCAACAAATAAATTTTCATTAGACATGTTTATATCGAAATTTGCTTCAAGATTTTTGTGTGGATATTTCTATAGTCTCAAAAGTTTATGCTGATATAAGTCTTTCATATACCACATCCTTTACTTTTCAATATATATATATATATATATATATATATATATATATATATATATATATATATATATATATATATATATATATATATATATATTATTTGCCCAGCTTATTTTTACAAATAACCTTAAGGATAGAGAGAAAAAATTGAGTCTGGTTCAACCTTCAGTTGCCATTTCTTAAAAACATGGTCACTGATGACTGGGGTAAATACCTGTTCCTGGAAAATTATGTGGCACCAGATAACCACAAGATATATAACCCCTCAAATTTATAGTGCAATAGCAACAAGGCTGTATCACACAGAAAGGCATGATTTGTAAAAAAGTGAAAATACTCAAAGATATATAGCCGCATCATTTATGAACCTACCAGTCTCTAGATGGTCAGAAATTCCCTTTACTATCTTCAAGATTTTTTACAAATTATAGAAATTAAGCTTACTGGTCTAAAGTTATTCGGGTCCTCTTTACTTCCCTTTTTAAAAATTGGCCCTATATTCACTAATTTCTAATCATTAGGTATTTCTCCAAACTCTAGTGATCTAGTATATACCTCTTAAGAGCTACTGCAATACTATCAATACCTTCTTTGAGTAACCTAGAATGCATGCTGACTGGGCCAGATGCCTTACTAGTATTTAACTACAATATAAGCACAAAACTCAGGGCATAGAGCCTAATACATAGAAACAGGCAACCATTACCTGAAAACAAGTTACACATATACATAACACAGCATAACATCTATCTCTGGGTCTACATCACCTCTCTAATATCATTCCATTGGATATCAATCAACAACAAACATTCTTCCTATGTCACACATGAGTCACCCTGGCAAAGCTCTGGTATAATCACCAAAACTAAATTTGTATTGACTTGACCAACACAGACTTCTGGCCCTGTTGCTACAATGAAAATGATAACCAAGGACAACTAACACAAAAACTAGATATCTAAGAAATGCTGGATCTCTGGGAAAAACCTATTCTGCTAGCAGAGTTCATTGAGGTTGCTAGTCTAAGAGATGAACCTTAGCCAGAGATAACTTAACTAAGGAATGAATAAGTCAGCCTGGCTCTTAACTAAGGAATGAATAAGTCAGCCTGTCTTAAAAACAAAGTAAATATCTGAAGAATCATAAGTAACATGCCTTTTGATTATTCAATATTTCATTAACAAATAAATTTTCATTGCTCATGCATTATCCATATTTGCTTCAAGATTATGTGGTTATTTCTAGAGATTCAAAAGTTTCTGCTGATAAACGTATTTCATATACAACACCCTTTATTGGTAACGATTTGTTTTAACACATATTTTCAAGTGAATTTAAAAATGTATTTTTCTGATGCAGTTTTATGTGTAATTTTCAGACATGACACTCATTTTCCCTGGAAATGCATACTTTTTCCATAATTGACTGAAGATCCATAATAGGAAAAGTATGTATTTACAGCAAAAATGAGTTTCTGATCTCAAATTCCACACAAAACGGCATAAGAAAAATACATTTTCAAAATCATTTAAAAGACCCAGAACCAGACTTAATATAATCAGAGAGAAATTTGGGTAAAAACTCACCTCATTTGTCTTGAAATTCATGCCGATACTGGGTTGGATGTAGGCATTAGAAAGCAATGTACCCTTAAATGCCCTTATGGAAAATATGCATGGGCTTTATGCCCTATCAAATCCTTTGCAATTTTAAAATAAAATAAATTCTGATCCTCTCTAAATCTACAAATACTGCAGCATGTAGGGCATGTAATAAAGGGATTATACTGTGAGCCCTATCTATTTCTAATGTCTGACAATGGGCATCAAAAACTTCTTGTATTAATTGGCAGTGGCGTACCTAGGATTTTAGGCTGGGAGGGGGAGGGAGGGGGCAAAACTTAGAATTTTTATTTTGATTAGAGAAACAAAATTCTTCATTTACTCAAATTAAATCTTCACTTCAATTACTTGATTCCATCTGGCATTGAGGGTTTTATGGTCCAGATTCATGCTATCAGCGGTTAAGTTCTCAAGTTTAAAAGTGAAGAAGGGCACAGAACAGAATGAAACAGAGAATTATTTTTGTATTGTTACATGAATAAGAGATACAAAACACATGCTTGAATATAGTCTTTATTTTATTAATAATAATTGGCACAAATATCAAATTATAAAATTAGTGAATTAACCACCATTAGGCAGTTAAACATTTCACCAAATGACTGTCTCAGTACTTTCATGAATCATTTTGATGACTGCAGAACAAAAGTTCAAAGCAGGAGCCTTCAATTGCCCTTATCATGGAACACATCAATAACTTTGTCTGGGTCCACCTCAATGTCATGTGTCATTAGCGCCAAATCATTGGGATGTTCTTGAGTCATTGTCAACCTCAGATAAGTTTTGAGTCTTCAAAATGAGAGAAGAATGGTTCGGAACTGGCGGTAAATGGCAGTACAGTTCCGAACAGTTGAAGGAGTGTTGTCACGTTGAGCAGCATTGATGCACTTTTCAAGAGTCCAATCCTCTCGATCTTTCACTCCACTTATTTCTGTCAACCACTCTTGAAGACAGGGAGTAGTTTCTTTAAAGTGTCCTCCTGAGCAAATCTGGGTATGAGCTCTTACAATTTCACTACCTGGCACATGCATTTGTCGTTGAACAAGCTCGCTAGTTTAGCTATCATTGCATCCAGAAATGGGACTAGTAAGGTTCGTTCATAATACAATTCGGGTGTCAACCCTTCTTGGGCCTGTTAAGGCACAGAGATTTCAGTCCCCATGGTGGTGCTCCATTTTCATTGCTCCAGTAAACATCGGCTTAAATGGAGTCAAGGACTCCTCTCTCTCTCATTTTCTCAAGCTTCTGCCTGATGACACAGATGCGTTCATATGCCTCCCCAAGATGTTGTGCTGAGTCCTGCAACCCCTGACTCACAGGGAGGGTTAGATGCAAGACTGCATCTATCACTGCAAGAGAGCAGGTAAAACTAAGTGGCATCATTGTGCCAAGAAGGGAGACAGCATGGGAGTTGCCATCCTCCGAAAGATGGTTCATGATGGATATGACAGAGGGAAATAGCTTAACTAGAACAGCAACACTGTAGTGGCATTCCATCCACTCTGTAGGGCAGTATGCCTTCAGATGTCACTTCTTGTGTAATGATGCCATCTCATCCTTTTCAATCAGCTGCTCAAGCATGTTGGTGTGCTTTGGCGAGTTGGCGAAGAAATCACAGATTTGGCTAATGATTCCAAAGAGTACTTTGAACTCAGGATGGTTGCAGGCCTTCCCAATCACCAAATTCAGCCGATGAGAAAAATAGTGTACGTAGACGGCGAGAGGCTGCTTAGCCTTCATGATGGCTTGACATCCATTGAATCGACTAGACAATGAAGCTGCCCCGTCGTAACCTTGGCCTCACAAGTTTAACACATCCAGCCCAAGAAAGTTGAGGGTGTCCATCATCAGAGTGGCCAGCCCCTGGCCCGAAGTGTCTTTGGCTTCAACAAAAGCAACAAAATCTTCACTTATCACACCTTATCACAAAGAATGATGGACGCCTGCTCCGTTAGAGCCATATCCATAGTCTTGTCCATCAGCACTGAGAAAAGCCTTGCACTTGACTTTAGTAACTAACTCGTTGTGAATGAGCTGACCCACTATGTTGATAAGCTGACAGTGTATAGTCTATGCAGTCATGCACGCTCAACGCAAGCAAAATGTGTGGCTGATTTGCCATGCTTTTGGAGTATTCCATTCACGTTTTTTAGGTCTGTTAGCCAGGGTTGGCAAAATCTTGGGGGGGGGGAAAAAGCCAAATAAAACCCTGGTTTTATTCTGGGGTTTTTCAAATCTTGGGTTTTTCAAAAACAAATGCTACAAGCACTAGAATAACATAGAAAAATTACTAAGTTTAGTAATTATATTATAGTAAGAACAGATCCCTGATCGAGAATTGTGGGTACCCATGATAGCCATAACCTATACAAGGAGAGATGAATTATTATGAGTCAATATCAGAGAAATAGCCTTAATTTGATACATATTTGTTGAAATTATAAACATAAATATGAATTTTGAATAAAATAATGATAAGTAGCATTCATTTCTTGAAAAAAAGTAATTAAGAAAAAAACCCAAACCCGGGTTTTGTCAAATTTCACTTAAAAAAGCACCCAAAAAACAGGAATAAAAGCTGGTGTTTTTTTATTTGCCCATCCTGCTGTTAGCACACACGTGACTAGCTGTAGGTGTGGCTGGTATTTTCCTCTGACTTTGGCGATTTCCTTTTGGAATATAGTACAAGAAATGCAGAGGGACCCGTTGATTGCTTTGCCATAACCAAGCCAATTGAACATCTCCAGCCATTCCCAGTGAAAGCATCACCCTTCCTTGTCCACTGGAAATTTTTCGCCTTCTCCTGGCATCGGACGGTTCTCAATAAGCTGTTTCACTCAATGAACATTTAAAAAAGATCCTCCCGGATGTATCCTTAGTAGCTGACCAAGCGATTGTGAGGTCTTCTCTTGTGGACACACTCGATGTAGAGGACTGAGAATTCGAAGGCAATGAACTTGAAGTCAAAGACTCAGATAGAGGTAACTTCGGACTTTTTGGCACAGGCCGAAAGAAATTGGTAATATTACCATGCTTCATTGCACAACCCTGTGATAAGAAGAAAAATGTTTAGTAGAATTATTAATTTAATTATAATTCAAATTATAATTAATACATTTATTTTTTATACTACTAGGCTTCTATCAGCATAAAAAAGATAAAAATATATATAAGTATTAAAGTATAATATATGAGCAAATATAAAAACATTAACAAATCTATACAGAAAATAGCTATTTTGATCATCCAGAGCATATATTGTCGACGTTTATCATATAAATTGATATGGATGTTTATTATATAGATGACCTGTTCTAAAGCATTTTTCCTAAGGGATATCTCAATGAATGAATGAATGAATAGTGCATTAAGGATTAAAAGCTGCGTAGCCCAGATGGACTATCTCGCAGCCAAATTCACTTATGGGCAGTGAATTTAAAATTATTATTTTTAAAATATTGCCATATTAAAATACATAAAAAAGCAAAAATGTCCTTGGGACCAAAATTAGTTTAATAGGCAATATTAAGTCAGTTGAGTTAAAATCTTTTAACAAAAAATAGACTATTAAAAAATTCAACAAAAGGTAAAAAAAAGTAAAAAATAATAAATAACAAGTAAATAAACTATGAATATATCGACAATATAACTTTAAAAGTTATTAAGCAATTATATTTTTGTTAAAAATTTATTCATTTTTTTAAAAATGTAAAAACATAAACTATGAATAGATCAACAATAAATATATAAAACCTATTTTAAATTTTGTTTAAAAGATTGCTTTCTTTTAGGAAGGTTAGTATCCTAGTCACGTCAAAGAAGCAATAGGTCTCAGAAAAGATGCCCCGCAGAGCCTGCTGGGGGGCCATCTCTCTGGTAATGAAGGGAAAAGTCGTCCTTCTGAGATTCCTTAGCAATGGGCATTCTACAAATATATGGAGGACAGATATTTGTACCCCACACAGAATGCACATAGGTGGGGGCAGCCCAGTCATTAAATGCTCATGGGTGAGCCAGCAATGGCCTATCCTCAGACGGACAAGCGCAACCTCCATTTTACGATGTCTAGTTGTACGTGGCCATGGGTGAACGGAGGGTTTTATGGAGTGGAGCTTGGTGGGAGGGAGCTCACTCCACCTCTTCTGCCATAGGCCGACCATGTATTCATTGATCAGAGGATAGGCATCGCAGAGTGGGACTGGGGCCACTGGAGCTGTCCCCAGTGATGCTGCTTCTTTGGCTGCAGCATCTGCCCTCTCATTGCCTGGGATGCCCACGTGACTAGGCACCCAGCAAAAGGATATCTCGTGGATGGGCGATAGTCGTAGGAGCCACCGCTGGATCTTGGAAACCAACGGATGGCTCGAACCAACATCACCCAACATTTGAAGCGAACTAAGGGAGTCTGTAAAGATAGTATGAGAACCAGATGGCCTGCCAGCTATGATAGTCAGTGCCGCCATCATAGCAACGAGTTCCGCTGTGAATGCGGAAGCTGCGTTTGGCAGGCGGACCAATGCTGTCTCAGATGGAAAGACAGCAGCTGCTCCAACTCTGTCCGGTGACTTGGACCCATCGGTGAACACAAAAGTGCTATGCCGATGTTGAAAGGAGTTGTCGCCATACATGGCTCTCAATACTACAGGCAGGTGGTGATCCTTGGGCCTATCAGCTAGTTCCCTACATACCATTACAGGTGGTATGAGCCACGGGGGGGTCTTTGGCATGGTAAAGGGAATCACTGAGAACTCCCTTAGTTGCGCAGTGTGCTCGGCCATACGCAGAGCAAAGGGGCGAGCCAGAGATGGAGATCTATCGCATGAGGCCACTGTCCGTGTATTGAACATGCACTCATACACTGGCGTCTGCGGTAGTTGCTCAAGTCTAAGGAGGTAGTTTAAATTAGACTTGAGCCTGTGATAGGGAAGGGGGAGAACCCCGTTCTCTGCGTAGAGGCTCCACACTGGGGAGGACTTAAAGGCTCCAGAAGCCAGGCGCACACCCTGGTTACGCACAGTATTTAGTTTTTCGAGAATGGATGGCGAGGCAGAGGAGTACACCTGTGATCCATAGTCTAGCTTTGATTGGACCAATGCTAGATACAGGAGCCACAGGGTACGTCGATCACTTCCCCAAGAAGTGTGAGACAACAGTTTCATTATGTCCATTCTCTTTAAACAAGACCTTTTCAAGGCGTCCACATGGTGCCGGAAAGAAAGCCTTGAATCAAATATGACCCACAGATATTTGAAATGGGGCTCAAAATCTATAGGCACACCATATAGCGACAAATGGGGGGGGGAGGGTCCCATGTCACTAACTTATGCCCATAAAAGTGAACAGCCTTGGTCTTTACTGCGGAAAAGCGGAAACCCTTGGAGGAAGCATTTTCAGCTACAGTGCTTATAGCTCGCTGTAGCTTACGGACGATAAATGGGAGTCTGGGCGAAGAACAAATGAGCGCCAGATCATCCACATATAACGTCGACGAAATCTCGGGAGGGAGATTTCTAACAATGCTATTAATGGCCACAGAGAAGCAGGTGACACTGAGGACACTTTCCTGTGGCACACCCTCAACTTGGTCCACGGGCTCCGATAAGGTGCCTCCAACCCTTACGCGTGATATCTCAATGAAATTGAGTATAAATCTATAAAATAAAAACAATAGACAGTATAATAGAGAAATAAATAATTGTTTTAAAACCGATATTGTTAGCTCATCTACAAGTTTACAATATCTTAATGAAAGTGGAGCATGTTCAGTTTCTGTTTTGTTTGATTGTTTGTGATGTAGCAAAAATTATATGATATGAGACAAACTGTTAACTCTAAACCGCTAAGTATAAAAATTATTTACGTTAAGACATATATTATATATAGGAGATATAGCTGTATTGGAGACGACAGAATGTAAACAATGATAATGAACAAAAATATTTTCTAGGAGATAGCGATTAGTTGAAAATAGATTACTCACCAGTGGGATGCTAATGCTTTTAAGCACTATTTATAAACACAGACACTGAAGTTCATACAACATGACTATCACTAAGATTCAACAAGGAACGGGTGCGTTGTTGGCAAGTAGCCACTTATATAGCTCCTATAGATGAGCTCTGGAATGTTCCAGTGACTTTTAGATATGGTCATCTTTTGGTAGCGCACAACTAACCATGTGGTGGGGAGGCCCCAAACAATCCAAATCACAGGAGGAAACACCATTGTACAATAACTATCTTAATATGAAAAAAATGGGTGCATTATCGGCAAGAAGTTCTAGAGATGAATTCTAGAATGTTCCAGTCACCAGTGCCTTGTAGGTGGCGTGTAGCTTCTGGCGGTGACTCACCACTGTAGTTGTCTTCCAGTAGCGCACGGCTAACCACATGCTGGGGGTTCCTGAACATTCCAAATCACTCAAGGCAACAGTAGACACATTTTTGGAGGGAGGGGTCAGTCACCCTACCCTGTTCCAAAGAGTAAGTTTTGGGAGGGCAGCTGCCAAGCTCGCTCCACCCTTAGGAACACCACTGTTAGTTGGTATTGCAACCTAGCAGAGCCAATGCACTCCATTATACAATATGAACTGAAAATATGGACATTCATGAATCGTCTAAAATATAGAAACTATAAGAATGCTATTGGTTAATCAGCCAAAAGATACATGCGCAGATCGCCTGCAGATATAACAAAGCCTGCTATTCGGTAACTAGTCAGGCCAAAACTTGAATGAGAGAGAGCAAATGGCACAGAAAGATTAAAAATGAGCAAAGTAAAAATATCGTTATTATTAAGTTGCAGAAGTTGAAATGACATCGGTGAGCATCATTTTAAAAATTATAAATGTTTATGTTTTTGAAAATCAAAAAAATCTTAATTGTGTTAAAATGAATCTTATCCCCTTTACTTTCAATATATATATATATATATATATATATATCATTTCTGAAAAACATGGCCCCTGATGCTAGAGTACACATCTGTTGTTAGAAAAATATGTGGCACCAGGTAACCAAAAGATGTTTACCCCTCAAATTTATAGTGCAATAGCAACAAGGCTGTATCACACAGAAAGGCGATGTATGTAAAGAAGTGAAATTAGTGGAAGATATATAACCACAGGTCCTCCTTCTACACACATTTAGTCTGAGAAGGGGCGCAACTAGTTGCATGGGGGTGAGAAGTGTTATGAGTGAGTCCACAGTTACTCACAGTTGACCTTGTGGAAGAGGCACTAGACCTCTGACTCCAGCTCTGCAACCGTGCCTCTGTCAACATTTTGGCTGCGTGTGTTGGTATCAATTTGTGCTCTATGATTAAGTTTTCTTTCCTGGCATTTCCAAAACTTGTCAAGATGTGACTCGAACTGCAGGCGATTTTCCGAATTTACTACACACTCAGGTAACCCATTCCAATTATTGACTACCCTATGTGAGAAAGATTTTTTTCCTAGATTTAGTCTTGCTCTGGCTTAAATATTTTCTTGGAGTTACCCATGGTCAATAAGTCATCTTTCAGCATAAAGATGCCTCCAGTGCAGCCCTCGTCATACCTGTTGCTGATAATCTTATAGGCCTTGATCTTTTATATGCCAGAGTTGGCAAAGCTAATTCTCTTAACCTCTCTTCATAGTGTAGCTCTTTCAGAATGGGTACCAATTTTGTAGCACAGCATTGTACGTTTTTGATTGCCCCAATATTCTTCACCAGATCTGATTAGCATATCAAATATGTGGTCTTACAATTGCAGTATATAATGATTAAAAATTTCGGTCTAAATATACAAAAGACCTTCGCATTATACCCACCTTCTGGTTGGCTGTATTAATCTTTTCCGCTGAGTGCTCTGAGAAAGATAGTTTTGCATCAATCACAACCCCAATGTCTTTTTCTTCCTCAGCTCATACTATGGAGTTGAACATTTTATAATCAGGAGCCTCATCATTGGATATACCCAGTCTCATAAATTTACTCTTTTCAGGATAAAAGTACAACATCCATTTTTCTGACCATATTCTGATTTCATTCAGGTCTTCCTGAAATTTCCTGCTTTTCTCATTGCTACCAATTCTTCTGAATATCTTTTGTGTAATCAGCATACAGATACACATCACTATTTTGATTGGTTGAGCCAGGTGAGTAATTTATGAAAAGCACAAACAGTGGATAGAGTACAGATCCCTGTGGAACTCCCCTAGTGATGTCCTTCCATTGGGATGTTTCCCCATTTACCCTGACTCTGTTTCCTATTTGTTAAAAACTCCTTTACCTACATTAAAAGGTTGTCATTTATCCCATAACTCTTGGCCTATATCATCAGTCTCTTATGTGGTATCCTGTCAAATGCCTTCATGAAATCAAGGTAAATGACATCCACAGAGTTAGCTTCATCTAAAGCCACTGTCTACTTATCTAACACTTGTATAAACTGTAGTACTGTGGATCGACCAGATATAAATCCAAACTGCCTGTCACTAAAGAGCTTATTAATTTTCATATGATTCATAATTTCTTCTCTCAACACTGCCTACATAATTTTACTAAATATACTAGTTAGGCTTACTGGTCTATAATTTTCACAAGCACTTTTATCATCTTTCTTAAATATTGGGGTGATGTTAGCTATTTTCCACTCCTCTGGTACTCTACCCTTATTTAATGATTTTTCAAAAATTATCTTCAAGGGTTCTAATAGTGTCTCCTGCATTTCCTTAATAAGTCTGGGATGTATTCCATCAGGGCCTGGGGATTTATTTCTCTTAATCTTATGAATTACTTTCTTGATTTTCTCATAAGTTATGTCTATATTCCCCAAAGTAGATAAATTTCTTACTTGAGCGAGCCTGTGGTAGCTCACCTTCAGGTTCAGAAATAAATACAGTACTGAATTTTTCAGATAATAGTTCTGCCTTCTCCTTATCAGTTGACATCTTGCACCATTTTTCCTCATCCATGTATAGGTCAGCAATCCTTACTTTGGTTCTTGTTTTAGAAGACGGGTATCTCCTTAACATGCTTGGCAATTTCTTTCTCTTTATTTCTTACAGCATTTCTTGTTTCCCACCTTATTTGGTTATTTAATCTCATATTCCATTTCCACCTCAGAATATCCTCTGGCTGGCTGTGCCCCTATATTGTTCCCAATCTATGGTAAGTCATTCCTTCATAAGGTTATAGTCTGCTATTTCACACATGTAGGTCACCTTGTTCCTTTTGTCCATTTCATTTAGATCACATCTGATATGGATACATACATGATCACTCCTTCCCAATGGACTATTATTACCTGTATACAAAAATCATGACCATGCGTACCATTGTAGCGGGACGAAAATCTAGACTAACCCCCAATCGATCCAAACCGCTTCCTACACTAATCCGGACGTGAAAAATCGAAGGAGAATGAAATGGATTGTATATACAGTCCCTTTACTTACAAAAAAAATGTACAATGATAATTACAATGGAGAGGGGTGATATATTAGAGATCTCTTTCCTATTCACACACAAAAATATAACTAAATTTCCTTTATATCCGCAATCAAAAAAATAAACAAATCCTACTTACAAATCCTATTAATTGATCCTAAGAAAATTTTTTAAAAATCAACAGCCAAAAAAAAGATCCGGACTATAACAGTCAATATATAGTTTACAAAAAAAAGAGAGAAGGCCTCACGTGGTACAAAGAGGGATGGGGGGGCATCCAGCCACCTACCACTCGAGCAAGCAAAATGCCTATGTCTTCCAAACACTTGCCGCCTCTGCGCTTGATGGAAGATAAGTGATCTTATCACTCTTGCGTGGCTATTCTAAGCCCTCTTTCATTAACAATACTAATAAGGCTCTTCGTTAAATTTACTTAAGGACAAAGTAATATTTTGTTTGCTATATAAAGATGTGCTAGACTAAGTCCTTTCCAGAATATGGCGCCTGGAAAAAACAAAAAAACATGGTAATTTATTTATACATAAAATAACGAAAAAAAACAAAACAAACCCCTTCCCATTAACACACACACATTCTTATGGAAGGAGGGAGAGTGTATTGGGAAAAAGGGTAGGAGAATGGCCCCCTTATACACACACTCACATTCGTTCCACCACACCCCTCCTTCCTTAAGCCATTCTACCACAGTCACTCACAATACACTCTCAATCCTTACTCACAGTACCTTTTATACTCAATCGCACCCTTCTGCACCCAATCACACGTGTCTACTAGTCCCTGGCTAGGCATAGGAATCAGTCGGGGTTGTTCATCAGTCATCCTGTCAGTCTCATCGTCACTATTGATCATATCGTCCACCATACTCTTAGCCCTTATTACCAGTTCTGCCATCTCACGACAGAACTCTTTCATATTCTTCCGTTCAGAACCTTCACTCTTCATACCCCCATTCATCAGCTCCTCACTCATAGCTCTCATCCAACTCAAGGTACACTCTTGCGAAACAGACAGGTCACTCAATCCCCTGTATTCTCAACAGGCATACCAGAAACCCCTTCGACTGGTTCCCACCAGAAACCTGAAAAATCAGCCACTTCATCATTCACTACATCAAACTCACCCCTACTATTACCATTCACAAAACCAGAAAAATCAGCCACATTAGGTTCATTCTGCCCAAACACAATATCATTCATACTGTTCCCAAAATGAGAAAAATCAGGCACAGGCAGCTCACTCACTCATCTACTTATACCAGCCAAATCACTCACCTGTTTACGCAAAAACTCAAATCTCCCTTTCAAGATCCCCCATGCCAGAAAGACTCTGCTCAGACTTACTTTCATTCGTACTTGCATTCTTCCTTACACTCTTCTTTGTACGCTTTTTACTCCTCGAGACCAAGACAAGCTTTTTCCCAGACAGATCCATACTATAACATTCAATCTCATCATCATGCACTTTACCTCTCTCTCTACACAGTTCATACACTGGATGACTCACCAGGTAGTCAGGAGGTTCTCTCCATCTCATTAACTGACTCTGATGAGCCTGCACTCTCTCAGTCATACCGTCATTCAAACTCTCTAAAACATACGTCACCCCATTTTCCCAAACTCTCAGAACTCTATAAGGTCCATCAAACTTCTCACTCATCTTTGACACATTCAACCTACCTTTCACTTCTTTCACCTTCAATACTTTCGCACTCAATTCAAATGAACAGAACCTTTCATGTGCCTCACGCCATACACTCTGCTCACTTTCACTCAAATGAAACCTATCTTTGACTGGTCTTTCAAAATTCATCACAAACTGACATGGGGACATTCCAATTGCACTATGCACAGTTGAATTATATGCCCACAACACTCTCCCCAGGCATACATCCCAGTCATTCACTGTCATACTCATCATTCTCAACATCTCACACAAGGTTCTTATAGTACGTTCAGCCAAACCATTTGAAGATGGTACATACGGAGTTGTTCTCACATGCTCCACACCATTCTCTCTCAACATTTGCTCTTACACTTCTCCTACAAATTCAGGCCCATTATCACTCAGACATCTTCTAGGCTTCCATACACACATAGGAAAAAATAACTGCTCAACCACACGTGCAACAGTCACACTCCTTTTATCTCTCACAGGCGCTGCATACACAAACTTACTTTTATGATCAACCATAACAACCATACCAACATTCCCAGCACTTGTACATGGCAAAGACACACAATCAATCACTACCAATTCAAACGGTTCTTTCACATCAACTTTCAACATCGGTGGTTTCACTTGCACACCTTGCAACTTCGCTTTTGACACCTTTCACACGTAGTCGCTACATCATTCACAACAGTTCTCAGAAATGGATGGAACACACGGTCCCACAGCTTAAACTTACCCATATGCCCATAATTATCATGCACAACCTTCACCAGACCAATCATACCAACCAAGGACATCACAGGTACATACATATCATCACCACCCTTCACATGCCTCACAAAATATACAACATCCATACAAACAACAAAATCCTTAGCATACCTTTTAAAATCACAAACACTCAGGCCATTCATTCAAATCAACACACGTCATTACACACCTCTTCAATTTACTAACAAAAGGACACATCTCTGGCATCTCTAGAATATCATCATCACTTAAAATCTCATTCTCATCATCCATGACTAACTCAATCATACCACAAAACTTGACAACATTCTTTGCACACTCATTCAACCTCATCACCTCACATTCGCCTTTAAAAAGACAATCCTTATCAGCATCCAAAGACAAATCATTCAATCTCATAAAGTCTACACAATCCTCTGGATGTAGTTTTCCTGGGAGTTTGGGTGCCTTAAAAAAAGAGGCTGTTTGACTCGGATGACCTATGATGAGACCTTGTGGCTTTTGTCATCTGTTATATTATATTGTGGGGGACTTTGATTTTGTCTTTCCCTGGTGATGGTGCTTTTTGTGGGTGGGTTTTGACGGATGCGGATGACCTTTGATAGGCCCTTGTGGCTTTTGTCATCTGTGAAATTATGTTATGTTATGTTATGTTACACCAAGCAAGAAACAACAAGGCATTTGCTCATCTTTCAGAATCACAAAGTCATGCTTTACATTCACACCATTACCCAAACTCACTTTCAGACTAACCTGTTCCCATGCCACTATCATGCCATTCCCTAATCCACTTATCCGTAACTTCACAGGTTTATGCTCGCAACATCTAAACTCATCATACTTACTCAGAATTCTCCCATTCACTAAAGACACTTGCGCTCCAGTATCAATCAAACCACAGAACAACCTTTCATCAACTTTCACTCTCGCTTCCATCATATCAATGCACCATGTTCGCAATACAAAGAAGGAACAAGCACACCAGCATCAGTACTGATATCCACACTGTCATCAACTCCCATATCATTACTCACCACACACTCATCTTCATCCAGACAATGATTCTTCTCTCTCATATATGAACACTTTTCAATCACCCAATTATAGTGCACACCGCTTAAACATTGCAGATGTACCACATTAGGATTCAAACCCTTCATCTTCTCGTCCTTGTACACAATCGGCATCTCACCACCAAAGTGCACATAAACAATCACTCCATACAAACGACTCACTACAATCAACACTTCCTGAAATGGCGTGACCCCTGACATACACATCACTCTCAATTCTTTCATGAAGTTCCGCACCTTTGCCATACCAATGCTTTCAGGCTTCCTACATACTTCATTCATTACCTCCTTCCTTAAGTCATAGACACTATCGGGCACTCTTACGTCTACTCCATCACTCTTCAAATCTTGCAAACCATTCCATACACTCTCAAACAAGGAATCACCACCACCCTTACTCTCCTTTCCATTCATAATTCCTTTTGGCAAATACTCAGGATCACTCACTCCACACACATTTTCATCATTTATACCAGGATACCTTGAAATCAAATCAGCAACTTCATTCCATACACCAGGCACATAATCACATAATCAAAGTCACTCAAATCTTCCAAAGTCCTCGCAATCGTACTATCAGCCCACTTCAGATACACAAGAGGTTGATGATCTGTTTTGATCACAAACCTCACACCATACAAAAATGGGCGCAACACTTTCAAACAATGCCTTATCGCAGCCAACTCTCACTCCACAGTCAAATACTTTCGCTCTGCCACATTTATAGCCTTGGATACATACCTAATTATTCGCCTGACATTCTCTCCATTCAAATGCTGCTCTTGCATCAGAAAACCTCCCATACAATACCCACTCACATCTGTATACAATTCAGCATTTTAGCATTCACACTATAATCTGGGTAAGCCAATTCAACATCTTCAGCCGCTGCCTCTTTCAGTCTCTCATATGCCTCATTCATCTTATCATTCCAATTGACAACCGTACTACCTTTCTTGCCCTTCCACTCAGTCAAAGGCTTACTCACACCAGAATAATCATGTATAAACTTTCACTGGAACTCAATCAAACCCAAAAATGACTTCAGTTGCTTAACAGTCACCGGTTTCGGAAACATTCGCACCTTCTCAACATACTTCGGTGATTTTTGCAACCCATTCTCACTCACCATATGCCCAAGGAATTCCACTTCTTTTGCAAACCATTGACACTTCACCACTTTCACCTTCACACCAACAATCTCCAACGTTCTCAACACATCATTCACCAATCTCATATGCTCCTCAAAAGTCTGTCATAATCAAAATATCATCTATAAACACAATCACATTCTTACTCGCAAACTTACTCAACACAACATTCATTGCCCGATGGAAGACTAGGGAGCATTAGCCAACCCAAAGCTGAGGTTTCGGAACTGGTAATGCCTCTTTGTGGAAGAGAAGGCAGTTAGCGGCCAGCTCTCCTCAGCAATGGGCATCTAGTAATACCCCGATACCAGATCCAGCTTCGTAAACCACTCCATCCCATGCATACTATACACACACTCAGATACGACAAACATCGGAAACCTTTCTTTCACAGTCCTTTCATTCACCTTTCGATAATCCACACACAGACGCAATCTTCCATCCGGTAAATGTACAGGTACAATTGGACTATTCCATGCACTCTCGCTCTCTTCCATCACCCCCAATTGCTCTAATTCTACACACTGCTCCTCAATCTCATCAGCAACCGGATGTGGGAAATGCCTCGGCTGCTGATAGATTGGGGAGTCATCCTTCAGGACAATCTTGAATTCCGGAAGTTTTGCAACCCCGAAATCCAGATCACTCTTAATGAGGGCTCCCTTTCATTCAAATATCATTTGATACACATCCTCCCTTTCATTCAAATATCATTCGATACACATGCTCCCTTTCGTTCAAATATCATTTGATACACATCCTTCCCTTCATACTCAGTTAAACATCCATCCAATTCCACCATGCTCTTCACTTCATTATACATCCATTCACACGTCTTTTCACCTGCAACATTCACCCTGACATCCGTACTATCATCCATACCTTCCTCATTGACAGTGGAGAGGTGATCCAGTACATCTCTGACTTGGATACCCCTCACCTGTCCTTTCACCTTGGGGTCCGCAGGCACACATACAAGCCATCAAACACACAAGCAACACGCCTTACCTTATAACACGCATCCTTTCCATCCAATATCACAGTGTTCTCACCCAAATTGAAACTAACATCCTTACTCCAACTCACTCTAACAGACACCCTTTCACCCTTCACAAGCCTTACATTCTCCATAGCAGTCACTTCAATACCAGTAAATACACTCCTCAAAACGCTACCATCTTTCCTTACATACAACTTATACACCCCATTTTTACCAATCTTTCTCTCAATCTGATCACTTGCAGGATGCACAACCATACGATTCATTTTCATAAAATCATAGCCCAAAATCACACCATACTCACTACTCACCTTATTAATCACAGAGAATTCACATTCATTCATCAACGTACCATGCATTCGAACAGTTGACCTTATCATTCCAATTCCAGGCAGTCTCCTATTGCCAATACCTACCCAACTACCCTTGTACTCAGACAGGAGGTGTTTCTCGCTAACCTTGTCATACACATCTTTATACACCAAGCTCGCCTTGCATCCAGAATCTATTAAAGCCAAACACTCAATTCCATTCAATTCCACCTTCACACTCAGACACTCATACTTCCTACCAGACAGCACTTTCACACTACACAGACTTACCAACACATTTCTCACACTCATGCACCCAGAGGATACTTCAGCAGGTACCCTCTTACAAATCAGTTTCCCGCTTCAGACTTTCCATCCACACCTTGCGCTCTCAGTCTAATCCAACACTTTTCACTTGAATGTCCTTCCATCGCACAATAGCTACATACATTCCTCTGGTCACGACACATCCTCGCATAATGACCAGCCATTCCACAATTACCACAAGCATACTTCACACTAACCCCAGCAGTTGCTCCACCATTCAAACTCAGACAATCTTTCTTCCAATGCCCTTTCTTACCACACCCAAAACATGCACCAGACGTCCACCTACATTCTGCCAACATATGACCTTTCCTTCCACACCGATGACATTCCACAATCTTTCTCCCACCATTCGGTCTCTCATTTGCTGCGACATACCTCGTTTTCTCTCTCATATATCCGTTCCCACGCTTGAAATTCATCTGTCCCCTTCCATTCGGCCACCCTCCATTTACCCATCCATTCTGCCGGCCCAGGAAGTTCGATATCACTCCAGCTGGCGCAGCCTTCAGTGCATCCCTGTAACTGACAAACTGCTGGGGTGGATGAAAGCTCATGGGATTCTTACCCCCAACATTCACACTGTACCATCCATCCTCTTCTAGATCGCTTTAATCATCAAATCGTCCATCTTCCAACACATCCTCCCACATCAACTGTTCACCTGTCAGTCTCATTCTCTCCTTTCTCTTTCCACTCAGCCCTTCACTCACCTTTCGCGGGATCGTGTCCAAAAACTTCCTCATCAGTGGTTTACAATCATTTACATCATAATCACCATACCTCTTTCTCGCCAGACTCTCAAGCCTATGTGCATACATGTTCACACTTTCACTCTTCCCCATTCGAGCCTTCTCAAATTCATTCACCCTTTTATACTTCACACTCTCATTCGTTTCACCTGCCCAATCAATCTCTCCTTCACCACATCGTACCTCGGTTCCCCCACACTTGTAATCACATGGAAAAACTCCAATACTTTGCCCTCAAAACATTCATCCAGTATCCCTTATTCTCCGGGTACTTGAGCTTACAATATCGCTCAAATTCCCCGAAGAATTCTTCCACACTTTTCCCACCATGTAACCTAAATCTATCTATCTTTGGCACTTCCCTTATCAAAATACCCTTTACCACATTCACTTCACTCTCACTTGAGCTGCCTTCACTCTCACTCATACCATCATTCTCTCCTTCATCCAATTACAATGAATCCACACTCTTGCCTCTTACCTTCCTATCCTTTTCCTTTGCACCACTCTTCCTTCTTCTCTTGCGTTCAACTCTCTTCCATTCTCCATCCTTCCTATCACTCATAATCATCCTATCCTCTCTAGACTCCCACACACTCCCATTGATCCCATTAGTCTTATCTCCTTCTGTCGGAGCAGGGGTCAAGGTCGAGGGTCCTGGGGCCAGTCCTGACCCCTTCATCATGTCATACAAGTCCTGCATCCGTTGGTCAGTCTGATCCTGTCGGTCTCCCATTTCCTTCTTCATCCTATCAGTCTTTTCATTCATCCCTTTCATTTCATTCTTCATTCCCTCAACCATTCCCTGCAATACTTCACACTCCTCTTCTTTCTTCCTCAACTCCAGTCTCAATCGCACTACTTCTTCATTCAAAGTTTCAGCTACAGCCATTGTTCCCAAGTTAGTAAAAATCAATCAAACTACTTGTCACGCTAATTGGGTATGGACTGCAATTTAATCCCGTCACCCTCACGGTTTTGAAGTCTCATGTTCCTATTCGGGTGCCAAATGTAGCGGGCTGAAAATCTAGACTAACCCCCAATCGATCCAATCCACTTCCTACACTAATCCGGACGTGAAAAATCCAAGGAGAATGAAACCGATTGTATATACAGTCCCTTTACTTACAAAAAAAAATGTACAATGATAATTACAATGGAGAGGGGTGATATATTAGAGATCTCTTTCCTATTCACACACAAAAATATAGCTAAATTTCCTTTATACCCACAATCAAAAAAATAAACAAATCCTACTTACAAATCCTATTAATTGATCCTAAGAAACATTAAAAAAATCAACAGCCAAAAAAAAGATCCGGACTATAACAGTCAATATATAGTTTACAAAAAAAGAGAGAAGGCCTCACGTGGTACAAAGAGGAGGGGGATATCCAGCCACCTACCACTCGAGCGAGTAAAATGCCTATGTCTTCCAAACACTTGGCGCCTCTGCGCTTGATGGAAGATAAGTGATCTTATCACTCTTGCGTGGCTATTCTAAGCCCTCTTTCATTAACAATACTAATAAGGCTCTTCGTTAAATTTACTTAAGACAAAGTAATATTTTGTTTGCTATATAAAGATGTGCTAGACTAAGTCCTTTCCAGAATATGGCACCTGGAAAAAAACAAAAAACATGGTAATTTATTTATACATAAAATAACCAAAAAATAAAACAAACCCATTCCCATTAACACACACACATTCTTACAGAAGGAGGGAGAGTGTATTGGAAAAAAGGGTGGGAGAATGGCCCCTTATACACACACTCACACTCGCTCCATCACACCATGACTCTGAACTTCACCCTTGAGGGTGAAAAATTATTTTCTGTACAATTTATCAAATCCATTCATAATCTTGTAAACCTCTATAAGATCACCTTACACCTTCTTTCTTCTAAAGTTCTAAGACCTAGTTCCTTTTTTCATAAGGGAAATATCTGATTTCTGGAACCATCTGGTAGCCCTCTTCTGAACATTTTCCAAATGCAATATATCCTTTTTCAGTTGAGGAGATCAAGCCTGGACCGCATATGCTATATGATTAATTCTACCCAGCATGGAATTGGCTTTTGCTGCCACCTTAGCTACATATGCAGAGGATTTGCAATTAGGAGTAACATATACACCTAGGTCTTTTTCAACTTGAGTTTCACCCAGCCAAGTATCATTCATATAATAATCATATCCTGGGTTTGTGTTCCTAATAGAAATGTACATAACCTTACACTTCGATTCATTAAATTCCAGTTACCATCTTCGACTCCACTCTGAAAGTTTACTAAGATCTTTTTGCAGAATATCCCTATCAGCAGGTAAATGGAGTTTCCTAAATAATTTGGAATCATCCGCAAACAACTTCCCACTAGAAGAAATGCCATCCAGCAAGTCATTGATATACATCATAAAAAATAAAGAACTAACGACACTACCTTGAGGAATACCACTCCACACTGGAAGAGGATCTAAAAACACACCCTTAATTACTACCCTTTGAGTTCTATTCAAAAGAAAACATTTAATCCACCTGAGCAGCTTGCCAGTGAAACCAAAAGCCTCTAATTTTGCTAATAATCTCTTGTGTGGTATGGTAGCCAAGGCTTTTTAACAATCCAAATAGATTGCATCAACTCGATCTCCTGCATCCAACATCTTATGAACTTCTTGAAAATATTCTAGTAACTGTCTTAAACAAGATCTATTAGACCTAAATCCATGTTAATGAACACTCAGCAATCCATTGATATCAAGATTTTCAATAATCTTGCTGCAGATAATTTTATCCATCACTTTACATACTAATGATGTTAAACTAACTGGTCTGTAATTAAGGTCACCTTTCTACCTTTTCTTATAAATAGGAGTTACATAGGCTAACTTCCAAATGTCAGGGAGAGTACCAGAGTCAAGTGAATCTCGGAAAAGATAATATAGAGATTTTGCTAAATTTGCAGTGCATTCTACTAATTGCATATTTGCTTAGGGAAGTCCATCGAGGTCGATGATGATGGATGTCCTCAGGGCGGTTTCCGATGAAGGGTGTGAAGGCCGATGCATGATCCACACTGATGGCCACACTCAGGGCACCAGCGGCGGAGGATGCTGGAGCGCCCCCTCATGGCGCTGCTGGCAACATCTGGTCCATTGTTCCTCAAAGTGGGCAGCACCACGATGACAGGCAGCGTGCCACCCACCCCTGTCAGCAGCTGCAGGCTCGAGATGGTCTGGGTTAATGTTGAAGTTTTTCAGTGCCCCTTTAGCTCGGTCCTTGTAGCTCTTTTTCGGGCTGCCATGGGAGCATCTCCCCTCCGACAGCAATCACATCTGTCTGTCAAAGAGAATGCACTCGATGCTTGGTACACTGACGTACTCTAGCATATCAGTATGAGGCATATGATCTTGCCAAGGTTGAGGACCCTCTTAATGCACTCCACATGGAAGGCTTCCAGGAGCTTGATGTGCTTCCAGTATAGGGTGAGTGTTTCGCTCTCATACAGCAGCATGCTGAGGCACACAGCTCTATACACTGCGACCTTCATCGCATGTCTAAGTTGTAGTTTTGTATTACCAGTCTGCAGATCTCGCCAAAAGATGCTGATGCCTTGTTGATTCTACGGTTGACCTCCTCATCAACAGAACAGTCAGCTGACAGTAAACTAGCAAATTAATTGAACTGGGCAGAGGTCTTGAGCTCAGTTTCAGCGACATTCATTAAGGGCTCTACTTGGGGGTAACACTAGACCATTGGTACATCACCCGAGTTTTGTCATTTTTTTTTTTAAAGAGCTCATCTGGCGACTGCCTACTTGGGCATTAGTCGCCGTATTAAAAACTGGCCTAGTACTAGGCTACTTTAAAATAAAATTCAAAAAGATTTAAAAACAACCTCCCCCCCAAAAGGGAAAAGGAAGCGAGAAGTAAGCAAGCTCCTGCATTGGGGGGAGGTCACCTCAGTGCCAAAGCGTGCGACCTATAAGGAAACAAAACAAAATAATAAAACCTGCTTAAATAATAGGGAGAAGACGGCCTTCCCCCAAAAGTCAACAAGTCCACCAGTCAGTGTACACGCACTCGTCCCAAGTACAAGGTACAGGCGGTAGCGACCTGGTAACAAATAGCCAAATGTGGTACCCTCCAGGGTGTCCTCCTGGGCAAAACCAGGGGTGCCACCGGCCTGAGAGCTATACCTAGCTCTTGAAGGAGTGTCCTGGCCCTAAACCTAAAGGGCTTAGGGTATGACTGGCATCTCCCGGGGGCATAGGCACCATCAAGATTTTTTTTTTTTTTAAAGGGCTATCTGAAGACTACCCACTTTGGTCACCATCGAGATCAGCTGCGGATGCAGTGAGAGCTGTTGGCAACTGAGGGAGGCGGCGGGCTCGTGCGTAGAGGAGAGTGATGCACTGAATGTGGCGTAGAGCGAGTGGCATCTCCCAGCATCGACCAACAGACTCTCAATGGGGGAAGTGCGGAAGGCACCGGTCGCAAGGCGAAGGCTGGTGTGGTAGATCGAGTCCACCTTCCCCAATGAACACTCGGCTGTGGATGCATAAAACTCGCATCCGTAGTCGAGCTTCGAATAGCCCTATCAGCGCCCCAAGCGCTGAACATCACAGAACGGAGAATATCCATGGCGCGGGTACAAGATACCCTAAGGCTGCGGTGAGGCGTTGGTCAAATACAAGACCAAGGAAACGGTGCAATTCAACAACTTTCAGGCGCACCCCATTAAGAAACAAATCTGGGTCGGGGTGGAGCCGTGGATGGCGGCAGAAGTGCACCACCTTAGTCTTGACCCAAGAAAACCGAAACCTGTGCGCTTCGGCATAGCGAGAGACGCAGTTCAATGCCTGTTGGAGTCGATGCTCCAGAGTTGGCATCTGGGCCGCGCCAAAAGAGATCGAAAGGTCGTCCACGTAGAGCGTAGCGAGAACATCTTCTGGCAGCACCGAGCTGATGCCGTTGATGCTCAGGGCAAAGACTATGACACTGAGGACACTTCCCTCCCTGCGGGAAACCCTCTTCCTGCTTCTTTGGGCCAGAGAGGGCTCCCCCCCCCCTGTATGCGGAATCGACAATCTCGCAAAAATTAAGATATAAACATTGGGAGGTGTCCCCTTGCCCCCATCGTGTGGAGAGTTTCCATGATACCGTATCGCAAGGAGGTATCAT